>CM021100.1:717030728-717593746 GCA_007115665.2 Sequoiadendron giganteum
GAGAGAGAGAGAGGGAGAGACATGAGATGAAGAGAGAGAGAGAGAGAGAGAGAGAGAGAGAGAGAGAGAGAGAGAGAGAGAGAGAGAGAGAGAGAAGGAGAGAGAGAGAGGGGGATAGAGAGAGAGAGAGCCTTGAGAGGGAGAGAGAGATAGATGGAGGGAGGGAGAGGGAGATGGACTTGATAGAGAGAGGGGAGACAAAATGAGTAAGGGAGAGAGACCCAAGAGGGAGATGAAGAGAGAGAGAGAGAGAGAGAGAGAGAGAGAGAGAGAGAGAGAGAGAGAGAGAGAGAGAGAGAGAGAGAGAGAGAGAGAGAGAGAGAGAGAGAGTGTGAGTGTGAGTAAGAGAGAGTGGAGTGAGAGAGAGAGAGACATGAGAGGAGAGAGAGGGAGTGGGAGAGACCTAAGAGAGAAATATAGAGATATATGGAGAGAGGGAGATGGAGTGGGAGAGATTGAGTGAGTGGGAGAGACCTGAGAGAGAGACCTAAGAGGGAGAGAGGGAGTGGGAGATATCTAAGAGAGAGAGAGACTTAGGACGAGATAGGGATGGAGAGGGAGAGGGAGGGAGAGAGAGGGAGAGAGATATCTAGTTGTGGTGGGAAGGATAAAACTGAGAGAGAGAAAGGGAGTGGGAGAGAGAGAACTATGAGAGAGAGAGGAGGGAGTGGGAGAGAGATAGAGAGAGGGGGGAGAGAGACTTGAGAGAAATAGAGGGAGGGAGAGAGACTTGAGAGGGATAGAGGGAGATAAAGAGACTTGAGAGTATGAGTGTGAGATATATAGAGGAGAAAGAGAGAGAGTGGGAGAGACCTAAGAGAGAGATAGCTAAGAGGGAGTTGGAGAGACCTAAGAGAGAGACAAAGACTTCAAAGAGAGGGAGAGAGAGAGATGGAGAGAGGGATATGGAGAGGGAGAGGGACCTAAGAGTGAGAAAGGGAGTGGGAGATAGAGAGAGATACCTGAGAGAGGGAGAGAGAGAGAGGAGTGAGTGGGAGAGACCTGAGAGAGAGAGAGAGTTGAGAGGGAGAGAGAGAAATAGAGGGAGGGAGGGAGACATATAGAGACTTGAGAGGGAGAGAGGAGAGAGTGGGAGAGAGAGACCTAAGATGGAGATGGAGTGTGTGTGTGTGTGAGAGAGAGAGAGAGGGAGGTGGATAGTGAGAGAGAGACCTAAGATGGAGATGGAGAGTGAGAGAGAGAGAAAATTGAGAAGAAGATAAAGAGACTTGAGAGTGTGAGTGTGATAGGGAGAGGAGAGAGAGAGAGTGGGAGAGACTTGAGAGAGATAAAGAATTCAAAGAGAGGGAGGAGTGGGAGGGACATAAGAATGAGAGAGAGAGAGAGATAGAGGGAAGGAGAGAGGGAAGGAGAGAGGGAAAGAGAGACTTGAGAGGGAGATGAAGAGGGAGAGAGAGTGTGTGTGAGAGAGAGATAGAGAATTGAGAGAGAGATCTGAGAGGTAGATGGAGAGTGTGAGTAAGAGAGAGAGAGAGTTAGAGAGACATGAGATAAGAGAGAGAGGGAGTGGGAGAGACCTAAGAGAGAGGGAGAGGGGGAGAGAGAGGGAGTCAGAGAGACCTGAGAGAGAGAGAGAGACTTTAGAGGTAGAGATAAATGGAGGGAGGGAGGGAGAGAGACTTGAGATGGATATGGAGTGTGTATGTGAGAGAGACTTCAGAGGGATGGAGAGAGAGAGGGAGAGAGGGATATGTAGATTGAGAGGGAGATGGAGATGGAGAGAGAGGGAGAGGGAGAGGGAGTGGTAGGGACCAAAGAGAGAGAGAGACCTGAGAGGGAGATGGAGAGTGAGATAGAGACCTAAGATGGAGATGGAGACTGAGAGAGAGAGGGAGAGAGAGAGACATGAGAGGGAGAGAGAGAGAGAGAGAGAGAGAGAGAGAGAGAGAGAGAGAGAGAGAGAGAGAGAGAGAGAGAGAGAGAGAGAGAGAGAGAGAGAGAGAGAGATGGAGTGTGTTTGTGTGTGAGAGAGATAGATACCTAAGAGGGGGAGATACTTTGAAGGGATGGAGAGAGAGAGAGAGGGAGAGAGGGAGATGGAGAGTGAGAGGGAGATGGAGAGGGTGAAAGAGTGAGAGGGAGTGGTAGGGACCTAAGAGAGAGAGAGGGATGGAGAGAGATATACTTGAGAGGGAGAGAGGGAGATAGAGGGAGGGAGATGGAGAGAGACTTGAGAGAGAGAGGGAGAGAGTGAGAGAGAATAAAGAGAGAGAGGGAGTGGGAGAGACCTAAGAGAGAGAGACCTAAGAGGGAGAGAGGGAGTCAAAGAGATCTGAGAGAGAGACCTAAGAGGAAGAGATACTTCAAAGGGAGGGAGAGAGAGAGAGAGGGGGGGAGAGGGGATATGGAGAGTGAGAGGGAGATGGAGATGGAGAGGGAGAGAGAGAGGGAGAGGGAGTGGGAGGGACTTGAGAGAGAGAGAGAGGATGGAGATAGAGGTAGAAAGATAGGTCTATATCTCAAGGGGAGAAAGAGTGAGAAAGATAGGTAAAAATATGTACAAAGAGAGAATAAAGGAGGGAGGGATTGGTCCAAAGCTTAAAGGGAGACAATGATATATAGAGAGGTAGAGAAAGGGACAGAGAGATATGATGATTTATGAATATTTTTTATCTCTTTACTACAAAAAATATAAATATTGTATTTATTCAGTACTTTTTCTAAAGTTTCAAGTAGTTTGAGATGAGTGTTACAAAAAAATCATGAAAATGACACTTTACATGTGAAATTAGTGAGCATTTGATGTTTCAAAAATGAAATATGAAGTTCAAATTATTATAATTGTTTTTTGTGTACAATATAGAAACACAACCTATTCCATTGTGTAGAGATCTCTCTCACCTTTCCAATGCCTGTAAAAAGTCAAAATTTTGATAAGAAACGAAAAAGTTAGGCCCATTTTGCTAAAGAGGGGTTTTAGGTCTACAAAACGGATATCCATTTTGTTTTTCAAAAAAATGGTTTCCCGCTTTCCAAAATGAATATCCGTTTCATATCCATTTTGTCTAACAAAACTTGTAGCCTTGGAATTTCCCTCGGGTTTGCCTTGGTTTTTGGCTTGGGATTGCCTAACCTGGAAAGTCAACCCAAAAAGCATGTTTTGAAAATTTGCTTAGTTTTTTGAAGTTCGCCCTTGTGGCTGATGACTTTTTTTTAATCTGATTTTCATCAAACGAAAAGGGTTTATAGAAAAAATTGTCAGCTTTCCACCAATATAAGTTTTTCCTTATTTTGAATTTAATATATAATTATTATTGATTTTCTACCTACATTACGTCTAAAGTCCTAATTGATAGGCTAATTGAAAAACTTCTATAACTTTCAGACTACTTAACATTTTTCTAATCTACAAGATGCACCGCATTCTATGCTTCACATACTATAGGATAAAAAAAATTGAATTTCATAATTTTTTGACCAAGTTATGTTATTAGACACAAACGTTTTAATAATTTTGAAAATTTCGAATAAAAAAATCATAACTAATTATTTACATGGAAAAAATATATATTTTTTTTTGGCACATCCAAGAATATTTCCTCTACTTATATTGAAAGATTTAGAAAAAAATACTATTTTTTTCTTGTACTTAAGGTGGTCAGACATACACCTACTTCTTATCCTTTTCCTGAAAATTTAGTACCACTACATTGAAATTTGAAATTTTCTCAAAACAAATTTACTTTTTTCCAAAAATTAATTGTAGCCTAAAAACTACATTCAATTTCCTACAATTCTTGTTCTTGCATATTTTTAAAATTATGTTAATAACCTATTCAAATTTTTATGTCAAGTTGCCTAACTCTAATTCTTTGAATTTTCATCACCACTTAGAGGCCTAGTTTGGACCCCCATGATCCTTCACATACCCTTAATTAGAATTGTCTAATCAATCTTGTTTGCATGTTAGTTAAGTTATGTGTTTATGGGTTAATTGGAAAGGAATTAAAAGATTTGGTTATGCAAAAATTGTCACGACCATTTATTTTGGTTTTTGGGAAAGAAAATTGCACAACAATTTATTTTGGGTTTTGGGGAAAAAGATTTTTCTCTGTGTTTTGGTTAAAAGTTTTGGAGATAGTGAATTTGAAGGATTTGTGCATTTGGGAAAATAAAGAGTTTTTCAGAATTTCTAGTTGTTGCTTCAATTTATGCCGGTTTCGAGGAAATTTTTTAGGTTTTCTTCTTTTGATTTGTGTTTTCTTGAATAGAATCTTTTACATGTTGTTCATGGTATTTGTTCTTCCTTGTGGTGGTATTCTTGGCTGAATATTCTGCACAAACACCATAAATGAAATTGCTGTTAATTTGTTTTGAAATAAATTGAATATTTTTTTTTAGAGAAATGAAAGCTAATAAAAAAACCCAACTGTAATAAAATTGGTTTTATAATTGTTGATTTCTCTTTCTTGAAAGATTTCTTGTAATATTCCATGTTTCGCGCCAGAATGATTGTTGATAGAATTATTTTAACAATATACCTCTACACCTTCAAATGAAAAATCCAATTTATGTGAGATGAAACCAGATCTCACAATTAGTTTTCATGTTTGTGTCTTGATGAATTTGATAATTTCGCTCTATCATTACTTCAAATCGCCATGAGATTTAATTATCTATACTCCATAGTCGATGTGTTTTTATCCCTGAATCTAAAATAAAATTTCCTTAATTTTAAGTCGGCATGTAGTTGCCATTGATCTCTAGCCGTTGTCTATAGCTTTCTTCCTTGCGAATTGGTCATTTGACAATGTTGTTCTTGATATTCTTTGTTCATGATTATTTCGTTCAATCATGCCACTCTCAGGCCACCTCCCTTGTTCATAGAGGGAATTTAAATCATGTCTTATATTTAGATTAGTGACTTAGTGGCTCGTATTTGATAGCTATATATATGCAATGATTCTGTCGATTAATCCATTCACCCCTCTAGCTATCAAAACTGATGCATATGTACCACCGTTTCTTTTGAAATCATATCTTATCTCCTTTCTAATCTCCTTTAAAACTTTTGTTCATCGGCAGCATCTGTTTGTAAGCTTACTCTTTGCTAAAAAGTCGATGCCATACTTGTACAGTGATGGGTAGTCACTAGATTTTCCTCTGCTTTATACCATTATGTAGATTTCCAACTTTGGCCAAATCTAGCTACTTGGATAGCTCACATTATTTTTATATCATACTGTGAAATCCAGGAATAACCATCTGGTATTTATACCCAACTCATAGAGTTTACTGCATGTACTCATCTTTGAATCGGTATTCTTTCCCCTTATCAATTATGAAATAGCTTCGTTCTCTGTATTTTGCTTGAGGCCAACTTCTTATATTCTCTTTGGGTACACAATATGATATACTCTTTATTCCATCAAAGTGTCTGTATTTAAATTGTCGTATTATCTGAGATTCACATTTTATGCCTGTCAAAATTCCATTATATGCTATCGAAAACTTGCTCTTTGTAATCGGTTTTACCTATCTGTAAATTGCATTTTATTTAAACGCATGCACTACCTATTATATCACATACTCTAAATGCATGTAGTATCTATTGTTATTGTGTAGTTTCTTTTTAAATGCATGCATTTACTTATTTTTTTATTCCTCATCATTGGATGTGAATGATTCCATATGCATGAAGTTCTAAGGAAATCGAGTTTATGAGATTTTTTATCCCACTGTACTGTGAGTTTTGCTAAGTTGAATTCCTATCTTCAAATTGATGTTAACTATTGTACATGATCATTCACAACATATTGCATGCATTCAAATCAAATTTCTTTAATCAAATATTTTCTATTCTTATCCCGCTATATTCGATATTGTATTTACTTTGTGAATTTTGTTTATTTTTCCAGATATGTCTTATTTGAATCATATAATATGTGGTTATACAGGATACCAATATAATTCCTTTGATATATAGATAGGATGTTATCTTTGCAATAACCATGGTTGGAAATATTATTTGAGGCCTTTAGTCTTTCAGACCCGTAGAATGTAATGTTTGGTTTGGCTGATATATATGTATGTATTTATAAATTTTTGCAGTGTTGTGTATTATATATATACATACATATATCCACTATGTTTTATATGGATATGAATCTGCATCTTGTATATTAATACAAATACTTGATTAATAATATTATTCCTGGAATTAGTTTATATAGATAATTAGGGTGAGTAAATGTTGGTATATTTTGAATTCATCAAGGAGATATTGTTGCACTTGTTATGATTGTAGAATGTATGTACATAAAGTTTTTGATCAGAAGTTAAATCCTATTATGTAAATTACTTGTTGTATAATGAGGTGGAGTGTAAATGTCTTTTAAGGGAGCCCTTTTTTGTTTGATGGACATAGAATCTTCCAATGGCTAGGAAAGGAAACTTGTATTGTAAAGTTTATTATGCTTGTACTTTGATGTTCTATTGCAATGATTTAATTTGGGATTTAGCCATGCATGATTTTTTGTTACCTTGGTGGTATTTTGAATGTTAAATGGTTTGTTTCATGATTGAGATGTGTTCATTCATGATTTTGTTTAACGTGTATGATGTCTATCCTTTGTAATTGTTAATGAGTCATGCTATTAGGGAGAGTGGATTTTGCTAGGGGTCAGAACCCTAAGAGGTAGCCAGGGTAACCTATCGGGAGTTTACAATTCAGTGAAAACCTTAATAAATGTACTAGGGTTTGGGTGGTTTTCATTAAATAATTTAGATAATTTGATTGCCTCGCCTAATACCTTAGTGCTTGTATAGATTAAGGGTAGGCTGAGATGGCCTGGAATGACATGATCATCTACTTTGTCTTCTTGAAAGGTAGTTTGATTCCACATGAGTTTGTTTAGGGGTCGGGAATTGATAGAGATTGTTAAGGTAACTCGGTATGAGGGCCGATAGTCTAAGAAGATTCACCAGGGTAACCTAAAGTAACTACGTGATGACACTATTTTCCTAATGCATGTTATGTGGTCTCTTGTGTAGTGTTATCCTTTATTATGATTTTTCCTCTAGGATATTTGTTTATAATTATGAGGTTTTGATGTCATTATGTCATGATGTGTATGTCAAGCCATGTGATGTTATGTTCTATCTTCATGTTTGTTTATCTTTATGGACCTGATATTATCTCCTAGCATGGGGGTGGACCTTAGGGTACCACATGGTTGGGAGGAACATGCCATATCCTCCATTGTGTTTCCCTTGCAGGTGTTGCGGTGCATGGATGATATTGTTCTTATGAGAGGTTCTTGATTTATATTGTTCATGAAGTTGGACGTTGAGCGTCTTCCTGAATGAGGTTGACAGATGTGTTATGATCTTCATCTATGTTGTATACATTCCTGATGTGAATTTGAGACCTTATTGTGATACTATTATATTGAAGTAATGATATTTTTCATAATCTCGCTTGATGTAATTTGAATTTGTAACTTGACTTCATTATGTATATGTAGTTGGATCATTCATTACTGATATGATTTATCCTTATTTTTTTTTTCTTTGGTTTAATGATGTGATGTTCTTACTTGTGAATTTTTAAGTAGTGTTGTCATGGAACCCTGAGGATGTATGTTTAGATGTTTACTCTGTACTCTTGTTGTAATCGAATGTCTTTTAAAAAATAAAATTGTTCGGTTATTTTGTTACTCCGTGTGTTGTTCTCTGGGTTCCATGGTGGGGCGTTACATATATGGCTTTGTTGTAAGCCTATATTGATTTCTTATGCATATATTGTACTTTTACTAACATATAAAATTGTATGGTTATATGGTTTTTAGTTAATACAAATTTGTTTTACCAATTTTATCCATATTTTATATAAATGATAAATTAAATAAATGAATAATCACACAAATAAAATGGATATCTTTTTATTTGATTAATTGAATAAATTCCTAATTATTTTAGTCTTTCATCATGTCTAGTGAGTTAGGTCCCAGTTTAGGTCTTTGTTGGTCACTTTGTATTGGTCATGTAGAGGCTTGATTGGATGACATGGTTTAGATGAATTTATTTTCCTAATATATACTATGGAGTGAGTTTGGTTGGTTGATTGACTTATCAATATTTTGAGATCTCTTTGACTAGATGAGAATGGGATTGATTCTTAGTGTATCTTGATTAAAAGTTTTTATGATCACCTTATCAAGAGAGTTTACCTCTTTTATGATGAAATTAGAATTGTAGGTTGTTTATAGTATCATCTTTCTCATTGCATTATGAATGATTTGAAGGCTTCTAGTTTGAGAGTAATCATACTTCTTTGGGTTTGTACCTTAGCTTGGTAGATTGAATTTTTATGTGGAAAGATGGATGTATGTACTGATATTATGTTTTAGTGATGAGGTATGCTTCATGTTTAGGGTCATGTACCTCATTGTATCATAAGAATAAAGGTTTATATTACATTATAATAGTGGATATTTTAAGTTGCATTAGTACCATTAGGTGTCTCAAGAGGCATTATGAGTGTGTATATCATGTGAAGGATACTTATTCAAGGTTAAAATACAAGTGTTGACAATCTTCAGGGTTAAATTTATCTTCTTGTACCTTTAAACAACCATGAACCCTTTAATAAGTCCTAAAGATCCTAAAAGTGAACTTTGACACCAAAATTGAAGTCATAATGGAAAAAATAAAATTGAACACATTTTAAAATTATTTTTGGGCTTAAAATTGATGACCTATATCTAAAGGGTGTAATTATTAGTGACATTCTCATAAATGCCACAAATCAATATAACACATTTATTGAAGAATGTTTAGATAATAAACACTTGAAGCCAAGTCCTTATGCTCATTCAAGGGTATTATCAAAGATGACTAAGAATATATTGATTTACACTTTGGGTTGTGTTATTTTACCTCTTAAGGCGAGTCCTAAGGAAGTATAAATGTTATTTCATATTATTCTTTATTTGGATAGGTATTGCATATTATTTGTGATGCAGGAGCATCCAGGTGGACTAGCAATTGACATCAACCAAGAACAAGTTTCAGGTTTTAATTTTAATTTGTGTGTTTTGGGGTTCATTTGACATCTCTCAACTTTGAAAAGCTCTTGGAGTGGTTAGATTTGGAGGAAAATAGTTTTCTCCTATTGATGGTGTTAGCACACCCTAGGCAATTTCTACAAAAAAACATTTTTTTAGAAAGATTTGCGAGGTTTGGTTGTGAATCCTTTTACAAGGGAATTTTAAATGCATTCCAAAAAATGTGGTGAAGGTTTTAGGGTCTGATTATCTTGGTTTTGGATAATTTTTTTTTGTTATATGCTAGTGATTTGGTAAAAGTTTAAAATTTCAAAATTATTGAAGGTTTGGGTGAAATCCTTTTGTAGGGGAACTGAGGAAGTCAAATACACCATTGGGGAAAATTTTGAGAAAAACAGAGAACTTTGATTTTTCACTTGTTGACACTTGGGTCCACACTTGATGCTCTCTTTGTTGCAATTACGTCAATTATTTCTTCTCTAGATTACCATTACAAGATTAAGTCATTATTCCTAATAATTTAATTGGATTAAATGATGCAAATAATTTGATGTTTTTATAAACCAAAGTAATTCAAATTAATACCTATTTAAAATGGAAATTAGAGGCTGTTTGGAGGCATTTCCCACATGTCATTTCCAAATTTTAAATCCGCAATTTGAAAATCATGGAGGACAGGTTTCAATGCCTCCTTTATTACTCAAAATAGAGGGAATATTCCACACCAAACATGGGAGGTGGTGGGCGTGGGAAACGGGGAACCAACTGCCCTATTTCAGATTGTCATTAACACATTAACACCAAGGAAAATGCTACATGGAAGTTGTAGGGAAGCTAAGTGAAGTTTGAGGGAGGTTAGAAAGGAATATACAATATAACAGAAGATGAAGGCAACGTGAAGTGGAGAAAAGGTGCAACATATTTTGGGAGAGGTGTGGAAGAGGAGAGCAACTCATTTGGGGTTGTTACACACATTTTAATTCATTTTTTAACAGCAACAAAGGTTTGAAATAATTTTGAGTTGAATATGAGAGGAAGAGGTTCTAGGGACGAGTGCTAGAATAGGTGAAGTTGTAGATGCAAATTACACTATAATGGTGTGATCGATTTTCAGTTTGTTGATGTAGGAATTTCAATCGAATGAGACATTAATCTTGTTGTTATCTTGTTTATTTGATGTTTAAAATTTGCAAGAATTTTTTTTTTAGTGCGGAGGTGAACTGGTTGAGTGAAGAGGGTTTGATTCTCTACATCAGTTTGGTATATCATGACATGAAAAATTAAAGGATGTCCCTTGTATTATATACTAATGAGTTAAATATATTCATGGGGCAGAATTGTAAGGATTATATAGATCCATATGAACCTCTTGTTAAGGAAAGTCATTTTACCATGAATACTTACATATACTTACATATACACTTCTAGAGAACCTCCTTATTAGAGTGAGAAAGAAATTTATGAGGTGTATCAACATAGATTGAAGAACAAAGGAAAGACACAAATACAACTAAAATGATGCATGATCATATTAATTTGTAAGCCCATATTCCACCTGAGAATTATAAGGGTCATATACTCCAAAAGTTTATATTTCATTCTAAAGTTACTACGCTATGGATTCCAAAAAAAATTGTTATGGCTCAAAAAGTGCAAAATATTTCTATGGGACCACATCTAAAGAAGAAAGAAAAAAAGGTAAGGAAAGAAGATCCTATAATTCTAGCTATTGATAGTATGTTCCTATAAAGTACCAACTACTACCAAGAAGAAACATATGTAATTTTAGAAGAAAATCATGTAGTAGAGAAAAAAGAGTATGATGCTAATTTTTGGGAGGAGGATGACCTTTTAGGCAATTATCCGAATGTAAATTTCATGATACCTCTCATTTTCCTACTTATATTTACACTTGTATACTTTTTAATATTTTCTACCTATTCTATATGTATTTTCTATCTCATTTTTGTTTTAGCATTTTCTTCTTATGTGTTTTCACACTTTGATCTGTGCTCATTTTATTCTTGTTTTACCTTTATTATATTCTCATTTCACCTTATATATTATTTATGTCATAATTATTGTTCTTTTATTATTCTCATTTCACCTTCTATAACTTTATTTTGCATTGTGTAGGAAGATTAGTACAATCATAAAGAGGATTATCATGCAATATTTAAGGTTGATATTCATATTTTGGTAGATATACAAAATATGTAATGGTTTCATAATAGCACTTCTAAATTTTGTCATGTCATACACACTTATCCAAAGCTTGTGATATAAGAAAGAAGGCATATGCAAGTCACTAAAAAATTCCATCCTTCTATCCTTAGGACTATCACACCATTAGAGTCTTATCCTTGCATATCAAGCCTTTTTCATGCATTCTAATGAAGGGTAATCATGTTTTGAAGGAATAAATATTAATTAATGCCTTGAGTTTATGACAAGAAATATATAAGACTATCATACCAACATTAGATTTAAATATGGAATTCGGTAGCATTGAATCACCCACTTCAACGTGTTGGTGTAGTTAGTTGGGTTCCGTGACACATGAAATTGAAAAATATGTTTCCACATTTACACTGCTCTTAATTGATAGTTTTTACAAGAGAGAATATATTCTTGGAATGGTCAAATGATGTCAAGTTGATAAAAATTGAGATAGGGTACTATAGAGGGACTCCATATCCACATATAGGTTCAAACTAAACATTCCTAGGTGCCACAAGCTCTAAGAACTACTTTTTCATAGTTTGGGAGCTTTTTAATCTTAGGCCTCTAAATAAACTATGTCAAAATAGTGTAGCTTGGAAGGATTGAGACTTTTGGTGTGTAGAACAAGGAATTTTTTAGCTTTGACCTACCCAACTTGATGTGTTGGCATAGTTGGTTGGGCCCAATGGGACACACAATACAAAAATTATATGTTTCAAAATTTACAATGCTCTAAACTAATGGTTTTTATAAGAATATATTCATTTTTAGAATGGTCAAATAGCATCCAATTGAATAGAATAAAGATAAGTTAATGTAGAGGGATCACATATCCACATATAGGTTTAGACAAAACATTTATAGGTGCCACAAAGTCTGAGAACTAATCCATCATAGTTTGACAACATTTTGCACTTAGGTCTCTTAAAAAACTTTGTCGAAATAGTGTACCTCAAAAGGATCATGACAATTGGCATGAAAAATAGGACCTCCCCTAGCATTCAACCACCCACATTGATTTATTGTTTAGTCATTTGGCCCCCATGAGATAAATAACACAAAGTATGACTCCTAGCTTGGTTTTTCTGAATGCAAATGACACTTTTTGCAACATTAAATCCATCACCACAATCAAATGGTTTAGAAATAAGAAAAATTGAGAGAGGTTATTATGGATGGAAACTACATGTAGATATAGGTTTAGATGGAAATTTTCTAGGTTCCATGGATTTTGAGAACCAATCCATCATAGTTTTGTAATTTTTTGTACTTAGGTCTCTTAAGAGACTTTGTTGGAAGCTTGTAATCTAGAAGGGTCAAAACACTTGGGGTGCGAAATGGGGCCTCCCCTAGAATTCATCCACCCACCCTGGAATGTACACATAGTTTTTTGGGCCTCACAAGACAAATAAAACAAAATATGGCTTCTGATAATGTTGTAATTGTTGCAATGACTTTGTCATTATTCAAAAAGATTGACCTATTAATGTCCAATACAAATGCTATATTTATACAAGATCCATGGGAAACAGTTAAGCCATGTCATGAATCTAGAGGGAGGCACTGAAAAAATAAGGTGAAAAAGGCACAAACCTTCCAACAATCCCCCCAAACATGACTGCGATATTTGAATATGTGACCTCACTCTGATACCATTTGTTGCAATGTATTTTTCATTGCGCCAAAAGATCAACCTGTTAACACCCAATACAAATGGCAGATTTATACAAGATCCATGGGAGGTGGTTAAGCCATTTCACGAATCTAGAGGGCAGTGCTGAAAAACTAAGGGGATGAAGGCACCAACCTTCCAACAATATTGAACCCAAATTATTCTTTTTGTAACATTACATCCATAGTTGCCATGGCCAAATTGTTTGGAAATAGGAAAAAATGAGAGAGGTTATTATGGAGAGATCCTACTTGAAATTGTAGGTTTAGAAAAAAAAAAATTAGGTGTCATGAATTCTGAGAACCACTCTATCATATTTTGGTAATCTTTTGCACTTGGGTCTCTTAAGATACTTTTCCAGAAGCTTATAGTTTGGAACAATCAAGATAGCTAGGGTATAAAAAGAGGAATTATCTATCATACACCCACCCACCTGAACATGTTCATGTAGTTGATTGGGCCCCATGAGACAAATAAAACAAAATATGGTTCCTGGACAAGGTTGTGTTGAATTTAAATCACACTTTTTTTAACATTGCATCCATTGTCACCACAATCAAAGAATTTATAGATAAGAAAAATTGAGAGACGTTATTGTGGAGGGACCCTACATGCAACTATAGTTTTAGATGAAACTTTCTTATGTTTCACAAATTTTGAGAACCAATCCATCATAGTTTTTCAATTTTTACACTTAGGTCTCTTAAGAGACTTTTCTAGAAGCTTGTAGTCCAAATTTTGAGTGACCTATAAAAGGAATAGAGGCCTTCCTAGCATTCAACTACCCACTTGGACATGTTGAAAAATTTGGTTTATCCCATACGACACACATAACACAATATATTCTTGTTTTCATGTTTGCACTACTCTCAAATGGTGTTTTTTTTTAAAGAATACTCTTTTTGTTGGCTTGGTCAAATTGTGTGGAGTTGACTAGAATCAATAAATTTTAATGTGGAGGGACCCCATATCCACTGATAGGTCTATATGAAATATTCCTAGGTGCCATGAGCTCCGAGAACTACTCTGTGATAGTTTGGTAGTTTTTTTCTTTTAGGGCTCTTAAGTGAATCTGTTAGAATAGTATAGTGTGAAAGGATTGAGTTTCCTAGGGAATGAATGAAAACCTATGATAGAAATCACCTAGCCAACTTGATTTTTTGGCATATTTTATTTGGCCCCACAATGCACATAATTCAAGATATTCTTATTTCCACATTTTCACCGCTCTTAAATGACACTTTTTGCAAGAATGCTTTTTTGTTGGCTGGGTCAAATAGTGTGGATTTGACTAGAACCAAGAGAGGTTAATGTGGAGGGACCCACTATCCACCTATAGGTCTAGATAAAATATTCATGGGCTCCAAAAACTCTGAGACTTACTCTTTCATAGTTTGGTAGCTTTTTGCTCCTAAGGATCCTAAGAGATTGCATTAGAATAATGTAGCTCGAAAGAATTAGATGACCTAGGGAACAAGTGAATTCCTTTGATTGCATTCACCTACCTCCTAGATGTTTTGGTGTATTCAATTTGGCCCCAAAATGCATAAAAAACAATATATGTATGTTTCCATGTTTGTATTACTCTTAATTGATGCTTTTTACAAGAAATATTTTTTTGTCAAGGATTGGTCAAATGGTGTGGAGTTGACCATAATCGAGATAGGTTATTGTGGAGGGACCCGATATACACCTATAGGTCTAGAAAAAACATTCCTATATGTCACAATCTTTGAGAACTACTTCGTCATATTTTGGCAATTTTTGGTTCTTAGGGATTTTAGCAGACTCCATTGGAATAGTGTATCCTAGAAGGATTGAGTGACCTCGGGAAATTTTTTCTAGTGTATCCTAGATGGATGTGCTATAAAATTGAATTATTTGACTATTATGATTTTTTTTTAACCCTTTATGGGTTACTAGAATGCACGTAATTGAAATTCTATAAATAGAAGAATGTAAAATGTAATAGATGTTGGTCTTTGAGCCAATTTCCTACCCTATTATTGAAATTATACTATAGGAAATTAAATAAAGTGAAGTGATAGTATTGGAATGGGAATACCATGTTTTTATGAATTATAAGAATTTGTAGTTGGATTGGGTAATTGCACGATTATATTGTAGCTCATATGGTCATCTTTCTTTCTCACCCTTCCAACCCATTACTTTATAAGTATACATTTTTATTAAGTTCATGTTATAATGATAGATAAAGGGCTGCAATGATGATATTTTAAGATATAAGTGTGTAAGTAATTTAAGGGGGCTCATCTTTGGTGATTAGAAATGGTTATATTTTGGGTGCACATATATTTTCTTGTATCTATTGTTAGTGAGGTCTAGCAATCTTGTTCTTGATTTCCATTAGGGCATGGTAGTAAAATTCTTATTCCAAGTTTTTTCCTATCAAAATTCCTCAAGGGAATACCCCTTTTAATACAAATGGTATCACTTGAAAAGATTCCATGGAAATAGGGTAATACACATTGAAAAATGTGCAAGGCATCCAAACTCAAGACTTTATTTATTGGTGGATGTGAGGTGGAATTAAAATATAACTTATTTTGTTGTCTATATTTATGGGCTATAAATTTTACTTAGTATCTAGATGTGAGCATGCAAATATATTAAATTTTATAATCAAATAAATTCTAGGCATTATATTTTATGGCCATGGACATAAAATCTATAGTTAACTACAATCTATAGGTGTATCAATGGGTTATTTTTCAGGTGATGGTTTTAGCAGATTAGATTAAATAAAAACCCAAAGAAACTATGGAACACAAAGAAATCAAATAACAAAATGATTATACCAGATATCCATCGAAGCTTCCATGATTTACTTCCATAGAACCTCCTAGGTTGCAGCGTATGATTGTTGCCCTCAAATTTGTGTGTGTGAGCAAATTGACTATGACATTGTCCTATGCAAGTTTTGAAGGATTTGAATGACAAAAGACTATGACAAATGACTATGCCTATGCAAAGTAAATTCTAAACATAAAATGTCTATAATAATGAAGTCGTCTTTTAATAATGAAGTGGTCCCTAAATTGTGAGAAAAAATGACATTTTATAAAAAATGAAATTTTGGATGAACAAACGAGATTAAAAGCTGGCAACGCCTAAAATCAATGGATGAGATTTCATGTGACAATCCCTAATTAGGGTTAGGGAAAGATTGTTAAATGATTGGTCAAGATGTCATTTGATAAAATCAAATCGACGGTCGAGAATAAATGTGATAATTAGTCAAAAAGATAAAGATTTTCAAAAATCAATAAAATAAAGACTGTTTTATTTGTAAAATTCGAAAAATCAATAAGATAAGAGGTTAATTGAAAAATAGATTTTTGGAAAATCAAGAATTTGCACAATTACTTGATTTTTGGAAGATGATTATCATTTTGAATTAAATTAATTCAAAATAAGGATTTTATGTGACAATAAATAATCTTTTCTCAGATTATTTACTAAAATGAAGTGACAGTTAATAAAATGAAATCATTTTAAATAATTTCATTTATTTAAAATGAGAAAAATGTTAAATTAGATAATTAAACAATTAAACATAATTATTTAATTTAGAGGATTATGACCGATAATTAAATAAATTAATAAATTAATTTAATTGTAAGAAGACAATAGACAATTAATGATGTATTGAATAAATAAATATAATTTATTTATTTAATAATCATGAAGAATACAATAGACATGAATTAAATGAATAATAATGAATTACTTAATTAATAGTCAAATGTGGATCAAAGACATAATTAAATTTCATAATTATGTTAGGATGAAAGTGGTAAAATAGAGCTTGCAGGCCTAGATCATTTTTATGTGTTTATATTTTCCCTTCTTTCTCATAATGCAGCCTGTTGCATTGTGGCAAAGAAAATAAGTCAAAAATATGCCCCAATACAAAATAGGATGAGGAAGAATGATGAGGAGGGTTGTGGTATGCCCCCTCAAGAGGACAATTGGGTTTCGAGGATACGAGTGTGCTCTCGAAAATGGACTAGAAGACTAGAAGACGATAGGACAAGAAAGTGTTAGTGCAAAAGATATGGATGATGATATGGATGCAATGCCTATATGAGATGAGGGAGAGAATATGACAAGACAAAAAGGAGATGCATGTTAGTTCCTAGACCAAATCCTTCAACATATTACCATAGGAATTCAATATTTATTGCTCTTAATCATCATTGGGCAGATTATTGTAATGGCTAACAAACACCATGATATGACATAAATCAAGGTGTGCAAGGTCGTACCATCACATAAGAAAAGCAGTCACAAAAAAGAATGATCATGACTCATAATAAGAGTGAAATTGCCCCAGTTTTTTTGTCATAACCAATTGCAAGTAGAAAAAGACAAGAAGGACAAGCCATGAAACGTCATTGCTTCTCTAAATCCGGTTTCTAGGACATCCTTGAGAAACTAGCAACATGATTGCCAAAAGAACAAAATAAAGCCATTATCATGATATGTCGTTGTTTTTCTAAATCTCGTAGGCAGTACATCACTAAGAAACTAGTAACATGAGTGTTAAAAGACAAGACAAACGTCATGAGACATCGTTGTTTCTCTAAATCTTGTTGTTGGGATCTTGCTGAAAAACTAGTAACATGAGTGTCAAAAGACAAGACAAACATCATGAGACGTCGTTGTTTCTCTAAATCCTGTTGTCTGGATCTTGCTAAAAAACTAGTAACATGAGTGTCAAAAGATAAGACAAACATCATGAGACATCGTTGTTTCTCTAAATCATGTTGTCTGGATCTCACTGAAAAACTAGTAACATGAGTGTCAAAAGACAAGACAAACGTCATGAGACGTCATTGTTTCTCTAAATCCTATTGTCTAGATCTCACTGAAAAAATAGTAACATGAGTGTCAAAAGACAAGACAAATGCCATGAGACGTCACTGTTTCTCTAAATCCCGTTGTCTGGATCTTGCTGAAAAACTAGTAACATGAGTGTCAAAAGACAAGACAAATGTCATGAGACGTCGTTGTTTCTCTAAATCTTGTTGTCTGGATCTCATTGAAAAACTAGTAACATGATGAAAACCCAAAAGACAAGTGCCAAGTGTTTGCCAAGTGTGTCTGAATGTCCAGTGTTGTAATATCAAGGTTTCCAAATGTCGAGTGATATCAAATTTAGGAAGCAAACATCCTAAATGGCATTGATATCTAGGAGATCAATTCTTAGAGTTAGGATAATCCATCAAAATGCTAGATGATGAGGAAAATTCTTAGGAAGGACACATCCAAAAGCATAAATAAATGATGAGAGTTTCTCTTTAGAAGGACACATCTTGAAGAAGAACCCAAAAATTTTCTAGGGTAAATTGGCATGATAAAATTTGATTACATGTCACTGTTGAATTGACCGAAATTGTTGATGAAACAAACTGTTGATAGATTGCTTGCTCGGGATTGATGGAATATGTGCTTGATTTGAAGAAATTTTGATGTGTGTGAAAATGTTGTGCCATGAACCCTAATGGACTAACCTAGTACGGCTTTGGGGGCTCATCGATCGATGGCCTTGCCTACATCGTGCACTCAGAAACCTCGTAGTTCGACACGACCAATGACATTGTCCAAAGGACAAAAGTTTGAATCATGATTTTATTTTGACAAACCTAGAAAGACTAACCTAATGTCTCAGGGATTCAAAGATGAATCTTGCCTACGTAGAAAATGTGCAGAGACAATGTAGTTCAGACATGGACAAAATATTGATTGACATGATTGATTGGATTAACGAGATAGACATTGACTTTGACTCTGTTTTTGGGATTTTGACATTGATTTGGTTGTTTTTGTGTTTTTCTCAGGACATTTTCAATTGTTTAGGACATTTTTCAGGACTTTTTCAAAGTTTTAGGATTTTTTCAGGACTTGTTCAAATTTTTAGGACTTTTTCAGAACTTTTTCAAATTTTTAGGAACTTTTTTAGGACTTTTTCAAGTTTTTTAGACTTTTTTCAAGGCTTTTTCAGATTTTTAGGATCATGTGTGACACCCACTACAGTTACATGATAGAGGGTCTTGCCCCCAGATAGGTCAAGTAATATGGACATAGGTAGAGGCGAGACAAAAGGCAAGGATCTGCAAGGGGTGATGTCAACCGATGCTAACCATGGTCAGAATCGACAAGACTTAAGACGAATGTCGTGAATGTGTCAGACCATTGTGATTATGGAAAGTGGATAAGGGTCAATTAGAGTAACAATAGATGGTGAAGCAACGATAGACTACGCTTGGCACCTATTTGCTAGGTTTTCACCATGGTACTTATCCAAAGTGTCTATTTGCTAGGTTTTCACAATTGGATGAATTTATTTATTTTTACTATTTTTATCATTTTTTTGATTTTTTTGGTGTCACCTAGATGCCTGTTTGCCAGGTTTTCATAAGGGATGATTTTTTATTTATTTTTCATTTTTTTTTGTATTTTTAGGTTTTTAACCAAGCTCTTTGATGCTATGTGTAGAAATTTTGTAGATGTAGGTTGTTGATGGGTTATGCCAACTATTCTCCATTAGGTGTGGCCAATTGATAAGCTCCAAAACCAAATTTTGTAGTAATAATATAAGGACCGAGCCAATTAGCTTCAAACTTTCCAAGTTTTTCACAGTTATTCTGATTTATTGGGTTTTGCATGAGGACCAAGTCACCAATTTCAAATTTTCTCATCATCACTCTTTTGTTATAGCTCCGACAGAGACGATTTTTCCTGTAAGTGATTCAAGGCATTTTGTCATCTTTCTTGTAACATTTCTACCTCATGTAGGTGAGACTATCTATACTCTTCATCATTGATCATTCCCTTCAAGGAGACTTGGAGAGAAGTAATTTCAACCTCGATGGGCAATGTGGCCTCAGATTTGTAGACAAGGGAAAATGGAGTGGCTCCAATGGGTGTACGAATGCTGGTACGGTAGGCCCATAAGGCAGGATTGAGTTGTAAATGCCAATCTTGGCCAGTGTCATTGAAGGTCTTCTTAAGAATGCGAAGAATTGTTTTATTTGATGCCTCAACTTGACTATTACCTTGTGGATAATATGGGGTGGAGAAGTGATGTTGAATGTGGAATTGCTCACATAGTTCACAAATATCCTGATTTTTGAATGGAATCCCGTTATCTGTGATGATGGACTGCAGAACACCATACCGACAGATGATGTAATTAAGGATAAAATTTGATATTTTCTTTCCGATGATGTAAGTGAGGGGGACAACTTCAATCCACTTAGTACAGTACTCAGTGGCGGTGATTATGAATTTATGGCCGTTAGAGGAGGATGGATGGATCTTTCCCACAAGGTCAAGTCCCCATTGTGTGAAGGGCCATGGAGAAGTAATTGGTCTCACCTCATGTGTAGGTGTGTGGATTAGGTCACTATGCACTTGGAATTTCTAACATGTTCTGACAAATTGAAGAGAAACTTTTTCTAGTGTCAACCAATAGCATCCAAGTCTGGTGACTTTCCTAGCTAAAGTTGGACCACTCGAATGAGATCCACATATAACCTCATGTACTTCACATAAAGTTGTTTGGGCTTCATCAGTGTTGAGACAACGAAGAAGGGTGTTATCAAAGCCACGATGGTATAAGGTGTCAATGACGATGGTGTGTCGAGTCAATTTTTGAATAAAGGACTTTCTTTGGTTATTGGAAAGGTTGGGTAGTAGGGTTTGGGACTTAAGATAATCATAGATGTCTTGGTACCGAGGTGAACTGGGACCAACAATTTTGCAAACCATTTCTAACTCTAGGATTTCATATGCAGGCATCAACAATCGTTCCACTAAGAACTCAAGTTTTGACACATTTTTTGGGATGTCTAAGAGAGATCCAATAGTAGCCATTGCATCGGCTGCCTTATTTTGTGTCCTTGGGATTTGTTCGAAAGAAATCATTTTGAAATATTTCATGAAGCTATCCACCATTCGCTTGTAAGGGAGCAACTTTTCATCTTTTATTTCATAATAATCATTCACTTGGTTGATAACTAACTAAGAATCCCCGAATGCTAGCAATGTCTGAATTTTCCATTTAATTGTAATTTTGAGTCTTGTGACTAATGCTTCATATTCTGCAATGTTATTAGTACAAGGGAAGGCAATCCTAAATGAATTAGGAATGGAATCTCCTTGTGGTGTGATGAACAAGATACCAACCCCTAAGCCGTGTTCAGTATGAGACCTGTCAAAATACAATTTCCATGGTGACATAGGCCTTGTATGAAAGATAGACTCATAGAGAAAATGAATTATCAGTGGATGAGTGCCTTGGATAGGTGCATCTGCAGGTTGATCAACTATTACCTATCCTTTTATTGCCTTGAGATCAACATATTGTATGTCATATTCACATAAAATCATGACCCACTTTGCTAACCGACCTGTCAATGTTACCTAACTTAGAAGATACTTTAATTTATCAATCTTAGCTACCAGGTGTGTTTGGTGATTCAGCATGTAATGTCTGAGTTTCTGTGCTACAAATACAACTACCAAGAATGCATGTTCAATTCATATCCTATCAGTGTGTGACTGATATAGTAAATTGCTCTTTTTTTCCCTCATAGTCATTTTATGCTAATAATCCCCCAGTGCATTTGTAGTGGCAGAGACATAAAGGATCAATGGATTTCCTTCAATGGGCGACATCAAAACTGGTGGCATCAATAGATATTATTTAATTTGTTTGAAGGTTGTGTAGCATTTGTTTGTCTATACAAAGGGAATACTTTTTCATAACAAATATTAAAATAGTTGACACTTGTCTGCCAACTATGCGATGAAGCGTCAGATGGACTGGAGTCTTCCCTGAAGTGTTCTCAACTCATTGATTCCTTTTGGTGGTGACATCTCTATAATTGATTTCACTTTAGCAAGATCAACTTCTATGCCTCTTTGTGAAACTATGTAGCCCAACAGTTTTCCTGAAGTGACCCCAAAGATACATTTTTTTGGGTTCAAACGAACCTTGTAATCCTCTAGCCATCTAAAAAATTTGTCTTGGAATTTGAGATGATCTTTCCGTGTCAAATATTTGGCCAAAATTTCATCCACATAATCCTCCATTAGGATATGCATCATGTCATGAAATATTGTTTTCATATCTCTCTAGTATGTGGGACATGCATTATTTAAGACAAAAGGCATGACATTCCAACAGTATGTTCCCCATGGGCATGGGAATGTTGTTTTGTGTTGATCTTCAGTTGCAATGCGGATTTGGTTATAGCCTGAGAAATCATCTTTTGGACAAGCCATATTTAAATCTTTGAAATTCGTACAGATACAAATTTGTTTGTTTGGCTTTGTGATAGGGACAATGTTGGATATCCAACTGACATAGTCTATTGATCTTATGAATCCAACATCTAGTAACTTTTTTAACTCAACCTTGAAAAGTATTGCAATCTGTGGATGCATTTTTCGTAATTTTTTCTTGAATAGCTTGATTCCTGGGATTAGAGGAAGATGATGCAATACCGGTTTTGGATCAAGGCCCGACATGTTAGCATATGACCATGCGAAGTTAATTTTCCTATATGTGAAAAATTATTGAAATTCGGGTTTTTCTTCCTCTGACAATTATCAGCCAAGAGAACCATTTTAGGATTCTCTGGCATAGCTATGTTAACTTCCATTGTGTCTTTGATAGGCATAGCTAATTTTTCCTATGTGATGGGAAGAAAGTCCAATCCTCCATCCTTAGGTGCCTCAGAGAGGTTTTCACCTTCGGATATGTCCTTTGTTTTTAATATTTTGTTGTTAGAAGGTGCATTGCGGCTTTCACCTAAAGACATTTCTTTTTTTATTTTATTCTTTGTACTTTTGCGGCTGGAGGATTGCACAGTCTCCCCAAAGTAAGCTACACAATCTAGGTCAATAGAGAATTCGTCTTTGTGATCACCCCTTGGTATGCCTTCCCGGAGCCCCATGAATTCTACTATTGCCTCATCATTTTGAAAGATATCCATCACTGGTGGTTCTTGTTGGTCCTAGTCAATCAGTTGTGGGTAAACAAGGGAAATCCCATCATTAGTGCTGGTAAAAGATGGGGAAGATACAAAAAGTGAGCAAATTGAAGCCTCAAGTGTGAAGGAAAAGTTGTCAATTTCAACTTCCGTGTCAGATGCAATGGATGGGCCATATTCAAATTCAGATGAGTTGAAGTCATAGTCATTATAGAGGATAAAATTATCAGCATCATGACTAGTGGTTGGCATTTCAAAGGCATGCATATTAGGTTTAGACATGTTAGGTTCTTAGGTGGGCTCGGGAATGGGGCGGGATGATTGAGATGTTGCCAACAATAATTTATGTTCTTCTAGATCCCAAGGAATACTTAGCCATTCCTTATCATTAGAATGATGGTCAATAGGATCAATGTTGTATTCTTGTCAGAATATTTCTTCAAAAGGGGGTTGGCTAGGTGCCAGGTATAGCTCATCAATATCATAGTTGCTAAGGGTTTTCTCAGAACCCCATTCCCATTCATTAGATTTTGTTTCAATAAGGGAGTCTTCACATGTATTGACACTTTTTGTAGCCGTTACGTCCTCAGTTGAAAGTTCATAGGTATGTCAATTTTCAGTTTTGATTTTGTCAAACCCTAGCCCCATGTACTTGGTCGTGCAAAAATAATAACAGGTTCTTGCCTTCCATTGTTGGCTTTTCCAAGGGCACTTGTGCCATCAAAATCTAGTATCTTACATATGTAATATCCTTTTCCATATATATGCACTAGTAGTGGAGGTAATCCTTCTGGGTCTATGTAGATCCAATTAGCTATGTCGATAATGACTTCATTACCCAAATCTCCCCATAGGGTGAGTATTGTTTTTGGGGGAACATTGAAAGTTGTTTTAGGCTCGACTACAAAACATGGTCTACCATAGACTTTAGGTAGCTTAGGTATTGTGGTGATACAATGAGTTGTATTCAGTTTGAATTCTCCACAGCCAAGGTCCTGGATCTTTCGTTCATTACTTGGTATTGAGGCCGAGGAGGACGGTGTGGCAGAAGTTGATGGAATGGATATGGATGATTTGGTGAGTGCAGATAGGTCAATATATTTGGAAGAGGTGGAAGTTGAGGCCCCCCGATTAATGGGTACCTAGTGCTCAGCAGTGGTTCTCAGATTGGTATAGTATTGGAATGGATCGGGATCTCCTGGAATAGTAATTTTAGTACCATCAAAAGGGAACTTCAGGCATTGATGGTATGTGGAAGGAGTGGCCTTCGAGGCATGAATCCATGGGCGACCAAGTAAGATATTGTAATGTATGTCATGATCCAAGACCTGGCATGTTGCATCGATAACAACTAGTCCCACACGAATTGGAATTGTAATGACACCTTTACAAGCGCGTTCTTCATCATCATATGCCTTGATGACAATGCTCTTGGTAGCATCCACACATGCGTCAGAGAATCCAAGAGCTTTAACCAATTTTAAAGAGTAGATGTTCAATCCTGCTTTGCCATCTACTAAGACTCATCTAACCTTATGTCTATGGACAAAAACCTTGATATGAAGGGCATCATTATGAGATGGTTTAGGTGAGGAATAGTTAGTGTCTGAAAATGAAATGTGGTGAGGAAAAGTCAAATAGTTGACCATGGTTTCAAAATTATTGACATCAATGTTGTTTAGGACAAGATACTCTTGTAGGAATTTATCCAAGATGGCCTTATGTGCGGGTGAGATGCAGAGCAATTCAAGAATGGATATTTGAGCCGGTGTTTTATTCAATTGCTCAATAAGGTTGAACTCTTTTTTAGGGTTTGATGGCTTGGCAGACGAACCAGGTATGGTAATTTTAGGCTGACGAGCAGAGGGACCTAGGATAGTCACCTTTCCTTTATGCTTGGTGACATTACATTTTAGAGCCTTTTTAATGGTAATAATATTGACACACTTATCTTCATCAGCAATGCGAAGATTGTTAATGATGGTGCCACTAGAATAATTGTAGGCAGGACAAACATTATTGTAGGTAGGACATACATGATTGGCTTGATTATTGTTATTCTTCATGCTAGATGAGGAGGGATTACCAGAACCATGATCCCGTAGTGGGTTCTTGTGGATCGTATGATCCGAATTAGATGCAAATGGTTGACCTCCTAGCTCAATGGTGTGGTTTTCAATAAGGTCTTGCACAAGATTTTGTAACTGGTGACAAGGAGTTTTGTGCCCTTTGACATAGTGGTAATCACAAAATGCATTATCATCCCACCATGATGGCTTGAATTGACTAGGGTTATATGGTTTAGGGTCTTCCAAAGTTATGACACCGTTTTGGATAAGTTTCTTTAAGACAATTTTGATAGGCTCACCCAAGGGAGTGTATGTGCATTTTTTAAATTGTCGTGGTTGACGCGGTTGCCTTTCATTAAATTGAGAAGGATTATTTTGAATGGCATTGGTAGTTGGTGTGAGTGTGGTTGTAGTGTTCTTTAATCAACTTAATAACTAGGAACATGAATTCCTCTACTCAGGGATTGAACATCACAACCAACAACCATAACCTGCTAAAGAACCTCATTTAATCATTAACCTAGGGACGCAAACTTGAAATGGGTCAGCACAATATATACACTAGTCACCTTTTCCAGTCATGCATGTTTTCCTAAGATGCTTTATACTAGAATTTGAATTACTAAAAATAGCTTTACTGGATAACTTGATTGGAAATGAAAATTGAAAGATAAAACTACTCTGCATCTAGTGGCTGCAGGAACAATTGACAGCTCTGTGTTTCTGTCAGCTGCAGGAATAGTCACATTAACCTCTATGAAAGGAAGTGCAGCTATTCTAAATTGTAGAATGAAAGTATGGACAGTTCCCTAAGTGGGCCCCCTTAGGTAATTCCAAAAGTAGACAACAGATTAGGCAGAAAACTTCATAAACTTTATTGATTCAAAATAGATAAGTACATGGCACACAATCTCTTAATTGTATTTCTAAAAATTGAAAATGTGTTACAACAACAATCCTTTTCCAGCCCATTCTTTGAAGGAGAATGGGCTATTTATTGAAACTGAATCCAACTACTAACCAACCTTCCCTTATAAAACGATAAGTTTTTATTACATTTAACTAAATTAGTAAATAGGTGAATGGAAATGAAAGAACTAAGTCAAATCAATTCATTAGTCTTAAAGTGCTATCATCCTAGATTTATGCGCCATCAAGATGCTTGACCTAGATTTCTGAAACACTCCCCTTGCCTGGTGGATGAGTTGAAACTACCTCCCTATTCTTTTGCTGCTGAACCAGTCTTCTTTGATTTGGTCTTCTATCCTTCAAGTGGGAATTGAATTCCTTCCTCCAATCATGGTACCTACAATATATCTTGCCAACTATTCTTGAGGCAGAAAGTTATCTCAACACGTTCAACCTTTAAGAAAATCCATCACTTCATTTATACATTCATTAAGAATTAAACTAAGGCAAACATTATTTCAGACATGGCTGTAGGAAGTTCAATAGTAGAGGTTGCGGGAAGGGTTTGTCATCATACCAAGTCATAAGGCATTCATCAAACTAATAAAACATTTTAAGGTGATACTTATGGAAAGATTTAGAATAATATACTTTTTATATTAAGCATAAAAAGTTCATGTCTTGTCCCATAATCAACACTAAATGTTTGTTTTAGCATAATAAAAATAGAAAAAGTGTTTGTAAAAGTATGATCTGAATGTGCCAAAAACTTGGGTCATCATTCCCCTCAACCAACTACTTGTTGGACCCCTCAACAAGTCTAGCATTTCTTCTTCTAGAAAATTCTCTCAAATCAGCATTCTACTATTGTCCACACTCTCCATGCTGGAAACTCCAGAAGTGAGCTCGCATTGCCTCCAGCCTTTTCCATCTATTATCCTCAGAACTCATGTTATATATGATGTTGTCCCCATGCATAGCCAATAATGACCATAGGAGAATAGGCGGTTGCATAACCAAGAGTAACCAATTTTCCCTTTCTGTCTTGGCATTCCTCATGTATCTTTTTGCCCTTCTGGTTGTTGCATACAAGGTATTGGGAGTGTGTATTTCTGCCATTTTAAATTGAAATGAAAGATGTTCCCATTTGGTTTGAATGTGTAGGGTTACAACATTAAGATCATTGTTTCTAATTTGGGAACACTGAGAAAATACCTCTTGTCTCAAAGGCTCAATCAGTGGCCTAGCTCTTTCATCTCTCCACAATTTCTTCCAATCAAAGTAAATACCCATTCCATTTCTAGATTCATTCCTCACAGATAATGGCATATTGACTTCATCATGGATATGACTATCAAATTGTTCCCCCCTGCTTATCTCATTGGTTATCTAGGAGATTAGAGCGCTGATATCAAATATCACCGACATAACATAATGGGTTCCATTCCTTATCCTAGGGCACAACCAAATTGTGCAGATAAAATTCACATAGGAGGTTCCTGATGTGCAAAGGTGAATCTTTGTATGCTTCATAAAATTCTTCCAGGGTATCTAAAGAGGGGTTTTTACCTTTCTAGATTATAATCAGTTGGAAGTTCAAATACAACTCCTTGAGGTACATTGCATAGACAGGTGAAGGTTCTCGACATTGCATCAGTCATAGAATAAGCTCTACCACCTGATTGAGAGTGTCATTTAAGTTAGCAATTTCTAGATTCTTATTCTAGATTATTCTTTGTTATCTCTTAATTTCAAGTGCAGAAGTAGTCTGTTGATGTTGGTGTTCTTCAAAACATGTCATTCTTGCAACAAAGTTCGTGACATGGAGCGGAGGTCTATGGTTATAGCTTACTACAGGTGGCCCCTATATTTCTTCAGTTACATCCACTTTTCCTTGTTCTTCTTCTCCAATTACCTCTGTATAATTTGATTGTTAAGATTTTTCCTGTCCTGAAGTACCATCCTGTTGCCAACCTACCTATTCTTCTAGAGTAGCAGGAATCTCGTCAATCATGCCAATGCTTTCATCCTCTTTTTCTGATGGAAACACAACTGTTACCTCCTCCTTTTCAACACTTCCATTCCCTATTGCAATTACTCTACAATGGTAGCCAATTCATCCAGGCCAGCTCCTTTAGGTGCACTCACAACCTCCTCAATAATAGGTTCTTCTTCTCCCAGTACAAGACTACAAGGGTCTAAAGTTAGTGGTGCGGCTGGAGTAGCATCAAGTGATTGGCAGGCTGCCTAGTTCTGGAGCCTAGATCTCCTCCTTATGGAAATAGGAATTGTCTTATGCTTTTTGGAGGGCTTTGTTGCAGGAAAAGATAAGGTTTCCTTTTGCTTTCATTTTATAGGTTTAGGGGTTTCCACAATGGGTGTCTTCCTTTTCTTATCCTTAGAAGAAGGCTTAGGATTTTTGATAGGGGTTTGTGCCAGTTGCTTGGAAGTTTTTTCAGAAAGATGAATGTCATCCTATGAATTAGATGATTCCTGAGTAGGGGACATAGTAGCAGAGGTCTGGCCTATGGACTGGGAGGTTCATTGCTTGAAGGTAAGAGGTTCCCCTCTACGTCCAACATTTTGAATTTTAGGGTTGAAATTGACAATGAATTCCTCCCAGGTCATTCCTGATGCATCTTGAACAAATTTTTCAACAAGTAATTTAATAAGGCAGTGGTGAGATATGGAGTTAAGCCTACCCTTTTAAAATTCAACAACACTATTGGACAAAAAATTGTAAAGGAAGTCAGGAATATTCATCAACAATCCATGGTGTAAATGAGACAAAAGTTTGAAGTGATGAGAATGTATAAATGAAAACCTACCTTCATAGGTTATGTATTTGATTATATATCCCGCCCGTGATGCCTAGTCCTGCAGAAGATTCATCCTTTGTACACCTTGCTTATCTACTCGTATAGGAGGGTCATTTGGCTGAGTAAACTCTACCCTGATGCTCTTTGCATCCCTTCCTCTAGGAAATGGCTCCCTGACTTGAGGTAATCCCATTATCTCAACAATTATGTCAATTGATGCATTCACTGTTATACCTCTAACTTTTGCTTCCCCGTCTTGAGATGTCCTTGTGAACTCCTCTGCAATGTCTACATAAAAAACTTTGAGCTTTAGGAATTAATTGAGCCATTCATATTACCTGAATGGTGGCACATCAAACACATCCTATAATAGGATGTTATGGTCTGTAGGCTTGTGCCGAATTAGCTGACCTCCCATCTCCTTAGCTCTTTGTAATTAAATGCTTTAAGCAATGCTCACCAGGCTTTCCAAACTGAACTTCTTGTAACCCAATTCTTCAGTACTATGCCTCTCCCCTCAACCGAAACTTTTGAACCAATCTTTAGAAGTTGTAGAAAAATTAGTAAAAGCAATTCGATCATGCAATCTTATTGAAGGAGAGAGTAATCATGGATAAAAAAAATACATTTAGGTTTATTATTGTAGGAATTAAATATTGTTTGATCATGAATTGCAGATTTCAAATATTTGGGGTTCATGAAAACTGATGGGACAAAGCTTGTGGTAGCGGTAATAATGATGTGGTGGATAATTATGACTTAGAGAAACGTGCTTAATTGTACGGAGAAGCAGAAGGAAATGGAAACCATATAGGAATTTTTTTTGTGCTAATTAATACTAAATTAAATATAATAAATAAAGCAACTTAAGCAATCTTAAAGTGAAGTGGAGCTCACCTGGATAGAATCGTCGTAATTACCTAATGTGACCTCCCTCTTCATTGTAATATGTGACATAGAGAAATGTGGATGATATGGAGATTGAAAGGTGGATGATGTGGCGGTAAGAGTGTGAGTGGACGGATGGCAGATGAAGTGATTGAATGGAATGGGGATCTGGTGGATGACCCCTTTATTACGACAATTGCATGTACTTTTATGCATGGCCTAGGGAATTGAGTCGAGACTTAATTCCTTTGGCTAGAGGATCAATGGCCTCCTGCACTAATTTGAATTGGCTAAAAAATTCTTCCCTATCAATGGGCTTATAATAAAGCTTTAGGCTATGCCCATTGACTAATAGCTTGAATTGGACCTCATCGATGGTCCTCAATTGTACAACACCATTTGTGAATACTTCTTCTATCTCATATGGACCCAACCATCTAGTTTGTAGTTTTCCCTGATTGTCCTTATATCGTGATTCATAAAGCAAAGCCCAATCTCGTGCTTTGAATTTATTCTCCTTGATGTACTTATCATGCCACCTTATTCACTGGTTTTGTATTATCTCAGTGTGCTATAGGGCATTCTTTTGGAGCTCATCCAAGGCATTGAGCTACATTACTCTTTCCTTTTGTGCAGTGGTTAAATCCATGTCCATCTCCAATGTTGTTCTAAGAGTCTTATGTTCAAACTCTATTGGCATCACAGCTATTTTACCATACACCATTTCAAAATGTGTATATCTTGTAGCAGTCTTCCATGTAGTTCGGTAGGCCCATATAGCTTTTGGTAACCTTGCAGCCTAGTCCTTTCTATGCAAGTCTATAGTTTTAGTTAAAATTGCCTCTATGTCCCTGTTGGTGATCTCCACCTGGTTATTAGCCTGTGGATGATAAGGAGTTGATTTCTTGTGCCTTATGTTGTATTCATTTACTAAGGTTGTTATAAGTGTAGAGGTAAACTGTGCTCCTTGATCTGTCACTATTTCCCCAGGGACACCAAACCTAGTGAATATTTCCTCAGAGGAATTTTTCTACTTTATTATCCCTAGCATGCTTCATTGGTTTAGCTTCTACCCATTTTGTCACATAATCTGTGCATACAAGGATGTAGGACTTACCATTTGAAGGCGGATCAATTGGTCCTACAAAATCTAGTCTCCATTTGTCGAAGGGTGTAACAATAACTTGTGGGAATAGAGGCATCTCATCTGATCTAGTTGGTCTTCCCATCCTTTGGCATCTATCACATCTTTTGGTGTATTTGGCTGCATCTCTATGCATAGTTGGCCAATAATAGCCAGTATTTAAGATTTTCATTGTTGTCCTTTTGGCAGCAAAATTTCCACCACATGGTTCATCATGGCTTGCATGCACTATATCATAAGTATCTTCCTCTCATACACATCTCCTCATAACCTAATTTGGCCCTGTATAAAACATGCAATCTGCAATCCAAGAAAAGTTAAAACTTTTCTCTACCAATAATCTGTTTTCCTTAGGGGAGAATTGAGGAGTTCTTCCTACAATCAAATAAATTGCTATATCTGCATACCATAGGTGAATGACCTTAATTGAAAATAGTTGCTTAGTAGGAAAGGAATCCTCAATAAGTGTAGAGTCATCTTGCCTTTGAATTCTAGATAGGAAATCAGCAACCACATTGGCTTTACCTGGTTTGTCCACAATTGTAGTATCAAATTCCTGCATCAACAACAACCACCTTGCCAGTCTTCCTGCTATTGAGATTTTGTTCATGAGATACCTGATTTATGCATGATTAGTATGGACAAATATCTGATAACCTATGATGTAATGCCTGAATTTATTGAGGGCATAGATGATTGCCAACATTTCTTTCTCTGTAACAGTGTAGTTTAGTTCAGCCCCTTGCAGATTTTTGCTTATGTGGTAGAGGGCATGTTCTGTTGAACCACCCTTTTGGCCTAATACAACACCAATGGCATAATCTGATGTATCAGTATGAATATGGAATAGAAATGACCAATCAGGTCCCTTCAAAATAGGTGCTTGTGTAAGGGAAATTTTCAAATCAAGGAATGCTTTTTCACATTCCTCAGTCCAGGCAAAATCTGCATCTTTCTTCATCAAACTATATAGAGGGCTTGCAGTTTGGTTGAAGTCTTTGATGAATCTTCTATAATATCTAGCATGTCCCAGAAAGCTTCTTAGTTCCTTTTTCTTGGTAGGAAAGGGTAGATTAGAGATGACTTCAATCTTAGAAGGGTCAACGTGTATTCTTGCAACAAAATATAGTGACCAAGCACTATTCCCTCTTGCATCATCATGAAATACTTTTGACTATTTAGTGATAGGTTATGATCTTCACATCTCTATAGTAGCTTCTTCAAGTTGGATTGAGCTTCCTCAAATATTTCACCATAAATAGTAAAGCCATCCATGTATATCTCCATGCAATCATATGAGATGTCTGAGAAAATACTTATTACTGCTCTCTGGAAAGTTGCAGGTGCATTGCAGAGACCAAAAGGAAAAATTGAGTAGGCAAATGTTCCCCAAGGGCATGTAAAATTATTCTTTTCTTGATCCTATGGAGCAATCTTGATTTGGTTGTATCCACTGAAGCCATCCAAGAATGAAAAGTACTTTTTTCCAGATAAATTATCTAGAACTTGATCAGTGAAGGGAAGAGGGAAGTAATCTTTCTTTGTTGCCAAATTGATCTCTCTATAATCTACACATACTCTTCATTTCCCTCCTTTCTTAGGAACAATAACCAGTGGGGAGACCCACTAACTATCCGAGATTGGTTAGATAAAGCCAACTGTTAAAATTTTCTACAACTCTTATTTAACAATTTCTCTCAAGGCTGGGTTGATTCTTCTTTGAGGCTGCCTGACAGGTCTGAACTCGCTATTAATGAATATGTAATGTGTGCAGAGTTTTGGGTCTAAGCCCTTCATATCACCATATTCCCAATAAAAAGTTGACTTATGTTGAGCAAGCATTTTGACCATAGATTCTTGTTGCTCATTGGTGAGGTTTTTGTTGATACTCAACATTTTTCCTGCTGCTACCTCCACTTGTGAGGTTAACTCAACCATATATACTTTAGGTAGAAATGGAATTTCTACCTCGTGGGGTAATAAGGTGTGTAAGCAGTCAATTGCTGCAGGATAATGAGTTGATGTAGGTGGAGGAAGAATGGTCTGGAAGGAGCATGGATTTTTTTCACAATGAGGGTGTTCAGTACCATATTTATTTAGTAGGATATTAGACAGTATATATTCCTCTTCTTGTTGTGCAATGAAAGGCTCTTTGGTAATCATCATTAAATTTCCTACAAATTTCACTCCCTCCTCTTCTCCCAAATCTGGCCAAACAGCCTCTCCAGACTCAAGTTGGGGCTGGGATGGAGAATAGAGGGTAAGCTTCTTTGTGTTATACCCATCAAATATTGTCATGTTTCCTGAATTACAACCAATGTAAGAATCAGCAGTGGCCAGCCAAGGTCTTCCTAGTATAACAGGGTATCCCCCTAATGATGCTTTCAGAGACAAAACCATAAAATCGACAGGATACTCCCAGGAATCCAAGGTGACAACCATGTCTTCTACTATCCCATTAGGTTTGAAAGTTGAGCTATCAGTGAGCTGTATTATTGTAGGTGTAGCCCTTAGGTCTGAAATACTAAGTCTTACCACCAGGTCCTTGGTCATGACATTGATAGTTGCACCAAGATCTACTAAAGCATTCTTAATTTGCACCCCATTAATATTGATCTCCACAACAGGGCTGCCTGGGTTTGAATATTTTGGGATGGTAAGTTTCCCTAGCATTAAGTCAGAGAGTTGACCTAAGACATGGATAGTTTGAGGGTCCTTCTTTTTCCTCCCCGATTTCTTCAAACATCCCTCCTTAATAGCTTTGCTATAGATAGGTACTTCTTTAATTTCTTGGAACAAGGGAATTTTCACACATATATGCTTTAGTTGATAAAGGATGTCAAATGTAGGCTCTTCTTGTTTTTTCACATTTTCATCTTCCAACCTTTGTGGAAAAGGAGGTGACGGTTTATTGGATACCCTAGGTAATGATGGAGTCTGAATTGGCTCATTTGGTTGGACTAGGTCATTGGTATCTTCTTCTTGCTCAATCTCCTTAGATGGCAATTCTGATATTATGGGAGGAGATGGTGTGGGCAACACAGTTCCTGAATGTAAGTTGATATTATTCAGGTTAAGAGCTTGTTGCTGCTACTACTAGTTATTTGGATTGGGTGTTGCTTGAGTAGGTAGTTGGGTTTGCTTTGGATTCTGGGTTTGATTAGCTATAGGATGTGGCATAATTGATCATTGCTGGGGTTGCTACAGGAAACCAGTGGGTGGATTTGACCATTGTTGGCCTCCCCTCCATTGGTTAGACTACTGCCAACTCCCTTGTGGAGGCTACCACTAATTTTATTGTGGTGACTGCCAATTTCCTTGTGGGGATTACCAATAGTTTTACTGGGCATTTGGCCAAGGATTATTCCATTGAGGTTGGGAGTATGGCCCATAGTTTGGAGGGTATTGGTTTTGCCACTGACTATTATATAAACCAAAATTTTGCAAAGGGTCCTAAGGCATACCTTGTCTTGGGGCCCATGGCCTACACTGAGCAACAAAGAACACTTCATCCTCTCCTTCAATGGTTTTAAAATTAGTAGGAAGATGCTGCACCTCCAAATTGGCCACTGCTTTGCATCTACAGTCCTTCTTGCTTTGTCTATAGTGAGGAAAATATTCAGCTAGCATTATCTCAGCTTCCTCTTTCTTCCTTCTAGCTTGCATAGTGTCCAGTTGAGTAGGTACATCATTGATGATATCCTACTTGAAGTAGGACAAGAGATTAGTAATCTCCCTCTTAGATACATCAGAGCCACTTCCTTTTATAGCAGAGGGTCTAAACCCCCTGCCCTTCTTTACAACTGCTCTGGAGTAATTGAGATAGATTTTCTTCATATCATCCCAATTGCTTTGGGTGACATCTCCTCTTGCCATGAGGTCAAGGGCCTCCATACAAGTATCATTAACTCCTCTTAGGAAGAGAATTTTTTGAGATTCCTCATTCAATTCATGTTGAGTATTCTTCTACACACTGAACAAAAACCTTGACACATAATCCTCCAAGGTTTCATCCTCTTTTTGTGACATTTTGAAGATGTCATCTCCTCTCATATCATTTCCTCTACAATAAAAATTATATTTACTCAAGAATAGATTCTTCATTTCATCCCAAGTAGTAGCTACATTGCTTCCCAATCCCATGAACCACCTCAAGGCTGACTCTTTTAGAGTGGAGAGAAACAACTTTAGCTTGTGTGTTGAGGTTGTATAGTCATAGCTTCTGCAAAGAATGTCAAATTCAAACAAGAAGGTATGAGGGTCCTCAATAATAAGTCCATAGAACTTTGGAAGTAATGAGGCAGGGATGTTCTTGAGGTTATTATTGTCATGTAGGTCAGAAATTGGAAATGGAAAAGTAGGAGTTTCCATTCTTGGTGGTGCCCTTGGATTAGCTCCTAGTTGATAAATGATAGGGGCAAGCGGATTATTTGATGGGTCCTGGTTGTTAGAAGTTTACAGATTATTTAGATGCTGAACAAGTGGGTTAAGGTCATATGGCTCTTCAAATAGATTAAAACTTAGATCTGAGGAAGAAGATGAGGTAACCGAGTCTTGGCCAACATCCAGATATGGGTCTTCTTGGAAAAGGTCTGGTTCAATCTCTTCAATATCTATTCTTCCAGGAAGGAATCTTCCAAATTGGTCTCTTCTTCTACGCATACAGTAAAAAGTAAATTAACTATGAAGATGCTGGAATGCAGAATTCTAAAATAAATACTTAGAATGAAATTTTGAACTCTCTACTAGCATGCCTGTAACAGGTCCTTAGTTTGAAACCGTCCTCGACAATGACGCAAAAAATGTAGTGTTCTTTAATCAACTTAATAACTAGGAACATGAATTCCTCTACTCGAAGATTGAACATCACAACCAACAGTCATAACCTGCTAAAGAACCTCATTTAATCATCAACCCATGGACGTAAAATTGAAATGAGTCAGTAGAATATATGCACTAGTCACCTTTTCCAGTCATGCATGTTTTCCTAAGATGCTTTTTTTATACTAGAATTTGGATTACTGGAAAAAAATTTACTGGATAACTTGATTGGAAATGAAAACTGAAAGATAAAACTACTTTGCATCTAGTGGCTACAAGAATAGTTGACAACTATGTATTTATGTCAGCTGCAGGAACAGTCACATTAACCTCTATGAAAGGAAGTGCAACTATTCTAACTTGTAGAATTAAAGTATGGACAATTCCCTAAGTGGGCCCCCTTAGGTAATGCAAAAAGTAGACAACATATTAGGCAAAAAACTTCATAAACTTTATTGATTCAAGATAGATAAGTACATGGCACACAATCTCTTGACTGTATTTCTGAAAACTAAAAATCTGTTACAACAATCTTTTTCCAGCCCATTCTCTAAAGGAGAATGGGCTATTTATTGAAACTAAATCCAACTACTAACCAACCTTCCCTTATAAAACGAGAAGTCTTTATTACATTTAACTAAATTAGTAAAGAGGTGAATAGAAATGAAAGAACTAAGTCAAATCAGTTCATCAGTCTTGAAATGCCATCATCCTAGATTTATATGCCATCAAGATGCTTGAGCTAGATTTCTCAAACACTCCCCTTGCAAGGTGGATGAGTTGAAACTACCTCCCTATTCTTTTGCTGCTGAACTAGTCTTCTTTGATTTGGTATTCTATACTTCAAGTGGGAATTGAATTCCTTACTCCAATCATGGTACCTGCAATATATCTTGCCAGCTATTTCTGAGGTAGAAAGTTAGCTCAACACGTTCAACCTTTAAGACAATCCATCACTTCATTTATACATTGATTAAGCATTAAACTAAGTAAAGCATTATTTCAAACACGGCTGCAAGAAGTTCAATATTAGAGGCTCCAGGAAGGGTTTGTCATCATACCAAGTCATAAGGAATTCATCAAACTAATACAACATTTTAAGGTGATATTTATGGAAAGATTTAGCATAATATAATTTTTATATTAAGCATAAAAAGTTCATTTCTTGTCCCATAATCAACATTAAATGTTTGTTTTAGCATAATAAAAACATAAAAAGTGTTTGTAAAAGTATGATCTGAATGTGCCAAAAACTTGGCTCATCAGTGGTCACAAGTGTATTGTGATTTTGAACTCCTTTGATGGTGAGTACATGACTTGTTGCATTAATGGTTTTGGGATCGACCACACCATCTTTAGTGATGTGTTTGTTCTTGACCTAGTAACTATTTTTCCAATGAGAGGATTTGTGTTTATGTTTTTAGGACCGTAATTTGGCTCTCCCTTTGCAATAAGGGCTTTCTCAATTTGGACACCTTTTTCAACTAGGTCTGTGTAGTTTGTGCAACAATGCACTTGCACTACATATTTTAGTGGACCTAGAAGTGTTTGTACGAACATGTCAACCTTTTTCTTTTCTGGTACGTCAATGTGACAATGACTAGCTAGACTTCTACATTTTTGGAAGAATGGGATGAGCGTTTCACCAATGTCCTCTTGCGTTAGATTGCATAATCTAGTAATAGAGGTGTTCATGTCAATGTTTTACACGTATTTTTTTCTGAATTTGCGTTTAAGTTCATCCCATGTTTGAATATCCTTTTGAGTGGAGAACCATTCAAGGGCGGGACTTTAAAATTTTTTAGAAAAGAGTCTCATCAAGTATGTTTGTTCATAAGCGACATCCATACAATTGGTCACAAATTCTTGGACATGTTCAATAGGGTTTTTCTTTCCTCTGTATTTGGTAAAATTAGGTGACACATATCCCAAAGGAAATGGTGGCATTCATAAGTTTATGTCAAAGGGATATATGGATAAATCATATGACACCTCTAATTTCTTGTTGGATATTTGTATTTTTTCTATAGTTTTCTCTAGACCCATTAGCCTAGCTTGTAAGGCATCAATTGTAGGGTCATTTGTGGCCCCATACATAGGATTGATTGGTACAACCTGGGTCCCCATTTTTTGTGAGTGGATGTTGGTGTGTTGTTGAGGGATATGTTGTGACATGTATGATGTGTTTTGGTTTGTGTGTTGATACTGAAAGTTTGGATTGGGGACATCTTAATGGGTATGAATATGGGATGAATATGTTAGAATGTGTTCTCCAGCCATTTGGGTCGATATTTGGGGAATATGGTGACCAAGAATTTTTCGGTGTCTGATAGATGCCATAGGTTGTGTGTTTTGATTGCCTTGTTGGAGTTGTTGGAACTATCCCTAAGGGATATTCATGTTTTTTCCTTGGGAGGGGTTGGTATTAAATTGTGTTGACGTGTTAACATTTGGTTGTGATCCTTGACTAACGAGATGTCATTTACCTCCACCCAAAGGATTTAGTGAGCTACCAATGAGAGGATATGATGAGGATGCACTCATGGTACTAGATGTAGTCATCAATGGAGGATTTTTATGGCTTGATGTTGCCCCCAAGGCATTTACCGAAGTGGTAAATAGAGGATTGTCATAACTTGCCCACATTGTAGAGGACCCAAAGGTGGCTCCAGCTGATTGTGACGATGTTGTGGATAGTGTAGGCAATGTGATGGATTGTGTTCCTCCAATGGATGTAGCGTTGATTGAATTGGAATGTTGGAGGTAGCACTCATGGTCATTGTGACAATTTGTGAGCTAGCATCAAAAAAGGTATTGTTTGTGTTGTTTGGAGGTTGACCACTATTGGACATGTTATTTGTATTGGTGACATTAGGGTCAAGAGATGGTGGCCTCAAAGTATTAATATCGAACCCACGAGGTAATTTAGCTCCTTGAATTAAAATTATGGCTAAATATTTGTCTCTGTCATATAAGACCATTTGTTCTACGAAGTAGGCCGCCTCTAGATCTTGTGTTGCTTCCTCTAGGTTTTCCTCAAGTAGTTTTCCATATTAATCCTTATGCAAGAATGATTCAAAAGCATTGTTTGATGAGGATGGTATGGTCATAAGCGGTTGAGTAGTTGTGGTGCTAAATGGGTCGTCAAAATTCCAATTTGGGTCATAAGTATGATTGGTGACATTGGAATGAGAATCTTGTCCAAACTTTTCCGTTTGTCTTTTCTTTATTTGGAGTCTAGTTTCCACCATAGAAGGTAATTTCTCAAATGAGAGTGATGAAAATGACATCTAAATGCAAGGATGACACTAGCCTGTGTTTTTTTATTTTTTGGATAAAGGATGACAATGCAAGTTTTTTGATTTTTGATAAAGGATGCTAATGCAAAACTTATGTGTTTGGATTTTTGATAAAGGATGTGAATGCAAGACTTATGATGAAATTTGTCTAAGGAAAATATTGATGCAAGATGACAAGGTTTTCAAATCCAAAGTAATTAAATGAGGACTAATATGATAATGTTGACGAAGGAATAAGATTATTAATGCAAATTCTAGGTTCAAAATGAGGACTAGAGGTGGACAATGCAAAGTCTAAGTTTAAAATGATGACTAAGTTTGGACAACATTTGGATAAAGGTTTGCCTAACCACTCTAAGCTTGACTTATGTCTCAATTTTGGTTATCAAAAGGGGCTTGCTAAAGGGACTAAATGAAAAGTTCAAAATGATGAGTGAGCCTACCTAACTAGACTATTGAGTTGGAGGTTCTCACAAAAAGGACAATGACCAAAAAGAGGAATAATGACCAAGTCCCAAGATAACCTAGTGATGAAAACAATAGTTTTTGCAAAGTTTCGAGATTTGGCCTAATCCAAAGTTTGCCAAGATGAAACATAAGGACAAATTTATTCTAAAAATGATGATTATGACATCTAGGGAATGCAACTAAAATCTAGAAATTTTAAACCTATGGTTAAAATGCAAGCTAATGAATGTAAATGATGGATGTTTCAAGCAATTTCAATTCTGGTTTCTGACAAAGACTTTCTAAGAAAGATGTTTGACAATAGGCTAAGATGTCTGGACTTTAATTCTGGTCTAAGATAGTGTTTGGTTTTCTGTCAGGTGATTGCATCGCTATAGGCATCAAATGTGTTGCGACATTGTAAATGTCAAATACGGTGCAGTTTTGCAAATACGACTTTTCAGATGTCAAATGCGGTTCACTATTGCATATGAGGCTTTACAAAAGGCAAGTGTGTTTCAGTATTTTAGATGTGGCTTTATAGAAGGAAAATGTGTTTCAGTATTTTAGATGCGGCTTTACAAAAGGAAAATGCATTTCTGTATTTTAGACGCAGCTTTACAAATCTGTTTCAAGATAGGTGAATGTGGTTTTCAAATAGATGTGATTTAATTTATTGCATATGCAACTCAAGTTGTCAGTTGTGGTTCTCTAATGAAGATGTTACGATTGACTCAGTTTTATGATCAAGTTGTTTGATGAATACAACAAAAAAAGCACAAAATATAATGTGTTTTCAGTTTGTAGTGATGGATCTGTTAAAATATGAGAATAATTACACCCTAGGTAGTGTTGGACAATATTTACTGAGTTCTTACTTGGATAAATCCAGCTACACATATTCAAGGCGAATGACTAGTAGCTCAACCCCACTAGGTCCCCTCCATGACACTCACTTATATATAACAACCAAGCTAATGTACCCATGAAAATCCCATGGCATACATCTCATCTCCACACATGAACCATAAATATGTAAGACGGCTTCACAGGTTTGAACCTGTTGCACCAGCAAATAGAAAGGATTTTGGATAAACTACAACATGGCTTTTAGTAAGGGCATTCCGTTCGTGGGGCACCATCCAGTACGATGAGATACCATTTTTTCCCTTCTCGTCAGAACAGTGAGCGTGATTTCTAGGGTTTCCCCAAAAAATCCACTTTTATATACCGACTAGAAGTCGCTTGGCTTTAGCGTGTTACTAGTCTGAGTCGTCTTGGGGTGAGTACTTTTTCCCACCAAGATAGGCTCAAGTTCTAGAGTCAGCAGCCATTTCTCTTATACCCAAGATCACATGAATGCACAAAGGGAGATGATACTTTGATATACCAAATCATGGGGTTCTAAACTAACATGAATAGACATGAAAAACACTGGTTAATTTTTAAACCCAAATGTCCTTTTTTTAACTACCAAACAAAAAGATTTTTAAAATAAACTAAACAAATCAATGTCTTCATAAGGTCCTGCATACAAATGATTAGTAGTTTCCTTTGTGTCTTCGGCTTTCGTCCTGCAGAAAAAGAAGATGTTTTTGGTTTTTATCTTTTGTCTTCTATGCTTCATCTTGCAAAAACTAACTTATCCCCCTAAACATAGCTGCAAACAAAACATTAGTAAAAATAAAACAAGACAAAAATGACAAATCAAAATGTGAAAGTACTAAAGTTAATGAAAAAATGGAAAATTGTATTACCAAGAAGATGTGGCTTTTGAACCCACAGATGTGTTGCAAGTTTGACAAGCAGATGCAGTTTGATGTTGGCAATCGGATGCAGTGCGATGTTGACATTCAAATGTAGTGCAAAATGTTGACAATTGGATGTGGTGCAAAATGTTGTGGATGTGGTTTGCTAGAACAGATGCATCGTTTCTTCAATCAATTGTGGTTTTTCGTACCTGTACCTACAAAAAAAAAGAAAAACCGAAAATCATACGAAAACTACAAAAAGAAAATGCATCGGTTTCACCAACGTATTAATAGGTTATTTTTTAGGTGATGGTTTTAGTGGATTAGATTAAATAAAAACCCAAAGAAACTATATAATACAAAGAAAGAAAATAATAAAATAATTGTACTAGATATCCATTGAAGCTTCCATGATTCACTTCCATAGCACCTCCTAGCTTGTAGCATATGATTGTTGCCCTCAAATTTGTGTGTGTGAGAAAATTGACTATGACATTGTCCTATGCAAGTTTTGAAGGATTTGAATGACAAAAGACTATGAAAAATGACTATGCCTATGCAAATTAAATTCTAAACATAAAATGTCTATAATAATCAAGTCATCTTTTAATAATGAAGTGGTCCTTAAATTGTGAGGAAAACTGACATTTTATAAAAAATGCAATTTTGGATGAATGAACGAGATTAAAAGCTAAAAAAGCCTAAAATTAGTGGACGAGATTTCATGTGACAATCCCTAATTAGTGTGAGGGAAAGATTGTTAAATGAGTGGTTAAGATATCATTTGATAAAATCAAATCGACAGTCAAGAATAAATGTGATAATTAGTCAAAAAGATAAAGATTTTCAAAAATCAAGAAGATAAAGACTGTTTGATTTGTAAAATTTGAAAAATCAATAAGATAAGAGTTTAACTAGCAGATTTTTGGAAAATCAAGAATTTTCTCAATTACTTGATTTTTGGAAGATGATTATCATTTTGAATTAAATTAATTCAAAATGAGGATTTTATGTGACAATAAATAATATTTTCTCATATTATTTACTAAAATGAAGTGATAGTTAATAAAACAAAATCATTTTAAATAATTTCATTTATTTAAAATGAGAAAAATGTTGAATTAGGTAATTAAATAATTAAACATAATTATTTAATTTAGAGGATTATGACAGATAATTAAATAAATTAATAAATTCATTTAATTATGAGAATTAGTGACATATTTAATTGTAAGAAGACAATAGACAATTAATGACGCATTGAATAAATAAATATAATAATCATGAAGAATACAATAGACATGAATTAATTGAATAATAATGAATTACTTAATTAATAGTCGAATGTGGATCAAAGACATAATTAAATGTCATAATTATGCTAGGATGAAAGTGGTAAAATAGAGCTTGCAGGCCTAGGTCATTTTTATGTGTCTACAATAGGGACCTAAGGGTATATGGAGGGGGTTATATGTGAGATTTTATGCATTCATGTTGAACACATAAATAAAATCAACTTTACAATTATCACGGGTGTAGGAAAATGTGGAGACTTTGGCATGAACTAATGAAATGTTACCATGTGGCAACCAAGCATTCATGAATAGTAAAATATCAAATCATGGACTTCAACACTTTGGTGAGTTAGAATTTATTTAATTCTTTGGGTTTGGACTTAAAATATTACTCAACTAATAGACATGACTATGTGGATAAAAGCAAGTTAATTAATGGCCTATGTCCAAACTTTAACTTTACTCAACTAGAAAACATAGTGATAAGGATCAAATTAGGCATATATGTATTTTTTCATCTATTAGGAAGAATCAAACCTAAAGCATGACTAGTGTTAAGATATAAACCAATGATTCAATCAATTTTAAGGAACATTTTGGGTACATACATGGCTCGAGCATGGAATAAGTCTAAATTTGAATACAAGCTAGTGGATGAATTTAAATTCCTAACAACTCTTAGGCCTAAATAAGATAAAAAATCTAAATGAAGGTAAGAAATATTCAAACATGGATAATACATTGAGATTAGTAATGTGATGGTACAATAGAGCATCAAATCACAACCAAAAAAACATGTAATTTGTAATTAGAACAAACAAATGATATCTACAAACACTTAAAGAGTGTATATTATTTGATTAAAAGATCCTTGTTGTAAGGTAGGGGGACCAGCCACACTAAGGCTCCAAGTCATGGAGAGCTGAGAGTGAAGGGCTACCCTAACTTAACTCAAGCTAAGTGGGTGTTTAGGTCAAAGATAGAGAATGAAGAGCACTCTCAAGTGCTTCTATTACTCTACTGATCTGAATGCTTAAATGGGACTAGACGAGCCAATTTTTAGAATCCAAAATGTACCTCAAACATGTCTCTACCCTAGGACAACAACATGGGTCAAGGATGACATCATGGTGCATTGACATATCTCTAGGGTGATGGTGTTCATATGGCTAGAAAGTGAAAAGTATAGTACTTAATTCAAATAAACCTACTACAATCCTAATAAATAAGATTTAATGAACTAAATAGAATAATGAAGTACAATAAATGACTGTGGGAATGATAAAGGAGATAGAGAAAATAAGGGTGATGAAGTTCAACTCAATGAGAGTCCAATTCACCAACAAGCTCCATGCATGAATACACCTACACATAGCCAAGAGAGGAAATTTTTTGGGGTTGTATAGGGGTTTTCCTTAGTCAAACCCTCGCTTTGGTGTTTCCACCTCCATGGATAGCTAGATAGATAAAGAAAAGTAGAAATATGGTAAAGAAAGTAATGCTAGAATGGAAATAGAACTGAACACTACAAGAGACATAAAGCTACAAAAATCCAAAAAAATAGACAAAAGTGTTACCACCCTCGACCAAAGGCACTCAAGGCCAATGAGAGAGGAATGCAAGCCCATGATAATGGTAGAGTTGACATAGCCACAACAATGTCGAGAGAAACCTCACTAGGCTCCAAGCTAAAGCTTCTATGGTAGAGTACTTAGGATATTGTGATGTTGGAGATGTGAAGCTAGTAGTGCCACAAGTGACTCAAATGTATGGAACTGATGTGTAGAAGTTCAATAAAAATTCTAGAGAGATTGTAGAAGGTCAAGAGTTTCTAAAGAGATAAATTGAATGAGAAAGATAGACATTTAAAGATAAATGAGAGGGAAAGAGCCATTTTTGGGCCGGTTGGTCAATACAAAGGCATTACATTTTGTCCCCAATGAGGAGTGTAACCTCCTTGCAGACTCCAGAGGTAGGAATCTGTTAGTGACGACACCACGCTACACAGACGTCTGTGCATTATGCTCGTATCCTTGAAAAATATTCCCCCACCAACACAAAAGATAGGCACCAAGTGGATGCATTGCAGATGGGTGATGTAGAATTTCACATTTGGGTTTGATTTTCTAAGGTGAAGGTACGCAAAAGGGGAATTTACAAGGGTGGTGAAAATTCACTCCTATACATTTTTCCCCCACTTTAGTAGGCATGAATTTCAATGAATGTTAAGTAAAGTAGATCAAAGAGTTTAGAAGTGTATACCTAAACCGTCGAGGAAGAATATTATGATTTGAAAAACTCAAAAGCGTAGGGCAGGAAAATAGCTCCATAGGTACTCTCTCCTCAGGAGGTTCAAACAAAGGATTCCATAGCTCCTCGGAACTATAGAGTTGAACGAAGTACACTGAAGGCTCACATAACAATGATGGAAAAATCCCATAGGATGCAAGTGCTTCATAGGCCCTCAGACCTGCAAAGAAGGCACCCCCTAGATACTCTCTCTTGAAGGAAGCCCAATGTGAGGGGACTTTGTAGAGTCAGTCTAGAAAGAAGCTTCACATGCACACCTTCAAAGCAACATGTTAATTTTTAGATAAAACATGTTAGAAAACAAAGAGCAGCCATGTAGGCAAACAAGAAGATAGTCGACAAATTGAACGAAGAGCTTTCAAAGGGGTCCCTTAGGAACCCTTCAAAAGAAAAAGGGGTCCACTCGAGGAACACTCAGTTTGAAAGTGTAGGAGAATTTTTTGTAAATCAATTGAATATCAAGGAATCCTTTCAAAATATGTTCACTTCATCAAGGAATTCAAAAGGAAGAAAATGGTCCCCCACGAGAGGAATGCCAAGGCTTCTCCCATAGGAAAAGTTGCTCCCTCAGAGGAAATTTTGTCAAGTTCTTTCTTTACAAACTCGTGACAAAGGAAACACGTTCAGCTAGGGGTCCTTGTTGAGAATGCAATTTTTGAAAAAAAAATTGAAAATATTTTTGAGAAAAGATTCGTTGGCCACCGAATGCATTTTCTAAAAATCAAAGGTGACATCCTAAGGAGAGAAAAGCAAGAATGCACAAGTGATGTTGTGGCCCATAGAACTTAGCAACAAGTCACCATGGTAATGTTGTCACACACGTGAGGGACAAAACATGAGCACCACAACATAACAAGCAAGCACGAAAGATAAGAGAGAAAAAATGTATAGAAAAACAACAATATCATGAATAATAGACACATGGGTGATCTAATATTTTGGAGTCAGAGCTCCTCATAAATATATATAAGTATAATAATAGTATATTAGTGAATTGTCATCAACCCCCTATTATATTAGACCATTTGAAGAATGCACAATAAGAAAAAATAAAATAAAAAATTGGGTCAACATGGTAGGGAAGCCTAAATTCCTCAACACTTTGCATCATCCCCAATTATCAAAAATCAATACACATAATAAAGTAAGAATGATGCAAAAATCAAAGGAATTTTTATGACATAAAAACACTACTGCATCCAACCACCTACAAGGGTGACAAGGGTCATTCGGGAACACATAACATAAGCACGAGGGAACACAAAAAAAGACACAATTTACTCTACATATAAAGAAGAGGCACCCCCTAGAACTCATCAACTAAGAGGTCATCAACTTCCCAATCTAGATCATTATACAGGGAAGGTAGAAGATCCTGCAAGGGTGGAATATCAAGGGGGAACCCTTCGACCTCCCTGCAACAAGAGCCTAGGAAGAAGGCCCTGTGAGGTCTTCTCTACACAATTCCTATGGGGTAAAGGTCAACGAACTCACAAAGATCACTGAAAGGGTTAGGACCTCGTCCAAAGAGTTAAACATGCACTTCATAAGAGTGTCACGTGTTTCCTTAATGAATGATGGAGGTGGTTCCTGAGATTCATTGGTAGGCTCACCAAGTGACTCAGGAGCAGTGACAAACTTCGGGGATGCCAAAACTTCTTCCGTCACTAGGATGACACAAGCTAACACAAAACCACCTTCTGAGGAAGGTGGGCTCCTCTTTCACTCCCCATTTCTAGTAGGGCCATCCTCCATATTTTTCTTTTTTGGAGGATACAATATCTCCATGATCGAGGAAAAAGGTGTGGAGGAGGAGGAGAAATTTGTGGTAGACACCACCGAGGTGTTCAACATTTCCACAAGCTTTGAGAATGGAAGGATGTCTGGGAGGGACATAAATAGAGGAGGCTTGACTGAAAGAGAAATAAACACCTACACATTTTTAGGGTTAGGGGCATTTATGCTCGTAGTAGGAGCCAGAAGCAACATTGAGGCTGAATAAAATGAAGTAGAGGGGATGGGAGCAGAGGATACAACAACTCCTAAAAAAGGAGTGGTCAATTCCCCTTCCCATTGCAAGAATGGAAAAATGAATGAAAGTGTTGTCATTGATGTCAACTGGTCAAATGGTTATCTACTAGTTGTTGTTGGCTATATATATTGAGGATATTGAGAAAATTGTATTAAAGGAAGATTATAGGTATTCAATTTTTTGCTCAGGATGATGATCTAGTACTTGTCCCTATGATTGTGTGGTTCATATAGGTTAGTCATGATTGTTGAATGTTGTTAGTTCTTTATGAAGTTTGAGTAGTGTTCACCAATTGTCAACTATTTTTTTCTATGTTCTAGTTGAGGTCTAGGAGAAATTTTTTTGGTCTAGATTTCTCTTTGATGAAGTCTTTTGACTTGCAATTCTAGAGATAATATGTTTAGATTGCATTGAAGATATATTTGGTTTTAGGAAGTTTTGAGCTTAATTATTCTATGTGTTTTACACTAGTTTGGCCGACCATGTGTTAAGCACTATCTTTGAATTTGATGAAGCATGTTGGATCTATTATGGGTCCCAGTGAAGCATGTGTTTGGGTCACCCTCATTATAATTATACCCTAGGATGTTTTGGTGCCGACCTAATTTGAATTTGAAGTTGGATGGCCAACTTTGTATCTTTTCAAGGTTGGTGATAGTATAAATACAGGATGAGCTAGCAATGAAAAATGTACAAAATAAAAGAAGATAAGTGAAAGAGAAAACATGAATTTGATGCTATTCAAATTTTTTGTGTGATTTATGTGTGTGGTAGATTAGTGTGAAGCTTAATTTTGAGTTTCTAGATGCAGTGAGTAGAAGGAAAACTCTCATTCATGCAAGTTGATCAATGACTGTGGTGGAATCCTTTATTGCATTGGAATTATTGTCTCTCTATAACAAGTATTATTTGTCTTCTTTGTATATTTGTGGTGTTGGCATTGGGTTCTATTGGTTAGCATTAGATTTCCATTGATGTCCACTCATGTTGTGTGATTTCAAATCATGGTAAATAATGGTTTGTATGCAACTACATTAAGTTCACCATGCCAGACAATTTATGCTACAGGAACCTCACAGTTTGTAGCTACAGTAATGTGCAGTTCATGTGATAGAAGCTTCACAAAAAAAAAAAGAGTTAAAAACTCCAAATCAAAGTCAACGATGGTCAATATTTAATATGCACAAAGACAAGTTTGCAACTTGGACCATTGATAAAACAATTACTTGGAAAACACATGTCAGAGAATATGTGGAATAATGATGACTTAGTGATTATATGAAGATTTGGTCAATTAATCCTTTTTTTATCTACTAGGGTTTGTGGATGCATAGGATTCTAATGTGCGTGGCTAAAGGAGGTCAGTTGTATTTTGTCATTATTCATATGTTATGAAAGCTACAAGATAACGTGGTGCAGGTTGAACCCTAAGTCAAAATAATTTGTTTGCCATATTCTACAACACAAGGTATGGTGGTTTTACCCTAAGTTGACACCTCATTATGGAAGGTAATTGTGTTTGATTGATGCGGATCATATTTTTACCTATTTAAATATTCCTTCTTTGATCGATGCATATCAAATTTTTACCTGTCTTTAAGATGCATTGGGTTGGGTCAAATAAAAATAGATTCTATTTGTCTTTGCTTAGCGATGAAGTTTCCTTTTGTAGCAACACTACATATTCAAATCTTTTTGGTTTTTGGGGATGCCCTAGATAGAATTATTTATTGCAGATTAGACATCGCAATTTGATTTAAAAGTAGCTAATTAACTTGGCAAATCAAACCATCATTGCTACATGAATCTGATATTTTTTTGGTCTAAAATATAGCAAAGACATTTTTAAAAGACATGGCAGCCAATTTAAAAAGAAGTAGCAACATCAAATATTTTAGTTGCTCAAGAAGATCATTAAATACTTGCAGATGGAGGAACAAAAAATGGATAAGATTTAGGTTTTTCATCTTTTTGCAATCATATCAGACTTATAAATATTATTAGGGAAGATTCATAAATTGTTATGACTGAGATAAGTAATCTCATATGTTGCTACAAAATAAATTTTAGAAATCTGCTACAGGAAGGTCAAAAGGTTACTAACAAAAAGTTGCAAATATATTTGTTTAAAGATTAGGGCAACAAAATTTTATTGTTTTGCAGTAGTAATATATATCATAGATAGTTATTCATTTCTATGTGGTTGCATATAATGTTGTAATATTTGAAGAGTGAGTAGGTATGAGTGGAGAGAAAGAGAGAAGATAACTCTGTGAAAATAGAGTATGCATTTTTGAGTGTTGAATGATTTATTTTCTATAGAAGAGTGTGATGGAAAATGATAGTTTTGAAGAGACTGATTATGTGGATGGAGAAGGGATAACAGAGGTTGGTGTGAAGCTGAGAAAAGAACATAAAATCATCAAAATATTCATAAGTGCATAAATTATTTTAAGTTATAAAACTTCATTTGTAACATGATAATGAAATTGTATTAAAAAATCTTTCATTGTGTAATCATTTAAGTGGGTGCTTAGATAATGGGTAGAAGCTCCTTTGAGTTGGTGCTCATAAACCTGGAATTGTTGTTCCATTGGGTTGGTGCCCATAAATTATAAACAAAGATCATTTTCATTATGAGGTTGGATTGGGATAGTAGCCTCCAACAACTATTATGATCGAGGTTTTTCCCATCTTGGGTTTTCCTCGTATATCTTGTGTTGTGGGATGCATTTTGTGTGTTTGGTTTAGTTTCCTTTCCTTTGCTCTTGGTTTATGCTTTCAATGTTTATATTCACATTGCTTAGAGAGATAAAAAATTTAGCCCACTAATTCACCCCTCCTCTCAGTGGTCTTTGTGTTCCTTCAATTGCTATTAGAGCCTTAGGTTCCTTGTTAGAAAGCTTTCTCCAGCTTGGGTAGATTTTGATTTGTGAACACAATGGATAAGCATGAATCCTCTTATGTGAAAGTACCTATGTTTTACGGCACTAACTATGCCTTTTGGAGTAGAATAATGGAAACATACTTGTCCTCCTTAGGTTGTGATGTGTGGTTTATTGCCAAAAATGGTTATAATGTTCCCCAAACTCGTCCAACTGACCCTGATGCTAAAAAGGAATATGAGTACAATGCCAAAGCCAAGCATGCTATTCTTATTGGATTTTTTGATACTGAGTTTGTCAAATTTATGCACTGCAAATCTACAAAACAAACTTGGGATAAGCTATATTTATTAAGATGATGAGAATGTGAAGAAAGCCAAGCTACAAAATCTCAGAGCTCATTTTGAAGGACTAAAGATGAGGGAAGATGAGAAGATTGCTAATTACTTGCTAAGAGTTGACGAGATTGTTAATTCTGTAAGAGGACTTGGAGAAGAAATTGAGGATAATGTAATTGTCAAGAAATTTATAAGGTCATTAACAAAAAAATATGATAATAAATTTTCTGCCATAGAAGAAGCTAGAGACTTGAAGACTTTGTCCATGGATGAATTATTTGGTTCATTATCATCCTATGAAATGAGGACTATGAGTGATGAACCTTCTAAGAGAGAATATTCCTTCAACCTAGTGAAGAAAGGAAAATAGACAACAACAAACATTGATCAAGAAGAATATGACAATGCTAAAGAAAATTTTGTCAAGAAATTGAAGAAAGGATCAGACAAGTATAAAGACAAGTTGCCCTTCAAGTATTTTAATTATGGCAAGATTGGAAATTTTTCTTCTAAGTGTCCTTATGAGAAGAAGGAAGAAAACACTGAAGAAACTAATAAGTTCAGACCTAAGAAGTTCTATAAATCCGAGAAGAAAAAATTTCATAAGAAGAGAAGTCTTCTCACTATTGAAAGTGAAACATTAGATGATGAAAGTGATTCAGTTGAAGACACTAGTGAAGATGCGAAAGAGGTAAAACTCTTCATGAATCAATAAGTTCTAAATGACAAGAAGAATTCAAAGATTGAAATAATGCTCAATCTAAAAATTCAAAACTAGTTGATAGTGTTGAGGAAGATGAAGATGATGCTAAGGTTAATCTTGAAGGAGAGCTGATTTGTGCTCTTAGTGAGTTAAACATGTTGAAGAAAGATCATACCAAATTCAAGAACAACACATTAAAAGAAAAAATACCACTTAGAAAAGAGTATTATCACTCAAAAGACACATTATGAAGAAGCTTAGAGAATGGGTGAATTTTTGAAGTCAGAAGTTGAGGCAAAGCAAAAAGAATGTCATGTGTTCGAACAAGAGGTAGTAACTATGAGGAAAGAGTTAGAAAATTGTCAAGAAGATCTGAAGTTGAGAATAAAATATGAGAGAAACACTAATGCACTAAGTTATATACTTGGTAAGAAGGAAAAGAACAAAGATTATAATGGTGTTGGCTATGAACATGGTAAGAGCTTAAATATGGGTGAAAAATCTAAGAAGAAGATTGTTTTCACAGTTGCAACAAGTGAAAATGTTGCTGCCCCAAGAGATAGTGTTAATGCTTCCACAAGTGAAAATTTTGTTGTCCCAAGGGATAATCTTTTTTCCCCAAAGGATAACAGTGCTATCCTACAAATTAATACTACTGCCCCAAGGATGAGAAGATCTACTGCTATTATGGAAACACCTAGAAGTATTTCTTGGTATAATAATTGGTACACCCCTAAATTGCATGGTTATTGTTTTAGATGCAATAATTATGGTCATAAGTTCATACAATGCAAAATATTGAGAAGAGAAGCTCCAAATTTCATGAGAAAAAATCCTCTTACACCCTTGAGAGATTTGGATATAGTGTATAATAATTGCAATAATCTGGGACATAGAAGTGCAAATTATAAAAGTTTAAGTCAAACCAGTAAAAGCTTCAAATTTCTTATATTCAATGAGAATATAGAATGCTACTATTGTCATAATTATGGACACATTGCAAATTTTTGTAGAGGAAGATCTACTAAACATGAAAATAATGTAGTTGTTGCCCCCAACAAAAAAGATGAAAAAATAGTAGCACAAAAGAAGAATGAAACCAAGCAAGAATGGAAAGAGGTGAGTAGTAAAAATTTCAATAAAGCATGTTAGCACAAACAAAATTACACACATAGAAGAAAAATCCATGGGTGATAGATAGTGGCTGCTCCAACCACATGACTAGCGACATGAATAAATTCAAACAATTAGAAGATTGGAATGGTGGTTTAGTTAAGCTTGGGAATAACTCCTCAATCAAGATAAAAGGTAAAGGAACTCTAAGCATCGATGGGAAACTACTCACAAAGTATGTATATTATGTTGAAGGGCTGAAACATAACTTACTCAATGAAAGTCAAATGTGTGACAATGGTTATAATTTTTCATTTGATTCCAAAGGATGTGAAATTAGAAAAGAGAATAATGGAAGATTAGTTGCTGAAGGTAAAAAAATAGATGGAAATGTCTATAACTCGAGAGAATGTCATGAAACTCAATGTATGATTGGAAAAATGGATGAAAGTTGGTTATGGCATAGAAGGCTAGGTAGGACACATAAATTTTGGAAATCTTGTCAAGCTAAGCTCAAAAGGTTATGTGAGACATATGCCAACAATAACTAAACCAACAAACATTATTTGTGATGAATGTCAAAAAGGGAAGCAAAGGAAAGTGAGTTTCAAGACTAAAGAGTACTAAACCACAAGGCCACTTGAGTTAGTACATACAAATTTATGTGGTCCTACAAGGACAAGATCTTTAAATGGTGACAAATACTTTATGCTTTTGATTGATGACTACTCAAGGATGAATTGGGTAACTTTCCTATAGGATAAGTCACAAGAATTTGAAAGGTTCAAGGTATTCAGAAAAATGGTTGAGAAACAAAGTGGTTTCAAGTTGAAATGTTTAAGATTAGACCATGGTGGAGAATTTACATCAAATCAATTTGAAGACTATTGTGAACAGCATGGGATTAGAAGACAATATTCTATTGCTCGAACACCTCAACAAAAAGGAGTTGTTGAGAGGAAGAATAGGAGTGTGAAAGAAATGGAAATAACTATGCTTAATGAGTTAAACCTACTAGATGTTTATTGGAAAAAGGATGTTCATACAAAATTATACACACTATAGGGCCCAACTAAGAGTGCACAACAAAAGGACATCTTATGAGCTATGGTATGGTAAGAAACCTTCTCTCAAATACTTGAAATTTTTGGGTAGTAAGTGCTTCATTAAGAAAGATGATGATGGGATTGGTAGCTTTGATGAAATATGTGATGATGGAATATTCTTAGGGTACTCAACTCATAGTAAGGCATATAATTATTTCAAAAAAAACCTCAAGAGAGTAGTTGAGTGTGTACATGTGAGAATAGATGAAGATTTGCAGAAGTCAAGGAAAAAATCAAAAAATTAGATTGAAGAACATCATAATAAAGGTGAAGAGAAATTAGAAAATGAAGAAGATGTAGTTGGAGAAACTTCAAACAAACTCCCAAGCAAGTATGTTCAGAAGTACCACCCTGAAAATTAGATTATAGGAAGCAAAGATACTGGTGTGCAAACTAGAAGAAGACATGCTAAAAATGATGATCAAGTAAACTTGTGTCTTCTAATTGAAATAGAACCAAAGAGTTACAATGAGGTCAACAAGAGTGAATATTGGATCAAGGCTATAGAATAGGAGCTACAAAAGGTTGAAAGAAATAAAACATGGGATTTAGTTCCAAGGCCAGCTGATAGGAACATTATTGGCAAAAAATGGGTCTACAAAAACAAAGTAAATGAAGAAGGTAAAGTGATTAGAAATAAAGGTAGACTAGTATGCAAGGGATATTCTCAAGTTGAGGGCATAGATTTTGAGGAAATTTTTTCCCTAGTTGCAAGACTAGAGGCCATTAGAATGTTCTTAGCATTCCCAGCATATAAGAATTACAAATTTTATCAAATGGATGTTAACTCCATATTCTTGAATGGAAACCTTGAGGAAGAAGTTTACATGAAATGACCTTAAGGGTTTGAGTCCATTGAACAAGGAGAATATGTATGCAGATTGAGAAAAAAATTATATGGGTTAAAACAAGCACCTAAAGCATGGTACTCTAGATTGGACAACTATTTACATCAACAAGGCTTCAAGAAAGGATGTGTTGGAAAAAATCTATACACCAAAGTGTAAGGTAACCATATGATTATTATTTTTGTTTATGTAGATGATATCATCTCTTCTAGAAGTCATGATAATTTATGCAAGAAGTTTGTTGATCAAATGAGACAAGAATTTGAAATGTCAATGATAGGTGATCTATCCTGCTTTCTTGGTTTGCAAATTTCACAATTAGACAAAGGAATTTTTATTTCACAAACCAAGTATGCTAAAAACATGTTGAAAAGGTTTCAAATGGATGATTGTAAGCTTGTTAGTACACCTATGGTGACTGGATGCAAGCTGTCCAAGAATGATGATTCACCTTATTGATCAAACCATGTTTAGATCCATGATTGGAAGTCTATTGTACCTTATTGCCTCTAGACCGTAATATGTACAAGCTATATGTATGGTAGCTAGATTTTATTCTTCTCCCAAACAATCTCATTTGAATGTTGTAAGAAGAATTTTCAGATATTTGCAAGGTAGTTTGACCTATGGTTTGTAGTATGCTAAACATGACAACTTCAAATTGCAAGCTTACACAAATGTAGACTGGGTTGGGTGCATAGATGACAGGAGGAGAACGAGTGGAGGTGCTTTCTTCCTTGGTGGTGGATTGGTCTATTGGCACAGTAAAAAGAAAGAATCTATTTCGTTGTCTATAGAAGAAGCCAAATACATAATTGACACCTCATGTTGCTCTCAAGTTCTCTGGATGAAACAAAATTTAAAAGATATTCATTAGAATATTTAGAACCTATTTCCATTATGTGTGATAAATCTAGTGCAATCAATATATCTAAGAATCCAGTCATGCACTCAAGAACCAAGCACATAGCTATTAAGTATCATTTCTTGAGAGAAAAAGTGAGTGAAGAAAAATTTCAACTTGAATATGTGAATACTAGTGAGAAAATCACTAATATCCTTACAAAATCATTGCCCAAAGAGACATTTGAGTATTTGAGAATGAGGTTGGGAGTTATGTTATACCTTGCATAACCACCCCATTTTTTTTTGGTCAAAATGGGTCCCCCTTGTTTTTGTTTGTCCTTGTTCTTCTTGTTTGGGTCTTAGGAGTTGTTCTTTTCCTCCTAAGTCTTTGTATTTTATTTGTTTTTGAGTTCGGGTCTTGAGAAGGTACATGCACTTTTTACCCTTTTGGAGTTTCAGGTCTTTGTTCATGTCCCAGTCTCGGCCTCACCTTTTGTCTTGTCTTTTCTTTGTCATTTTTGGGTTCGGGTCACGTATCGAAACTTACACTTGTCGCTTTTCTAAGTTTTTGTGCATGTCCCGACCCTGGTCCCTCTTTTTCCTTGTGCATTTTTCTCGTGTTGGAGTCGGGTTTCAGACCGAAACCAGAACCTAGTAATTTTTAAAGTTCTTATTCCTATTTTTGTCTTGATCCTAATGCTCGACTTTCTTTCGTGTCTTTGTTCTCTTCAGGATCAGGCTTCAGACCATGACTTGTGATTTGAAATTTTTGAAGTTCTTGGTTTGTCTAAAGACCCAATCCTAATCCCCAATGTCATTTTTCTTGTTCGTCGGGTTTCGGGTGGTGGATCGTTGACTGAAATTTCCCTGTTTGTAAAGGTTTAGTCTCGGTCCAAGACCCGATCCCAACTTCCACTTAACTTCATTCCTTCACCTCGTATTTATGATGTCTTCTCAAATACCTAGACCTGACCAACTACCAATTAATGCCATAATTGCTCGCATGCATGAACGGGTTTTTATCTTGCAACTTTTTGATTTTGCTCCATTATGCTTTGAAGAGTTTGGTGAGTGGAACGAGAGTAACAATGAGTTAGGGTTTGAACGATTCACTATAATGTGCCAACATGCTACAAGAATTCTTGGGTGCGTTTGAAGGTAGGTGTTCTTTATTGCATTTCTTTGTTCTTATTTCTATTTTGGTTGCTTTTGTCTCACGTGGTTGTTCTTGTTTTCTTTTCATTTTCTTTTCTCATCTCTCTATTTTTTCTTTCGCACCATTTGGTGTATTTTCCTTCGCTCTCAAATCCTTGTTGGGTTTGTTCTTTGTCATTTTTTTTCTCATGCCATTGCTTTATCTTTTGGTCATTGGATTGTCCATCTTGATCTGCCCTAGTTTTCTAGGGTTTTGCTCTATGTTTGGGTCAGATTGGTTTTGATTGTTTAATTTCAAAATTTAGACTATTTAAAATAAAAATTTCTTGATCCTGCACATGGCCCGATCCCGAGGATGCGATTAAGATATTTTCATATCTATCATCAACCTCGTTATCATCGCCCCATTATTTCCCAATCCTCGAATGTATTTCAAGGTCAGGAATCAAACCAATAGTTCGGTTTCCCCACTGCTCGATTTCGACTCCTCTCCTTGTCCGATCCTGCATAACTATTAGGATCGGGGGTCAGACTGATACCATGAGTTTAATTTTTCAAGTGTTATTCTAAGTTGAAGACCCGAATCTGATCCCTCATATCTTATTAGGATCAGAATTTGGGAAGCCACTGACACTTGCCCACTTTGAATAAGTCCAGTCTTGGATGACAACCCGATCCCAACTTCTGATTTAACATCGAGATCAAGACTCTGCAAGATCCCCTTCATTGACTTAATTGGTGATGTAGGAGCATCCAATGGTGTAAGGGCAATCCTACATCACCCAAAAATATGTTTACTTTCATTTAGGGTTTTGTATATGTTTTTTTTGCATTTCTAGATACCCTTTTCGTCGAAGAAGAATTCCCAACTTTTAGAACCGCTTTTCTACTTTTTCTGCTCGACTGCTATTTTTAGCAGGTATGATTTTGAAGGCGTGAGGAGACAAAAATTTAAGGGAAGCTTCATGACAAAATAATAAACGCTTTGGTGAAAGAATCAGGTGAAGATCATTCCCGGTTCAAAAGTTATTCAAGTTTCAGTTTCTACTTTTTGCCCTACAAAATCTTCAGAGCTAATTTTGAGGGACTTAAAGGCTCCAGATGGGCCCAAAAATTGGCGGAGAACTAAAGTGGTTAGCCTTTAGGCCCCACTTTTTGACACTTCATTTTTACAAGACCTTTTCGAAAAGGTATTATCATTGAAGATCCGATAGTTAGATCTTGAGTTAGGGCTTCTGGAAGTTTGTGCATAATTAGAATGTTGTTTATAGCTCCAAACAGAGAATTGGGCTATTTATGGGGTAGTTTCTGATTTTTGTGGGTAGTTTTTGGGAAAGAAGATCGCATGTTGTGAATAGGGGAATTTCTATAATTTCTTTTATGTAATTTGCATGTATTGCAGAACTCGAGGATTGGAGATCCTCTACATGTAAGAGTTTCATACTTTGAAAATAATAAGATATGTTAGTTTTTTTTTCTGTGTGATTTTCTATGTCTCGGGTTGCACCCTCATCAATTGGTTAACTACCACTTCCTAGTTGCGACCCAATCCCGACTCTTGATCACACTGCAAGATCGAACTACAGATTGATACCCAACTTGTTTACCCTCACATTTCTAGGAGCCTAATGAAGAGCTAAACCCGATCCCCGACATCATATTGGGATCATAATTTGGGAACCAACATGGATTTTTTTCAAAATTAGGTTTGCTTCTAAATGATAGCCCAAACCCAATTCCTGAATACATTGCAAGATTAGGTCATGGTAGGCTATCATGTTTACTTTTATTCATAGGTGTTGGTGCCAAGTTATGATCTTATCCCAAAGTTTGATAAAGTCAAGTTTGTGCTTAAAATGGTTAGGGTTCCTGGTTTTATCCCAAACCCAAAACTCGAAGATGCTTGATTAACTTGTTGAATAGGGTTCCAGATTGAACTAACGTTGGTATAATACAAGTGCAAGTGATAGATTGTTGTTTATATATTATTTATTTATCTGATAGTTATCATTGTTGTAGGATAACTAACAAATGTCATCTTTAGAGGAAGTGCCCCCAAAAGGAACATCCAGGGGGAAGAATCCTAAAAGATTGAAGCCAAAAGAGATCCCGATCACAATGAAATATAAGTTTTAGGGAAACCCAGTACCATCTAAGTTTGGCTTTAAAGTGATGAATATTACAAATACATTGGTTGGAAACTTGGATTTAGATGAATTTTGGAAAGACACTTTCTCACAAGATGCTACCTCAAGAGCCAAAATGATTGTTAAATCTGGTTTAGCACATGTACCCTCATTCCCCATCTCTATACAATTCCCTGAGTTCATCCTAACTGCTGCATAGACCTATAACCCAACTCAAAGGCAGTGCATTGATGCACAAGGAAATATGATTATTGACTTAACTCTTACAATGATTAGGCTAATTTTTGATCCACCTCCTCATCCTAACCCCAAGATCATGGCGGAAGATGAAGCACTTGCATGTTGGACACAAGATGAGGAAGGAAATAAGGCACTAATGAATAAGAGGTGGTTAGAAACACAAAAGAAGTTAGTAAAGAAATTGCCACGTAAGTTTAAGACGTTTGAATACACATGTGAGGTTGGTGACATAATCACATTGTTGTCACGAGTGTTTGGGAAGAAATATTCCAATAGCTTTGAATATTGAATGCTTCCATTTATTCAACTTATTCTTGATGGAAAATAGTATTTGGATTGGGCACAGATTGTTTCAGATAACATTCACAACCAATTGTTAAAAGTGGTTGAGACCAAGACCTTTTATATGACCTCATATGTTATTTATTGTTCTGCAAGGATGGGTCAATTCCTAGGATTGAATACTAAAAGGTCTATGGATAGTGGCCCAGATGAAAAGAAAGTGTGGGAATATTATGACCAATTAGAGTTGAAAGAAGCAAAGCATCATCTCAAAAGGGTCAATTATGCATTTTTTTATGCAGTTATCAATCAATTAATAGGTGATGTTGGCTTTAGATTATATCGAGAGGCAATGGAATTCATTGAACCTTGGGGTTATTGGTTTATCCAATACCCCAAGTCTATGTATATTAGATTGTTCGGGTTTGAAGATCACCCATTCAAATAGCCAAGGTATTGGAATGACAAGTGGATCTTGATGGAGTTTCCCATCAAGCTACAAAAGTAAATGTAATCTTTTCTACATAGCACAAAGCTATTTTCCATTCTTTCTCCTCCATGGAATTAGGATTTTATTCTTGTAGTTCTTCCATAGTGTCCAAGACAACAATAGAAGAATTCTAGGCCGTAAATTTCAAACACCACACTTCAAGGAAGGAATTTGATCCTAAAAAGAAGATGTATGGTATTTATGCTTCACAATTTCCTCGTCATAGGCCATTTCTAGAGGATTTTTGGGCCAATTTTTAGGATGAATTTGAGGTAAGGGAGAGGGGATATGAAAGATTGATGATTTCTCAAATGAAGGATTTTGAATTTATTGTAGATATTCCAGAGGGTGTCACTGATGATGGGATTAACTTAGATCCTCATTACAAAATGGATAAAGTAGCCACAAAGGATTTGGATCCCATCGATTGGATTGCAAAGGAGGTAACCAAGATTCAACCAAGTACATAGATAGTTGTTGAAAGAATCAAGAAATGGCTTAACCTCCATCACAAACAACCAAGGGTGCAAGCTCCCAAGAAAAGAGGTTCTAGTAGTGAACTTGTTTCCTCCATAAAAATAAAACAACAATATAAGAGATTGAAGAGAACTGTTGCAGCAACAAAGGCAACCACAAAAGACCCCACCTTAGCAAGAGAAGAGATATCATTACAAAAAAATGATGATTCCTTGAAGAAGGCTAAAGTAACTTATGAGGCAGCTGCTGCAGGAGTTGTTTCGAGTTTTAATGCTATGCCTTTGACTATAGTATACTCCAAAGAACAACTTGTCAAAAAGAATATTGTTACCGCACCATCAACATCATGAACAATAATTATTGAGCAGGAGAGGGATCCAGTAATTGATGTAACAAAATCACCCCCCCATTTAGACTCAGAAAGAACTCCATCTAAAGAAGGAGAAAGACTCGAATGGGAGGAATGTCTGAGGAAGGTTGAGGAAGACCCGAGTGAAGAAGGATCCAAGTTTGAACTTGGAAGTTTGCACAATGAACAATTAGAGCTCAATGATGTTTTAACAGAAAAGGAATATGAAGAGCTAATGGAAAGTCCCTAAAAGTTAGTTGTTGAGAAACTAGCTCAAGAAGAAAAATAAGAAAAAGAACGAAAAGATGAAGAGATAGCCAGTGAAAGGGAAGTAGTTGAGGCACTAAGAACAACTCAAACAAAAAAGGCAACTATGGATGAACAAAAGGCCAAGGAATTGGAATCATAGAGATTGAGAGACAAAGAGGAGGCTTCTAAGAGAGAAGAATAAATGGGGAAAATAGAAGAGATTAAGGTCCACAATGAAAGGATTGAATAAGAAAGGTTGCTAAAAGAACAAGAGGACCAACATAGAGCTTCTTCCCAATAGAATGTTATAGTAACTACTTTTACACCTTTGTCTTCAACACCGCCTAATGTTCAATAGGTAACTGCTCAGCCGACTACTCCTGCATGGCTCAAGTTGAATTTGGAGAAAAGACAACAAGTGCAGCCTCAACCTATAGTATGGGATGATATGATAAATGAATTTGAAAAAGAGAAGCCTAAGAAGAAAGCACATGTTTTCCATTCTACCAAGTTGTCTGGTGAGGGGGATATGATAGCTGAGATTTCCACCCCAATTGCTAATAAGGATGATAGAGAATGGCAGGCTAAAGATTATCAAATAAGCACTGTCAATCTAGGGAAGCATACTCAAAATAAGAAAATGAATTTAATTTATATTATCGCTACCACCACCAAGTCTAGGTTAATAAAGGATAAGCAAGAAAAAGATGAACTTAAAGCTCAGTTGGGACATGTGAAGAATTTCTTGAAGGAATTAACTACTTCTACATCAAAGCCCTCGACAAGTTCAAGGGCTCCTATTTTAATGAGCATAAAAGAGATGGAAGATTTGACTAAAATGAGGGAAAAGGCTACTTGGTTTAGTGCTTTCATTTTGATATGGATGAAAAGATAGATGTGGAGTTCAAACATTATTTTTGGAGTATTTCTTTGGTCAAAAGGATTGAAGAATCTATAAGGAAATGGTGGGAGGAGGAAGATAAACTTAGACATTATTTGAGGAAGCCGAAAGTGATAGAAAAGATGACTAAAGAAGAATTGATTAAATCACAGATTTTGGGTGATGAAGATCCAAAATTTATTTCTAAGTCTATTAATATATCTATTTTTAAAACACATAATATTTTTAAACAAATAATAGAGATGCTCAAAATTATTCATGATATATGGGAACAAGCAGGTATCTTTGAAGACATCATTGCAAGACTCACTGATAAAACTTTACCTCCAGATCAAAGACTTGAATCATTGGGAGAAACAAAAGATGCTTGGGAGGAAAAACTTAGCAAAATAATGAAGGAAGGAGATACTACTAAGTCCACACTCATGGATAGGCTATTGGATATCAAGAGTGGCATGCAATGGGTAGTCATAGACATCACCCAACTAAGAGATGTCATTGTTGCAGTGGATAAGAAGTTTGCAGACTCAAAGTTTAAAGCTGACTGGGTCGATGGACCTGATGATAATGCATTAATTTTTTTCTTTTTTGAGAAGTATGTTGAATATCATAATGAAGGTGATAAATAAAAGGAATTATTTCAACTACCTTTCTTTTTGAGCAGTAACATGGTCATAACAATTTTTGAGAAAATGGGCGACTTCATATTAGTTTTGACAAACTAGAAATGACTCAATGGCCAACAGAGGACTGAAGAAGAACTAGCAGTTGATTTTTGATGGAGAAAGAGAGAATGTGGTATCCCTTTTGGAACTTATAATTTTCAATAGAGACAACACTTAGAGTTAACTAGGCATCCCTATAATTATGGATCTAGGTCCTAGATTTATGGATCTTGATTTTTGATGGGAGAGATTGATGCTAATTCTATCTATATTATAGAATTCTCTCCTCATTGTAAAGGTCAACTAATTGAAGTCTAATTAGCTTCCTGGAGATTATAATTTTTAGCTTTTATTACTATTTTACAACTTTCATGCAAGATATAGACATATTTACAAGTTTTAATAGAAGTAGTTGTTTAAGCTCAACGATAATGTCAATGAAAAATGGTTATTTGTATGCTAGTGAGCTTTTCTATGCATAAATTTCTCTTCTATGATGGAAATCAATAGAATATTTTGAATTTGAAATCATTTTGTTGAATTATTTGTGGATAATGTTTCTTTATGTTTGTTGATTTGTTAATTTTGATAATGAGCTTATGATATTTTATTGTTTAAAAAAAAAGTTAAAAAAAAAGTGATGATGAATGGTTGTATGCTTTAAAATTTGCACTATGATTGAATTCAATAGCATGGATTATTTTGTAGGTTGTTTTATTCCATGGTTTGAGCTGGTCTGAAAATTCTCATTACTAAGTTACATATATGAATTTAAATAAATTTGTGTTCATGTTTACTATTCTGAACCCTATTCTTTCTTTTGTTGTTTATTTATAACCCCCTCAAAATGTTAGATTAGTTTGTACTATTTAGTTTTTATTCATTCACTAGCAGGCCCCTTGAACATTATAGTTGCATAAGCCATTGAATAACTGCAAAATAGTTGAGAACCAACTACAAAGACCTTGGAAGATAGAAGGATTTAGATTGTTTGTCTTTTTTAGGAGAAATAGAGTAAAAATATTATGCTTTAACATTGTTGTGTTACATTGACCATCAATAGAACTGGCGCTAGAAGGAGGGCCTAGAGGAACAAACTGGACTGAATCAGGTCCTTTTCACCGGAAAAGTTTGAAAGAGTTGTCAAATCCACTATAAACCTTGGCCAATTTCTCAAACTTTGAACACTTGTTAGATCTAGAACTCGTAGGACTCTAACACCACCACCCAATCCACCTGAATTTCCACCAATACCACAACTGGCATAGCCAAATCCACTGCCACCCATGGAATTATTTGCAAATAATCCTTCACCACTGGGAACCATTCCTAGTTGCATTCATGAAATTACTAAGAATCTGGAGAAATTTTGTCTTGGCACTCCCATGGAGAGTCACAAAGTGTTGAAGAGCACATATAGGCATTCAAAGATTCCTGCACTTGGGCTCAAATAGCTTATCACGAATTGGAATGAAGCTTATTCCCCTATTCATTGGGGGATATTTCTTATAATTGGTATTTAAACCTTCCCACTAGATCCATCCTAAGTTGGAAAAACTTAGAAGATGCTTTTATTAATCAATTTTGAGTCTATGCAGATCTTGCTATCTTATATCACCAATTTTCCAAAATTAGGAAGGAACCACAAGAGTCATTGCCGCTCTTTAACACTCATTTCCAAAGGATGTACATACGGTTGCACAATCCTTATTTGGTGGCTAAGAATATTGCCATCAGATCCTACTTGAAGGCCATAGACCCGTTGATTGGTTTATTTCTATAGAGAACCTACCTTGAGGTAGGCATTGATTCGTTGTCCCAAGTGTATCAACTTGCTATTAAATTATAGCAACAAATCAATTCACAATCAGGTGCCCTCGGAGGAGTTTTTCCTCCCTTAGGATATCCTCTGATGCCTAATCCAACCCCATTTTTCAATATGGTCCTAGGGATGTCCCACTCTGCTCATGGACCTTTAGCTAAGCTAAAAAATCCATCCCCACAACCATGGGTTAGTGGGGGACTCTAGATTCCTCCTAGCAAGCTCAGAATCTACATAATCTTACTAGAGGATCTAACTCTACAAATCACTCACTCGCTGTAACTCTTGCATAAAGTGAATGTACCACCCACCTAACCATAGAGGTAGAAAATTTGAAGAAGACTTTATCACAAGTGACTAATGAGATGGCTCAACTTAAAATTAGCCCCTCTCAAAGCCAAAATCATAATCAGGGTTATTAGAATCAAGGAGGGTTTTCCAATCAAAACAACTATTCTAATCAGAATGCCAATCAAAACCAGAGGAATTTTTAAGGTCAAAACTTCCCCAATCAAAATTATCAAAACCAAAACAAGGGATATAATCAAAGATATAATAATAATAGGCAGTGGAATAATGAACCAAATAATGGGGGAGTTCCCCACAATTATCAATCCAATGAAGATAAGCCACACACAACAAATGTTACAAATTTAAATTTCATGAAAAATTGGTGCAGGCTACATGACACTGCTTCACATTCTAAATTTAATTGCCCTAAGATGAAAAATGTTGTCAAAATAGAATAAATTGAATCCCAACCATCACAATGAAATCCTAACAAAGGTAGTGGGTTAGTTGACACAACCATGGATTTTGAAACCATTGATGAATGATACCAATTTCCCATGCAGGGAGAGAACGAACCAGAGGAAGATACCTACGATGCTCAGGATTTTCAAAGCAAGTGATGAGCTCGAAGTATGCTCATAATTTGAATACTATAATGTATTTTTAATAGCGTTACTCTTTTACTGATGGTTTTTTAAACTCTTTGATTAAATACTTTTTATGTAAAGAATGGGTAGTATCCTATGGCAACACATTCCTATATTCCTGCAGCTTAACATCTCTGTGTGTCTATATTTATTGCCCTATTTGACCTCCCAAATGACTAATATAATGCATGTGGTTTTTGGATAATGAAATGGATTTAATGTGTGATTAATGAATGTGTATCGTTTTATTGTGTGTGTGATCTCTTTCTTTTCTATCGCCATGTGTATCGCAGGTTGTTGAAAGAGACATGATCGAGTCAAAGCACAACAAATCTCGGCCCTGCAGTAAAGTCCATTTCCAGCACGACATCAAGTTGTTCCAGCAAAGACTCTATGACCGAGTCATTGGGAGGAAATCTAAATGATTATTAATCTAGGAAGGGTGGAATGCTATATTCTCTCTGAATCGGTTGAACGGATATGCTTTCATTTATGAGAATTTTGTTCCTTGGCATCAGGGAGCATTTATGTCCATGTCTTTCTCTATTAGAGTTAGGTAGTTAGTTGCTTTTATATAAACAAGTGTTCCTCTTATGTGAGTGAACAGACTATACTAGAGAGTAGAAACAAAATAGAGTGTGTTAAGATTAGTGTTATAATGAGAAATGGATTTTTGTGTTAGTTTTCTTACAAGCAGAATGATCAATGTATATGATTCCAAGTTTATGAATTAAAGCTCATGAAGTTTTGAGTTCAATTCTTGCATAAATTGGTTGATGCTTGCTAAGGAGGCCCACTTAGTGAGTATCTGTAGTTAGTTGTTTATTTCCTGTTGATTAAAATTTAGAATTTCATTCTCGAAGGTTTTAGTGCAAACTCAGTCTTATATTGTTTTTGTAGCATAAGGAATCCATCCCTGTGTTTGTTCCTGCAGCATAAGACCAGTTCATAGTTTGTTCCTTAGTAATAGTTGTCATGATTTTTTCTTTGATCAAGTTATGCTTAAATTAAGAAGACTTTACATTACGTTCCTGCATCATAAGTAGAATTCCTTCCAAGCATTTATTTCTAGTAAATTGTGGCTGAGACTGGTTCTTAGTGCACGAACAATGCCGCTCCATTTCAAGTATACATTCCCTAGTTTGACAATGTAAATGAACGACCATAAGAATATGTTAGTCACCTGTTGGAATTTTCAATTCCTAGGTTAGGTTTTTCCATGACTTTTATATCCTTTTGTTGGTGACAACCATTTTTGGCATTGTTGTCGAGGATGGTGTCAAGCTAAGAACCTGTCATAGTCATTGTTAGTAGTAGTTTAGTGTGATTATTCAAGCATTTTCAAATTCCATCAATTTTCAGTTAAGTACGTTACATGCATAGAAGAAGAGACACTCTTGGAAGATTCCTCCCTAACCTTCCATTCATTGATAATGATTTTGAATCAACTTATAATCTATTTGAGGAAGGGGGAGATCAAGATATCAATCCATTTGCTAATGTTGAAGACCTACTTGTTGAATTTCCCTTTTCCCTAGCTGATGAAGAACCTCAAGAAAATTCATTTGCTTTGATACTCTATCAAGCAAATATGGCACAACATCCACCTAATCAACCTCCTGCTTTTGAATTTCCCATCATCGCCTAGAAAGATAATGATAACCTTAAAAATATTCCTTCTTCATTACTTCCCAAGTACTATGGACTAGTTACAAAGGACCCATACACTTTCTTGTTTGAGTTTGACATCCTCTTCCACAGCTATGATTACACTTCAAATGCTCACAAGTTAAAGTTGTTTCCTGCTACTTTGAAGGAGAGAGCTCTTAGATGGTTTATGAGTTTGGGAAGGGATGTTGTTGATAGTTGGGCGGTCATGTAAACAAAATTTCTTAGAAATACAAGGAATTTTGTAAGAGTGGTGGTAAGGGTGATGATATATTATGAATTCAACAAAAGGAGGAAGAAAGCCTAGAAGACTATATCTCAAGGTTCTTGTTTCCCTGAGAAAGAATTCAGACCATACTCTCAATGAAGAATCTCATAAACTACTTTTTCTGAGGGGAATCAATGATGCTTGTATAGATGCCCTTGATCTGATGGGAGGAGGTGATATAACCCAAGTGCCTTGGGATGATATTAAGACCATATGTCGCAATTACTCTCGAGCAAATATTAAGAAGGGTAGAGGTCATCAAGGCATAGTGGGAAAGTCTTCTACTATTGAAGATCTCAAATTTTCTATCTGATTTCAAGCGGGATATCATAAACAACATGGCTACATAGTTGGATACTATGCAAGCTTAGAAGAAACATGAGGAAGCTGAAGCAATCTTGGCTAAGTTCTGTCCACATTGCAAACAAAAGAAACATGACTATAGATGTAAAATGGTGGCTAACCTGGAGGCTAAGCAATTACCTACTGATTTTAAGGTAGTAGAGGGTGAAGATGACCAAGTATTATATGTTTCACAAAGGTGCCCATGGGCTCAAAGACAAGGTATGCCTAAAGACTCTTTGAATTTTGGTAATTCTTATTCTAACAATAATAACCAATGGCAACCTGCATATGGCCCATCACCACCTTGGAATAATTCTCAACCACACTAGCCTAGCTATTAGAGTCCTCAATAGCAATCTCCTCAAGGAGGTTGGCAGCAGCCACAAGGACAATGGACTCTGCCCCAAGGTAACTGGCAGTAGAATCCTCAATGGAGAGGTTCTCAGCAATGGAAGAACCAATCCCCTGCATTCTTGTAACTTTGGCAGCCACAACCTCCGACCCTCATGCCACCTCCTGCAACACCTACAACAAATACTAGCCCTAAAAAAAAAATGCCTATGCCTACTCAACCATTGCCAAATCCAAATAATAAGCAGCAGCAACAACAACCTATGTATTTTGTAGAAGCCAATTAGTATCCATCTTATGCCTTGAATATTAATGATATCCATCTTAGGTCTGGAACCACTCTTCCTACTCCATAGCCACCAGTAATTACTGAGATTCGAGACTCTGCCTCTAAACAACCATTTGATCCTGTAGATAAGGATTCTATCCTGTAGCATCAAGCCAAACCACCTTTTCCTCAGAGATTGCAAGTCACTACACCCAATTCTATGGAAGAGCCTACCTTTGATATTTTGGATCAACTTAAGAATGTACAAATTCAAATTCCCCTCTTTCAAGCCATTAAATGTGTCCCAATTTATGGGAAAGCCATCAAGGAGGCCTGTTTGAAGAAACTGGGAAGAAGGAAAAGGGATCCCCAAACTATCCATGTTCTAGGACAGTTGGAAAATATTATGTTAGGGAAGGTAGTCATGCCAAAATATGTTGACCATGGGAGTCTTGTGGTACAAATGAATATTAATGGTTAGATGGTAAAGAATGTTTTGATTGACCTTGGTGCAGCCATCAATATAATGACCAAGCATACTATGGAGTATTTGAATATCCTAACCATTAGGTCTACACCCACAGCCCTACAACTTGTCGACAGTTCCACTATAACACTTGATGGCATGGTAGAAGATATAATTGTCAACCTTAAGTCTTGGGAATACCCAGCAGATTTCACCATATTGTCCACCAAGGCAACTTTGGGAGGATATCCTATCATTCTAGGTAGACCATGGTTAGCCACAATTGATGCTTTTATAGGATGTCATTTGAGAGTCATGAAAATTTCTAATGGTCAGTCAACAAAGAAATTATCTTTATATCCACCTGCCCAACCTCAGCCAGACTTGTCTCAACCAATTTGGCCAGATTTAGGAGAGGAAATTGAGGAAGTCAATTCATTGGCTCAGCTAATGATGCTGCAAACTTATCCATTTTCTCAACTTCAGAGTGAGGATGACTTGCTTTTACACATTTTTCATTCCAACTCTAATAAGAGTAGCCCATCTATTCCAGATAGCTGCACTCAATAGTGCTTCCTACAACAAATGAATTCTAAGAACCTACCACCTAAATTTCCTATAGTTTATCAAAATTTTCTTCCACAAGAAATACATACACCACCTTTATCAGTAGCCTCCATGAATGATCTTACCAAGAAAATAGAACTATGTCCAGGCCATTGTCTGAATATCAATAATAAGCTACCTCAATCTCAACAAACTGCCCTAGTCACAATGTTGCAAGATCAACACAGAGCTTTTGCATGGGACTATGGGGATATGAAGGGAATAGATCCTCAACTATGTACTCATAGGATCTACATTAAGGAATACTATTCACCTATTAGGCAGCCTCAAAGAAGGATAAACCTAGCACTCAAGGAAATAGTTAAAAATGACTTCCGAAAATTGCTTGATGCTGGTTTTATCTACCCAATTTCAAATAGTCAATGGGTATCTCCATTGGTGATCGTTCCTAAAAAAGGTGGAAAATGGAGAGTTTGTGTAGGCTACAGGGAGCTAAACACAACAACTAAAAAGGATCACTTTCCACTGCCATTTTTTGACCAAGTGCTAGACTCATTGTCTGGTAAAAAGTATTTCTCCTTTTTAGATGGATATAGTGGGTATAATCAAATTAGAATTGCCCCTAGGGATCAAGACAAATTAAATTTTACCTATCCATGGGGAACTTTTTCCTACTCTATCTTACCTTTTAGCTTGTGTAATGTTCCTGCAACATTTCAAAGGGCAATAATTAGTATTTTTGCTCACATTTCTCATGATTCTATGGAGATCTACATGGATGACTTCACCACTTATGGAGTTACTTATGAAGAAGAATTAACAAATTTGGAGAAAGTATTGAAAAGATGTAAAGAGCACAATTTGTCTTTGAATAGTGAGAAGTGTTTTATGATGATGGAAGAAGGAATTGTTTTAGGCCATCATATCTCTCAAGCTAGAATTCAGGTTGATCCTGCAAAAATAGAAGTCATTCTAACTTTGCAAACACCTATGAAACAAAAGGATGTTAGAAGCTTCCTAGGATATGATGGATATTATAGAAGATTTCTTAAAAATTTCAGAAAAAAAGCCAGTCCGTTATATGCCTTATTGACTAAGGATAGTGAATTTAACTGGACTAAGGCCTGTGACAAATCTTTTTTGCAGATTAAGAACTTACTTACTCGAGCACCTATTCTTCAAGGACCAAAGTGGAGTCTGCCCTTTCATATACACACTGATGCTTCTGATTATGCCATAGGGGAAATTTTAGGACAGAAAGAGAATTCTATAGAGCATGCCATATATTTCATTAGCAAAAATCTTCAAGGCCTTGAATTAAATTATATTGTTACAGAGAAAGAATTGCTAGCAGTTGTGTATGCCTTGAACAAGTTTTGACATTATGTCACTGGTTACAAAATATTTGTGTACACATCTAAAAATGGTCACGATCGATCGAACCTGTTAATTAATTAAATATGAATTATTTAATTAATGTTTCTTAAGTCCTCTACATATAAATAAATTTAATTATTTATTTATATTGTTCATTTTCTAATTCTTCTAAATTAATTAAATAAATTTATTTATTTAATTAATGCTATCTTCCTCTTAATTAATTAAATAGATTTTACAATCTATTTACATTAATTATCAAAGTTTAAATTCTAAATTTAAATGATTATTCTTCCCTTCACATTTAATTAAATATTTAATTTTCAATATTTAATCATTTTCCAAATTCCCACTTCTCTCACAAAAATTAAATATTCTCAATATTTAATTAAAGCCTTTTCACATTTCTCTCACACATAATTAAATATTTATTTATTTAATTATGAGAGACACCTTTCAAATTGTCTCTTCATTTTTTGTCTCTCAAAATTCCACCTTCGTTTCGAATTCTCAATCTCTCACCGTTCATATCAACAGGTTTGAACTCGACCGTCGATCTTGGCCAATCGAATTCCTACCTTCAAAAATCTATAAATACAGCTCTTTCATGAGCTAAAAAGGACCTTGAATTGCATACTTTCATGCGTAGTTATTATAGTCACATATTAAGCATTTCATAGCATTTCAATTCAATAAGATCAATCTTGTAGATGCATATGCATTTTAATAATCTCATTCTCTCAAGTGCCATTCTATAAGCTGTGTTTGCACAACTGAGAGCAAACATATTGAAGCGAATCCTTGGAGATAGAGGACAATGGAACAAATTTGATGAAGTTGCTATTTAGAGTTTGCATTTACTTTATTAATTTAGTTTTCTTCAATCTAATGTTGCATTGGTGTATTAGATTAGATTCAATTTAATTGACTCATTTTCTCATACACATTTTTGGCGCCCACCGTGGGGTATTCCCCCGTATTAATATTTTTCTTGCAGAGAATCTTATGTTTTTACAGATGATGGACTGAAAAATTTGCTTTGGCGCATATGATCCTCGATTTAGTGCATCCATAGATTGTTTCGGCACATCCACAGACTGTTTCGGCGCATCCACAAACTGTTTTCGCGCATCCAGAGACTGTTTTAGTGCATTTGGCACTTGTTTTAGTGCATACAAGCCTTCTTTTAGCGCATCTAGGTTCTATTTTAGTGCATACAGGCCTTCTTTTAGCACATCTGGGTTCTGTTTTAGCTCATACAAGCTCTGTTTTAGCGCATAGACTTCAATTTTGCACTTTTACAGTCAGTTTTTAAAATAGCAATATCTTGGTCATACGAAGGTCTTTTTTCACGATTTTTTTTTTTGAAATGGGGTAGAATTTCATAAGCTATCTAATGGTGCAGGTTTTTATCAGCTTTGACAGAGTTAAAATTTTCAAATTCTCACTTAACGTCAAACCACAAAGAAACTTGGTCTAAATTTTAAGGTTGCTATGCTTAATCATTTATCTAACCCTCATATCTTCTTGTTTCTTGATTCAATCTAACATTTGGAGCTTGTATTGCATATTTTAAAGGACCATGGAGCATGAAAATGAAAGAAAAAACATTATCACATGATTGTAAAAAGTGTTTTTAAACACTTTAGGAGCAATTATAATCTCGTTCTTAAATTGTTGTCTAGATCCGACGCAACCGCGGCCAGAGGTTTTTATTGATGTATGAGGAATAAAATCAACCAATCCTAGGGTAGACACTTAATTTTGAGTTAACCAATCCTAGGATAGTCACCAAACATATTTTCTTCTGGTTAAAATAAATCCCATGTTTTTAGTGAAGCAACATCTTCACTTAGAATAGACAATCTTTCAATTTGGGATTTAAAATTGAACCATTATTTACATGCTGTGATTGTGGGTAATAGGTCTATGCTCTCCCCTTAACTGGGTGATCAGAATACCAGACTTACCTTTTATTTTATGCAATTTAATGCTTTATTACATCCTTTAGAAGGCTTGCCGTAGTGGGAAAAAGTACTCACCCTACGGGAACGACCTAAGTGGGAACACCTAAAGCCAAGGTTTCCAACCCACTATAATCAAAAGCAAGTTGTGTATGAAAATCCAACTTAACGATAGTAGACAGGATAACCATCCCCAAAGCCTTTGTTCTAAAGGTTGGGAGGTCTCTCAAGGGAGTATATCTATTGTCACGCCGAACAGAAAGACTTACTAAGAACCTAGTGTAGAGGCTAGCCGTGTCAGTAACCAAACATCATTTTAATCACAATGCAAGGGGAGGGAAGAATCTTCCCACAAGACACTCACCATATAGTCACCACGGATTGTTTGCTCAAGGGATTCGGTATCCACTTCTGTCACTTTGAGTATGCACCTGGAAAAGACAAAAACACGGGTGCCCTCTAGGGGGTGGCATGGCTGTGTGAGTCGACGTGATTTTAAGCTGTGGGTTGTGATTACTATGATGATGTATTTGACAAATTAAGAGTGAGTCTGATTGATATTCTTATCTTGTTCAAAACCTGTGGAAATCTCAAAGAACATACACTCTTTGTTTAGATTCTAGGATTAACAAAACAACTGTCTGCTTCTCTATGCTGTGTTTTTCACATTTAAATCAGATTAAGATCATCCAAAAACTTTAAAACATGGGTCATAGCGAAGAAAATCTTGTTCTTCAGCTTTATGGAAATAGCTTAAATCAAGAGATAACAGAAGAGATGCTCCTAGAAGCTGAACAAGATCCATAGTTTTTCTTAGATATGGAAAAGATCTTAGAGAAAAATAAAGATGGATACTTTCTTTTATTGGCAAAACAAGATGCCAAATTTCCCTCTAACTACAATATGGAGAAAATTAAAGAGAATCCTAAAAAGAAGGAAATTCCCTTAAACGATCTTAGTACTCTTACCCAATAAGTAAGAGCACTCCAAAGGGAAGTCAAGGAAATAGAAGGGGGTACAACTAAAAATTCCTTTGACGGAAATATGAACGTGACCTTTTCTCCTCCAAAAACAACATCAACCAAATCCAATGTTTCTGAATTTTCGCAATGGTTAAAAGGGAAGCCCAAATCTAAACCATCAAATAACATTGACCAATCTTGTCATGCCATGCATTTATCTTCATTCCCCATAATTCAAAATGAACCTCATGGTTCTTCCACCCAATTCAATGATCCCATTCAATTTCATTCTTCTATCATATTCTCTACATCCAATGATTCATTTCAATCTACACATATCGATCAAAACATTCTTTCCACTCCATCCCATGATACCAAAATTCTACAAACCCTTCCAATCTTTGATCAAGATCCCATATCTCAAGAATCATATGATGATCCCCTCCTTTCATTATTCACCCATGATAATCCTCTTCCATCTCAAGAACACAATATTCTTCTAAGTCCTCCCTCCACCCCATCTTATGAATCCATACCCTCTCATGAATCAGTCACATCCCAAGAGCATGACAATTCTTCCATCCTATCCAAAGCTTCCCTTCCATATAATGATCAAGATACTCCCTCTCCTTCATCTAATGATGCTTTTTCAAGTCAAGATCAAAGTATCCCATCATCCTCATGTCAAGGGCTCATCACACCTCTTCAAGAAATGCCAACATCATTTGATCATATGGTTGAAAACATTGGAAATTTCTCCACCATAACTGTTGGAGATAATGATCAAAATCAATCCATCAATGAGCACTATGAAGATATGTCTACCCCATCTAGTGATCAAATCAACATTCATCAAGAGCCATTTTTTAGTTATGATCAAGACCCCTCCTACAAAGATCTATTTCAAGGAGTGTTGATGATATTTGATCCTATTGACATAATGCATGATCCATTAACCAATGATCGTATTGAAAATGTCTCTACAATGCCTAATGAGTTAGAGGACATATATCAAGAACATATTTCAAAGCATGATCAACAACTATCACCAAGGTCTAGAAATGGTCCCTCCCAAGGAATATTGACATCCTTCGACCTCACGGTTGTGAACAATGAAAGAATCCTCAACTCACCATTTGATCCAAGTCCACTCAAAGATCAAGAGAATATTGAGCCACTTCCCATGTCTTATGACGATGTCCAAAAACCCTTTGCAAGAAATCCATCCTTTGAAATCGACCCATGTCAAGAACTTGATCCAAAACATGTCGAAAGTAATTCCAGAATTAGTCAAAATCAAGGATTCGTATCTCCAAGCTGCTACAATGATATAATGGACACTCTCCTATCCATACAAGATGACCATGTCCATATAGCACATACTCATCCATCTACCCATGAGATGCTTTTTTTGGATGGACACATAGACGATCTTCATTCAAAACAAGAGTCTCATACTCTTATTGAGGAACAAGATTCCCCTACTCTTAACATTTGTACACATGATCAAGAAATAGAGAAATCCAAAGACATGTTAGAAATGGGTCATGAAAAATTCTACAAAATTTTTGAATCAGAAGCATCATGTGAAAGCATATCAAGAATGAATCATGAGGAACAATTTCACAAGGAAAATGAATCATCAACACTTTTTAAAGAAATAGTACAATTTGATATTTCACAAGATCAAGCTAAGGATATCAATCATGCATTTATCCCATAGATAAAGGATCCTATCACTTATAAATTTGGATCACTCACCTTTGTAAGGGAAAATCATCTTATCAATAAAGGAGCTATCACCTTTGAAGATCCACCATAGAGTAGAGAAGGAGCAACACCTTGTTTCCAAGGGAAATCATATCCTTTTGCAAATAAAATGTTTCAAACAGATGAATTATCAAGGCAAAGGATTAGGCCTACATGAACAGGGTATCTTGGAACCAATACAGATTATTTAAAATCCTAAGAATCAAGGCCTTGGTTACTCGACAATCAAGGGATATGAACATATCAGTGATACTTCAACAAAACTGGGGCAAACTTCATCTCAAGCAAACATCAACATAGGGAGCACGAAGAATCCTTATGATGAAACTGATGTCAATACTACAACCAACCACTTCATGAATCTTCATCCACCCATCACCCCATCAAAAAATTGGGACCAATGTCAAAAGAAAGACTTGAATCAAAAAATGAAAAACGTTATCAAAGAAAAAGAGCTAAGAATCATATCAGGCAAATCAAATACACTTGGATACCAAAAAATACAAAGAAAGATTATCCCTATCAAACTCCATCAGTCAAAGAAACTATGGGGAAAAATTAAAAAGGGGCAAGTATCCATCAAAGATGTCCACAAAGGAAAAAAACAGTCTTCTCAAGCAACGTACAAAGTGTATCAAGCAGTTGGTCCAAATTCCATGCACACTTCCATATCTACCCATTATTGCTCATCTTCCCAAGTTTGGAGAGTCAAAGGTTCCAAACTATCGACCAATCCATCTTTTACTCCTAAACACACTCCATCCACGCCTCCACGCATGATATCCAATTCTCACATTGACCATGTATTGGCAGCGACCCTTCATCATAAGGATTCAGAAGGCACTTTATTGCGATGTGCACACAAAGATGAGGTTAACTCCGATATCAGCAAAGCAGATCAGAGATCTCAAAAGTTGCATTCAAGTGCACGTATCTTGGCAAAGCAGCTTCTTCAAGCAGGATACCGATGGCACATTATGACAAAAGCATCAACATCAACACCACCAGGTGGTTCAGCATCAGCTTAAAATCTCTCAGAAAATACAAAAAAAAATAGAAAAATGTCCTGAAAAAAATGGTTACCTTGATGATAACCTGGAAAACAAGCATCTTGGTGACAACAAAAAAAATCAAAAATACAAAAAAATCCAAAAAAAATCAGAAAAGGATTGAAAAGCAATAAAGAAAAAAATCGTCCTTTAGTGAAAACCACTACGGTGGCACGTTGGACAAGTACCATGATGAAAACCTGGAAAAAAGGTGTCATGTGTAGAATTGAGCATCTATGTGTGCCAATTCAGGAGAAAGCATCTTATCGCATCCATAATAAAACCAACATTCATCCATATCATCCATTCATCCATGAACCGTTTATCCAACCCATTAGCATCTATTTACATTATCTTGATCTCGACAAAGTTTGGTAAACACTTTACACTTGTTTATGGTAAACATCTTGACATGGGTCATTTTTCATTGATCCTATCCAATCCAAACATTATATGAGTCTTGAAGCACTATCCAAGTGAGCATCCTTTGTTCAAACACCTTATCTTATCACAAGATAATTGTTGGCATCCTTTGCATGCTTACAGTATCTATCCATACACATATTCAAGAATCCACCCATGGCCATTCCATACATTGCTAGACACTAGGGGCAAATGTTTACTTCTTATTTTGGGAATGAATCTTGATATACATCCTCCAACTTATGTGGTGATCTGAACATTGGAAGACGTAAAATCGAATTGGTCAAGCATTTGCGAGCCAAAAGATCCAAATCCCTAGCCCATGGCATATTTTGACAGGAAGACGCTCCTTATCAAGTTTTATCTTTTGTCGAACATCAATTTGAACAATTCATATTAGTCACATCTAACTTGCGTGTCAGTGTCACATCAAATCATCAAAATAATTTTGTTCCAAATCAAGCTTCATCAATCTCGATCAATTGAATCCAATCAATTATCACCTTGTTTGACTTAACACACTTAGTCAAACTACCATCTTGTGAACGAGTTTACTCTAGGATAACACAACTTCCTTGGGTTTACAGGTTCATTATCATCTTCGTTTGACTTAACACACTTAGTCAAACTATCAATCCATCAATCTGATCAATCAACCTTAGCTTGGTTTTCAACAAAATCTCAAAACAAAGCATTGATATCGTCATGCATGTCCATATCCAAATCCAAAAAAATCAGAAAACATCAAAATTCAAAAAAATCAAAATATTCCTAAAATCCAAAGAAAAATCAATAAATCATATGCTTTCATCAATAAAATGGTCATGTCTCATCCTAGACTAGGGGAAAAATCCTGAACTTGTTGGGGGAAATCAACTCTTTTAAGCAAACAAGCAACATGTGTCAATTATCAAGTATCAGATCAACAATCAAATATCCAATCAAGCCTGGTCAAAACAACTTTGAGACATGTCATACCTTGAAACAGAAACAAAGTGGAAGATCTTAATCTGAATAAAATGAATGGAAATCTTAATGCATAAGTTGCAAAATGTTGTTTTGATATTTGATGACATCATATCTTTGGAGTGGTTCAATGATGTATTGAAATAGAATCACAAGGAAGAAGTATGATTTTTCTTTGCTTGTTGTTTGTAAGATAATCATTAGTATGATGCAAATTGGTCATGGGACATGCTCTACAACGTATCATTGATGACAATTCAGAATTTGCATAAGAAAATGGTTAACTTTTGTCTGTTTATGCAAGCAATACTTAGGTCATCTTGGTTCAATTATACCTCGATGCTTGTATTAACTTGCTACATTAAACATTATGGAAGTAGTACTCAGGTCATCATTGGTGCTAACATACCCTTTGATGCTTGTACTAACTTCCAACATATCAAAAGGCTCAATGATGACAACTAAATACAACAAGAAATGGCAACAAGGAGAATGGTTCATTATTTCATTTAGGATTGCATAATTCATTATTAGGACTGTATAATGCATTTGCATTTCGAGGTTCTATTTAAATAGATTTTTGAGGGTTGGACACATTCTTGAATATCTTTTTCAGACAATGGTTGAGTATGACTGGACATTTGTCACATCTCATCTGTATCATCTCAATCATTTCATCCAATCATTTCTTCCAATCTCATCTTATCAATCAATTCAATCTAGCACATATCATTTAATCATAACTTTGGTCTTGTTCCCAGCCTTACTACAAGCCTCAATAATCATCATCATCATTGGGATGTATCTTTCCCTATCCTTGTGTTGTTCTGGGATGTATCCTTCCCTAATCAACAACACTATCAATATCATCAGGCAATCATGCAAATCAATCAGCAATGGATGTCATCAATCAATCAATACATCAAGCAAGTTCAAATCAATTTCTATTTGTTTTTCATATCGCATGGAAACAAATTTAACAGTCATCATGACTCAATTTTCCTTTCAATCAAGAAAGAAAATCTATCAAGCCTTTCAATCAAGAAAGCATATCTATGTTTCTATTTGTTTTTCATATCGCATGGAAACAAATTTAACAGTCATCGCGACTCAATCTATTTGACTTTCAATCAGGAAAACAAAGCTATCAATACTATTTGTTTTTCATATTGCATGGAAATAAATTTAACAGTCATCGCAACTCAATCTATCAAGCCTTTCAATCAGGAAAGCAAATCAATCTCATCTACTATTTGTTTTTCATATCGCATGGAAGCAAATTTACCAATCAAAAATCATCATCAATCAAGGAAAAATCAAAGTTCTTTAGCTTCATATCAATCTTTCAATAGGGGGTTTCATCAAATCATCTTTATCGGTCGATGAATCAGATAGCAAATCAATAAAAAAATTTCCAAAAATCATCTTTATCTGATTCATCACCCAAGGGGGCATATAGCATCATCAGCAATTTTTTTCAAAGTCAGGGGCAAATTCTTTGAAGCAATGCGTAAAACACATCACTTCAAAGAGGGGAAAAATGTACACATCTAAAAATGGTCACGGTCGATTGAACCTGTTAATTAATTAAATATGAATTATTTAATTAATGTTTCTTAAGTCCTCTACATATAAATAAATTTAATTATTTATTTATATTGTTCATTTTCTAATTCTTCTAAATTAATTAGATAAATTTATTTATTTAATTAATGCTATCTTCCTCTCAATTAATTAAATAGATTTTACAATCTATTTACATTAATTATCAAAGTTTAAATTCTAAATTTAAATGATTATTCTTCCCTCCACATTTAATTAAATATTTAATTTTCAATATTTAATCATTTTCCAAATTCCCACTTCTCTCACAAAAATTAAATATTCTCAATATTTAATTAAAAGGCTTTTTCCTTTTCTCATAATTAAATATTTACAATATTTAATTAAAGCCTTTTCACATTTCTCTCACACATAATTAAATATTTATTTATTTAATTATGAGAGACACCTTTCAAATTGTCTCTTCATTTTTTGTCTCTCAGAATTCCACCTTCGTTTCGAATTCTCAATCTCTCACCGTTCATATCAACAGGTTTGAACTCGACCGTCGATCTTGGCCAATCGAATTCCTACCTTCAAAAATCTATAAATACAGCTCTTTCATGAGCTAAAAAGGACCTCGAATCTCATACTTTCATGCGTAGTTATTATAGTCACATATTAAGCATTTCATAGAATTTCAATTCAATAAGATCAATCTTGTAGATGCATATGCATTTTAATAATCTCATTCTCTCAAGTGTCATTCTATAAGCTGTGTTTGCACAATTGAGAGCAAACATATTGAAGTGAATCCTTGGAGATAGAGGACAATGAAATGAATTTGAAGAAGCTGTTGTTTAGAGTTTGTAGTTACTTTATTAATTTAGTTTTCTTCAATCTAATGTTGCATTGGCGTATTAGATTAGATTCAATTTAATTGACGCATTTTCTCATACACAATTTGTTCATACAGATCATGCAGCAATAAGGTACCTCATGAATAAGCCTGCCATATCTGGAAGATTAGCAAGATGGCTCCTATTGTTGTAGGAATTTGATATCATAGTTATTGATAAGCCAGACAGGACTAATGCGGTGGCTGATTTCTTTTCAAGACTTCAAACAACTACACCTGCCACCTCTAAGGTAATTTATGATAGCTTTCTTGATGAACATCTATTTTCTATTGCTGCTCAAATTCCATGGTATTCATATATTGCAAATTATTTAGTAGCCAACAAGATTGCATCTCACTTCTCACCAAAGGATAGGAAACTGTTGATTGAGAAAAGTTTTAACTTTTCATGGATTGCAGACTGTTTATTTTACACAAGACCTGACCAAGTCATGCGAAGGTGTGTTAGAGAAGATGAGACCTATGACATTTTGCATGCTTGTCATGATGAGCCATGTGGTGGGCACTTTTCATCCAAGAGAACATCAATGAAAGTGCTTAATACAGGGTACTATTGGCCCACACTACATAAGGATGTTGTAGCCTACACCAGAAAATGTGATAGATGTCAATGCATGGGGAGACCAACAAGGTCTGACGAAATGCCCTTGTATCCTCAAGTGGTAGTCAATCCTTTTGACAAGTGGGGCATGGATTTTTTTGGGCCTATTGATCCTCCATCCAATGGGAAATCATACATTTTGGTTTGCACTGATTATGTAACCAAGTGGGTGGAAGTGAAAGAAATGACACATGCTCATGACAATAAAGTTGCCGAGTTCTTCTATGAGCAGATGTTTACTCGGTTTGGAGTCCCAAGAGAACTTTTTACTGATCAAGGAGCTCAGTTTACATCAAACTTAATCATTGCAATGATGAATGATTACAAGATCAGGCATAGGAAGTCTAGCCCCTATTACCCTCAAGCCAATGGTTAGGCAGAGGTTACTAATAGAGAATTAGAGGCAATCCTTAATAAAATAATACAATTAGACAAGAAGGATTGGAGCAGTTGCCTTCCTGAAGTAGTTTGGGCCTATAGGACAACATGGAAAACAACTATAGGGTTTACCCCTTTTGAGTTACTCTATGGAAAAATTGCCATGTTTCTAATAGAGTTTGAGCATAAGACCTTATGAACTGCTCTTCAACTTAACATTGTTCTTTCGAAAGCCCAAAAGGAATGCCTCCTATAGCTGAATGTATTGGATGAGATAAGAAAAATTGCCCTGTAGCATACTAAAGCTATCCAACAACAAAGAAAGAAATGGCATGACCACCATATCAGAACTAAGCAATTCTTTGTCGGTGATTGGGCACTACTCTATGACTCCAGGTACAAGGAAAATCAAGGTAACCTCACCACAAGATGGATTGGTCCTTATGAAATAGAAAATGTGTTTGATAATGGTTCAGTTCGATTGGCTATAATAGATCCTGTTTGATTCGAGCTACTGGTTAATGGACACCGTCTTAGGTTGTATCATAAGACAACATCCAAAGAAGAATTTATGGAGCAATTTGTTTTAGATGCAGCCAGTGATCTTCCTGTAGCAAAAGGCTTTGGCCTTTTTCCTACAGCATCTCTTTAAAATATTATGTTGCATGCCCATAATAAAGGTTTCCTTTTTAAGGAAACCACTTTCTCCATTTCTTTTATCCATCACCATCATTCATTCCATCTTTTTCCATGTCACCCATACATGTCATCCATCCTATCGTACCAACTTCATTTATGGTTTTCATTCCAGTGGTCATTTCAAGCTGAGCTATGATCTTTCCCATTATCTATGAGCACTTATTATAAGGTACACGATATCTTTCATTGTCACATCATTTTTTTATTTCATTTATTCATTAATTGCTATGTATTTAACAGTCATTATTGCCTATTTTTTGCCTATCCTTTCGCACATGTGTGGAAACATGCCAAATTTTAAGTAGGGGGCGAGAATAATCCATTTCAAAACTTTTCTTGTGCCATTGCCACATCTGTCAAGATAGTTTTATTTTCTTGTAATTACCAAGTATGACTGTGTGCTTTTATCCTGATCAACAAGTTAACTGCTTAATTTGAGTAGTTTCTAATAATAATTGCATGCAATTATCCTTTGTATCATTCTTGGTAAGTAAAGAAAGGTAACAACCAAAAAGAAAGAAGCAGGGTGAAGAAATTTTTTTTTTTTCAAATTTTCAGAAGAAGTTTGAGTTTCAATAATTTCAGCTGGGATAATTTGTGAATATGGGTGGGCAGCTAGTGATACATGATCCAACAACTCATGAATCCTTCACGCAAGATCCTCAAGTGGTTCAGGCATTCAACAATTGCGGATGGCTGAATTATTTTTTGGGGATAGATTCTTTTAATGAGGAAGCTGCAGGTGAGTTTTTGAGAACTCTTTTAGAGGGAGAAGCTATAATGTGGGGTTTGACAGTAGTCATTATAGAAGACCAGATTGATGAAGTAACCGGGCTTCCGACAGTAGGAGAGAAATTTCCTTCAGGAAGAGATGTTGTCTCTCCTAGGGCAGAATTCACAATACCAATAGATGGACCCTTAGAGGTTTCCAAGCAAGGATACAAACGGGCGTCACTACCTTATCCATACTCAGAATATGCCTCCTTCATAATTAGGTAATTGACTTGTGAGGGAATTTTTTCCTATTTGCATTCTTATCATTTTGAACTATTGAGTCATATGAGGCACGGTTTAGTTGTTAATGTTCCAAACCTTTTGGAACGTAGTGCCCATGAAACCCAAAAAGGTAAAGACAAATCTATCACCCATCATGCCCTTATTAAACTCTTGATTGAGCGTTCCTTGAGGGACGTATCACCCCTTTCTTGGCAATAATTTATTGACTAGAAGGGTCTGTAACCTCCAGAACCTCCTAGAGCACTCCCTTCACAATGCAAGAAAAAGAAAAAGAGAGTAGAATCTACGAGTAGGGAAGCAGCGTAAGAATAATTTGCTCCTTCAACACCTAGTCTTGCAACATCCACACTAGAGCCCTCTACTTGGGTAAAAACAAGGTCTACTATTAGAAAAGAAAAAGGGAAAAAAAGGTAGGAGAGTCATCTAGGGCTGAACAAACCCCAGAATCAAGCCCTCATGTTCAAAAGAAAAAATGCTCTACTCCATTTTCTCCTGTAGCAATGCGTGTTGCCACCACAGTTTCACCATCACCTTCTCCTACTAAGTTTGAATCCTCTAGGAAATTTAGAAAGAGGAAATTTTCAAAAGAGCCTCCTGCAACTGTTACATTGCCAAAAATAATTTCATCAAGAAAACAGAGTAAAGTTACCTCAACCTCCATTCAACCTGAAATTATAGTCATTTCTGAGGAATCTGAAGAATTTAGTCATGATGTTTCTCAGAGTGTATCTGAGAATGTTCCACAAAGTTCAACTATTATTCCTGGGGAACTGCAAACTGAGATAGTGGAAGTTGAGGAAGCACAACATGATAGTGGTAATAAAAGAAGGATGCCAAGTCTTGATGACTTGGCTAATGCAGTTGAGAAAATTTCAGGAGAAACACAATCTCCTCCTAAGAAGCAACAGGAGTCCACCCTACAACAAGAGGAAGAACAATTTGAACAAACTTAAGTGTCCAATGAGACACCATTACCCTCTGAAACTTGTCAAGCCTTGGTTGTTTATAAAAGAACATTGCTGATTGAGTATTTGGAATATCTTAGGATTATATGGAGGCCTATTACACTTGAGACTTTGAGTTTCCACCATTTAGCTAGAACTGAATTTCAACAAAGTCTTTGGGAGGAAGAAAAGAAGAAATCGAAAAAGGAAATTGAAAGACAAAAATAGGAAATTCAAGAAATGAAAGAGAAAATGGATGAAATGATGAAGGTAAGTGGTAAAATTATGGAATGTAGACCACCACCTAGGGTATATGCTATGTGCCTTAACGAGCAACTTCTATGGTTCCAATTGATGATAATTTCTAGAAATTTGGACCCTAACATTCACACAGCTAAGGAATTTTATGATGCATATCAAATAGCACCAAATTGGCTAAGAAATTCTTTATGTGAGTTTTATTTGCATGGTTTGCTAATTCCCTTTGAAACAAAATGGAATCCGCTTCTCTACATTGGTGGCATTCATCTGAGCTCACTCATGTCTTGGGCAGCCAATGAAACTAACTATGGGAAACAATTAGAGGCTTATTTAGAGGCTGAAAGGAATGAACCTATTCCACTGCGACCTGAAAGCTTAGATCCCCAAACAGTTCTGAGAACTCGGCTTACTGTTGCATATGGATTCCATGATCCTACAACAAGAATAAAAATATTTGATATCAGGAAGCAGGTGTATGATGAGTTTAAATTCCAAACATATATGTTTTGGAAGATTTCATCTTCCAGAATTAAAAAAATATGGGAAAAACTAACTATTGGTCTAAGGAAATCTGAGCCTCACAGCCCTCTGAATTTTAAAGCAGCCATCAGAAGATCAGAGAAGTATATGCAGCTGGGTCTCCAAGAAAGGTTTGAATTATGGTTACCATTAACACTTCGACCTCCAGTTTTGATGTGGCCACTTTACCCTTATTTGGTTATAGATGTTAATGAGGATGCAAAAACCCGTAGGTATGAGAGATGGCAAAATTTCAGAGGTTTTTACTACAAATTTGGAACTTCATTGCAGGGCCATGCTACTCCTACTGATTTCAAAGAAACAACTAGAAAGCTTAATGTTGGAGGACCATCATTAGGATAAGTAGGGGGCAAATGATGAGCTCGAAATATGCTCATAATTTGAATATTATAAAGTATTTTTAATACCCTTACTCTTTTACTGATGGTTGTTTAATCTCTTTGATTAAAGACTTTTTATCTAAAGAACGGGTAGTATCCTGTGGCAACACATTCCTATATTCCTGCAGCTTAACATCTCCGTGTCTCTATATTTATTGCCTTGTTTGACCTCCCAAATGACTAATATAATGCATGTGGTTTTTGGATAATGAAATGGATTTAATGTTTGATTAATGAATGTGTATCGTGTTATTGTGTGCGTGCTTTCTTTCTTTTCTATCACCATGTGTGTCGTAGGTTGTTGAAAGAGACATGATTGAGTCAAAGTGCAGTAGATCTTGGCCCTGCAGTAAAGTCCATTTCCAACATGACATCAAGGAAGTTGTTCCAGCAAAGAATCTTTGAACGGGTCGTTGGGAGGAAATCTAAATGATCATTAATCTAGGAAGAGTGAAATGCTATATTCTCTCTGAATCGGTTGAATAGATATGATTTCATTTATGAGCATTTTGTTCCTCAGCGTCAGGAAACATTTATGTCCATGTCTTTCTCTGTTAGATTTAGGTAGTTAGTTTATTTTCTATAAATAAGTGTTCCTCCTATGTGACTGAACAGACTAGACTAGAGAGTAGAAACAAAATAGAGTGTGTTAATATTAGTGTTATAATGAGAAACAAAGTTTTGTGTTAGTTTTCTTACAAGCAGAATGATCAATGTATATGATTCCAAGTTTATGAATAAAATATGATAAAGTTTTGAGTTCAATTCTTGCATAAATTGGTTGATGCTTGCTAAGGGGGCCCACTTAGTGAGTATCTATAGTTAGTTGTTTATTTCCTATTGATTATAAGTTAGAATTTAATTCTCTAAGGTTTTAGCGCAAACTCAGTCTTATATTGTTCCTACAGCATAAGGAATCCATCCCTATGTTTGTTCCTGTAGCATAAGGCTAGTTCATAGTTTGTTCCTTAGTAATAGTTGTCATGATTTTTTCTTTGATTAATTTATGTTTAAATTAAAAAGACTTTACATTACATTCCTACATCATAAGTAGAATTCCTTCCAAGCATTTATTTCTAGTAAATTGTGGCTGAAACTGGTTCTTAGTGCACATACAATGTCGCTCCATTTCAAGTATATGTTCCCTAGTTTGACAATGTAAATGAACAACCATAAGAAGATGTTAGTCACCTGCTAGAATGTCCAATTCCTAGGTTAGGTTTTTCCATGAATTTTATATCCTTTTGTGGGCGACAACCACCAAGGGAGGTTGTTTCCTGAGGAATTAGAACAAGGGGTTGTTTACCACATCTACCCCTCCCAACACTATGGTTCCCCTAAACTAGAATGATGACAATAATCTACCTCCACTGAAAGGCCCATCCAAATTGTAGAATAAAGGTAACTCTACTTTTTTTCCTAAGTTTTAGATGAATAATGGCATAAAATTTGATTTAATTTTAGAAATACAGAAACAAAGGACTTCTCTATCAATTTTTGACATTCTAAAGTGGTTCCTCACCCAATGTGACATCATATTGAAAGCCTTGGAGGAGGCAGATAGGTCAAAAGGAAAGAATAGGGTGACTCCAACCACTAATATGAACACAACCCTATACAGAGGTAAGACATAATAATATTCAAAAAGAATCTACACAACTAGCTTTTAGATTCCGAAGCCTAAGGTAATGTCATGCCCTTCTCTATTTGCAAAAAAATGGGTTTAATTCCGATTCAAACTCACAAGAAAGTGATACAATTAGATAAAACTAAGTTTAATGCCATTGGTGAGCGAAAGAATGTACATGTGTAGATTGGATTAGACCCACGGATCCAAATATATATAGATATTTAGGTGGTTGATATCCCTAAAACATATGACATGTTGCTCAACTGATATTTGATGAAAATTATTGGAGGTTATCTTTCCCTAGATTTCTCACACAAGTGGCTCCCATAAAAAGGGGTAGTGACTAAGATTAGGATCGAAAGAAAACCTCATCTGAAATATATGATCATAGAATATGATTGTCCTAACAAGGTAGCATATTTCAAAACTGAGATAGGGGTGTATAGGAGAGAAGAAGAAATTATGACCTTCTCGATGATTAACCCCGAACACTCACAACCTTTGGAACACAATGATCCTATGACCACTATCAACTAGAAATTTATAATAAGAAAATTACAACAAGATAGGATGGTTTTAGGAGATGATGTTGATTTATGGAGTTTGTTACTCCGAAATTGGTGTAGAGACCATTACTAGAGCCAATATGAGCTAACATGTCAACCCTATGTAGATATTCTAAATCATGTCTGTTAGTTAGGAGACACTTGTGAACACCACCCCAAAACATATTTGAATAAGTTCCCATTTGAGGTTAAGGATGCAACTATTCTGACAAGGAACAATCATACCCCAGATGAAGTCACTCCCCAAGCTAGAAAAACTTAGGTCTTATTGTTTGATTTACAGGATGATACTGAGCAATCTCATAATTTTTTTGACATGCCCACCCCTACTAACATTCCAATTCCCAAGGGATTTCTCAAGAAGATAATCAATGGTATAAGTGTCGATCAAGGTGAGGAGCAAGAAATAGTTTCCACACAAGTTTTAAACTTGAGTGAAGTACCCGACATATACCATTTACAACAACCCTCCAATCAAGAGGTACTGAACCAGTCTAAATTGCCACTTATTCCTCATGAGAAAACACCTATAACTCACCTGAAGAAGGAGACCCCAACCCCAGACCAACTTTGGACCCTTAAATTTGATGGTTCCAAGTCTAAAACAAGGAGTGGAGCTGGAGTTGAACTAACTAACCCGAAAGGGAAAACTTATTTTTCTTCTTATAGGTTTTAGTTTAGATACACTAACAATGTCGTAGAATATGAAGCAATTGCTAGAGGACTGATGTTTATGAATCAAAATAAAACTATAGCTCTGACAGTCATGGGAGATTGTGAGGTAATTATTAAGAAAGTTTGTAGTCAATATGCATGCCATAATAAGAGGTTGGTTGCATACAGGAACAAGGTATGGAATCTAATAGAGGATTTCGATTCTTTTAGAATAAAATTTATTCCTAGAGAAGATAACTAGATCACAGACACAATAGCTATTGTTGCCAGTACTTTTGAGCCCATGTAGGATTCCAAATTAAAAATATTCTCTATTGAATTAGTCTCCATTTGTGCTATCTGTTGATGGTTTTTTTATGCACCTCTCAACATAGGTAATGCATAGGTGCATCACCTCTCTTGAAAGACAATCTTCCACAATCAAATTTTAGAACACTATCCCAAGGCCTCTCAGATGCCAAGTCTTGACAGTGCTTGGAATATCTCAGTTGATTTATGTGATTTTTTGGAATCACAAGGTGAACTTACGAAAGTTAAAGCTATAGGGGAATTGGGTCTATGAATGGAGTTCTTCAAATAGGAAATAACTACACTTTATTATAGGCTCAGACAACAGTCTTGGACTCCATTGCTTCGTCAGATTTGGCTTTATAATGTGCAATGAACCTTAGCACAGGTTGTTACTAAAAAAGAGAAAAAGAGGTGGGGAAGAAGGAAGGTTCCTAGACCTGCAACTACCAATGAACAATGATAATGGAGGTTCCTGCTATAGACAGTCTCCTTAAAATATGATTTCACTTAACCAGAATTCTCACAATATCATGAAATATATCCTATCTTCTAAGGACTGCAAATATTCATCATTCATTCGCCCTGTAAATAAGAACAAAGATAAAGTTTAGGAGCAACAGTGGAATTATAGTCCAGACTAACTTTACATAGTCATCTACCAACAACAAATGACTAAAAGTATGGACAAGGAAATCATACACACAATAGGAAACTTCATAACCAAAGACAACATGCTAAATCCACTAAAGCTAGCTAAAGGACACTAGAACAACAAAATAATTGGAAGTAAAGTTTTAACTAATGGGAGAAGAATCATGCAACATGGGAAGAAATCCAGAAATGCACCAAGTCAATGTATTTCTATTATAATTTTTGTAGCATGCCTTTACAACAACTCAACTCTCTTAAAATGAGAGGAGGAGAGACCTATTTATAGTTTTCAAAAAGAAAAAAGAGTGGCCAAGATTCAATTCTATTGTGTGGCCAAGATTCACTTTACAATAGGGTTTCACCTACCCCCAAATATATTACATTTTTAAAACCTCTTTCATCTTTTCCCTATTTTGTCTGCTAGTGGTAGCACTGTAGCAGTTTTGTCTTTTTTCTATTTGCCCTTTACTATAGCTACTCTTTTAGGAATTCGCCATCAATGACCAGGTTGCCCTCTTGCTTCTTCAAATTTTCATACTCCATGAAGCTCAAGATCATTGGTTGAAGCTTGTCCACCTTCATAATATTCGATTGTAGCACTTGGTAACTCCATTCCTGGGAGTTGTTAATAGCTTCTTCGAGTTGTCATCATACTTGGCCGCATTACTTCTGAAAAGCTCCGACTGGGTGAAGGCTCAAGTAGAAAAGCTCATGAAATCCATGGTAACCTTAGTAGACATCCCATTTTGCATGTTCTTCAAGAAATGAGGCTTTACATTTTCTAGATTAATTTCATCAGCGGGAAGTTCGTACCCCGCTATCAGCTTGAGGTACCGAGCACAATCTTCCCTGGCCTCCTTGGCCCATTCGATATCTGGAACCACTCGTTCAAGGATCTACTCCATCCTTCCCTTTCGATGATCAAAATCTCATTTCCATACATCCACTAACCAGTGGTCATCATCCTTGAGGGAAAGGTCTTTCTCCCACACTTCACTTGGCAACACAAAAATAGCCTCTATCTTTGGGTAGGTAGCTCTGTACTTTTTTGGGAACTCCTCACAAACTTTCCTCGTGCCCTCAAGAGTCCTCTACACCTCCAAGAACCTATTTGTTGTTTGGATAGCCAGGTTGATGCCTGTGTTTCCCATGTCTAAGACCTGCTAGAACTAACTTTTTGTAGTCTTATCCAAGTTCCTTCTCTTTTCTAATTTATTGATTTGCTCTTGAGACAATAACTGAGGCAGGTTCGATGATGTGGTGGGTTACTCATCTAGGGATGACCATTGCTGGATAGAGGTCATTAGATCAGCCACCTGTTCCTTGAGTTCATACTTTGAAACCTTATCCTATTGGTTAAGGTTCACCACTATGGTGACTGATTCCTAGAGGTGGTTGACCTTCTGCTCCCTTGTGGCCACTCCCAAGTCGATAGTGGAGATGTTATAAGTCACTCCTTGTTATCCAACTATTGGTGTTTCTATTTGTACTGCCTTGGATCCAGATGCATCCATGGTTACTTTTGAATTGATCTTTGGCCTTTTTTCTTTCTTGGTGCTTATCTGTGCTCTGGCTAGTATGGCTTCTAGCCTTGATTTGGGATCCTTTCCGATGGAAGTCCTTTGCTTAAGTTTTTTCCCTAGCCAATCGGGCATTTGGGGCCCCTCCTTGGATGATTCATGTTGATCCTTGTTCTCTACCTCAAGTTCAATGGTTTTAACCACAAGGGCCTCCTTCTCAACCCTTGCATCCTCCTTCTCCTCATCAGAGTCCTATTTGAATGTTATACATTTAGTGGGAGATCTGGTGAGTGATTGTTTTTTAGAGGGATCCTCCCTTTCAACATATTCCTCTTCTTTATCTTGATCATATTCATGTTCCCCAGGCTCATCTTCCTACTCATATTTATAGAGGGATGTCTCCTCTTCATGCTTCAGGGTTTGACCATGTCTTTCAGCTGGAGACCTACCACTCTCAGTCTCCCGAGTAGCAGATCCTTCAATCATAGGCTGCCCTATAGCCTCTTGGTCCTCGATCTCCTTGAGCTGCTTGCTCCATTATTCATTGAGCTCTAGATCATTTGATTCTTAGATTAACTCAGTTTCCAACTCCACTCTACTCTCACTAGAGGATTCATAGGCTACTTCATCGATTTCCCATTGCTCAAACATCGAGTGCTCATGGTATACAAACTCTTCATCTTCGGGCCTTTGGGAAGCCTCTAGCTGCTATTGCTCGAGCTCATTTGAGATCTGCATTTTTGAATCCATTATTGGTGGTTCGGTAGGGGGAGGGAGAGTTGGAGCATTAGCCATAACCTGGGCTATTGCGGCTTGCACTGTTGGATTTGTAAGCATCCTTGAAAGCTCAGAGGGTAAATTTTGCATGTATTTTACGAAGGATTTCGGGAGACTAAGGACATGAATTGTAGCAGTAGAAGTGGATGGAAGGGAAGGGGACAAAGAAGATGAGGAGATTGGTGAGGTTGTGGCAGAGGATGAATCCACCAATATGACCTGCATGATCGGATAAGTGGAGACAAGATAGACAAAGATGTCCACTGCAGGTGGAGAGGTAGTGGATACTACAAGCGAAGTAGGTGGAGCAGTGGTAATAGCAACAGATGGAGACTTTGGTGGGTCATCCTCTTTTTCTCTACTCTCGAGGAGTGGATCTTCGGGTATTATAGGCATCTCCATAACCCTGACTGTTTTCTTTTTCTTCTTGGTAGGCTCACCCTCTGAATCCTTTCGAGCGTAAACCTTTGGGTCAGGCCCCTCTTTGGGAGTTTCCTTTCTCTTTTGGTTTTGACAAATGGCAGGGATTTGGAGGTTTCCCCAGTTGTAGCAGTAGTCACACCACCATCAGACCCACTTGGCTCACTTTCGATACCCTTAAATGTTAAGGTGACTCCCTATTGCTTCAGTCGTACCACTTGTTGGTTGATCCATGCCTTTGTTCGGACCTCCATGGGTTTGGTGAGCATGTTGAGGTCATCAAACTCTTTCTCATCCCAATCGATCATGGGTAGTGGCATATTGGCGATGACACTATATCCCGGATTGATCATTGTGCTCTCATCCTCTTCAAGTTGATCCGAAATCGAATACAAGCTGACTCTTCGCACGTATAGTCATGCGCATATAGTGCCGCAACCATACTTCAAGATCATCTTTGCAATTGGCCCAAAAATCCTCAACATTGTGGAGGTGTGCATACTCTGGTCCTAGTGCCTTCCTGATATGACCATATGGGTCCATTTGAGGTCGAGCTGTATACTAGCGAAAGTGGTACTTGGCCAAATCCTTCTCTGAATTTCCCACACATTGGGAGGTATGAATCTTGTACATTCCCTAACTGAGGCCAATAGGATAAGGTGTCCCTACTAGATGTTTGGTGCTCAGGATAATGTGAATGTGTCACAGTTGCCAGGTCAGTTCTAATAGTATGATCTGGTCGTTGGGGTACCAGGGCAGCTTTTTCAGCCTTTCTATGAATCCTTTGGCACGAATGTAAGTGGACTTAGGGAACTATATGTATAAGAACACATAATGCTCGAGGAGGGCTCTAGCACTGTGAAATACTCTTCTCTAAAAATCCCCTCCAAGCAGCCGGATGATGTAGGCAATGAAGGCATCATTCACCCTACAGTAGTCCTCTTAAAGTTCATGTATTGTAGCTGAGGGTATCTGTCATAAGGCTTGAGCTCCCTCCCTAGCATTGCATTGGGCATCACATTCAATCCATGATAATTTCGCTGATCATCCAGCGAATAAAATAGGTATGTCATGTAGAACTTTGATGTCTTCTTCACACTAATAAATTGCTGATTATTTCTCCACAATCAAAGGCAGTGTCACCTCGGAGAATTTTCTCCCCAAAGTATAACATACACTCCTAGAAGAAGGTTGTAGTAGGAAGGCCCATTACTCTTAGTACGATAATGAGGTCATGGTAATCCTCAAAGAAATTATTGTGAAAGAGCTCCTATGGGATTTATCCAACACTGGCCCGCTTGTCCTTCAACCAATATTGGTTGATCAATTTCTTGCATCCCAAGGGATCTTGGTCCCACAATGCCTTGCATTCCTCCATGGTTGGGGTCTCCATTCTTTTGATGGTGCGGATGTGGAAAGTTGTAGTTATCCCAAGAGGGGACATTTTTGCAAGGATGTTTCCATCTCTGTCCACTATGGCCCTAGTTTTAGGTTGATATGCTTCCCGGCACGCCATTACCAGCTCAGGGGCCACCAAAGCTAGTGGGAAGCCTACAGCCTTAGCAAGTCCACTACTTCTGATTAATTTTATGTTTTCTATTTTCGGATCCACCCTGACCCTTTGTGTAAATTCATCAATATTGACATGCCCGATATTGGTATCTGTGATGTCTTTCCAAAGGGTGGTGATTTTGGAGTGTAGTGGCACCCCCTGGAATTTGAAATTAATTTTATCCTTATCCTCTTTGCCTTGAGGTGCCTTCGTAGTTCATTTTCCCTTTTCCTTGGTGGCACCGGAGGTTTCTGCACCGAATTCCATAAATCCTGCACAAAGAGATGTGAATCAGTAACATTAAACATGGAAAAATAGCCTCAGATAAATCCCTACACATCAAGGTTAGATCTACAATCGTCATTGATATTTGATAAACTCCTAAGACTTGATAAAACACCAAAAGGAAACAAAACAAGAAATTTGGGTTCCCAGGGCTGAAATTCCCTTGGCAGAATGCCATTTGGAAGAGGAAATGAGGTGAGACACTCCTGATGACCTTTTCGGTCTTGGATTTGATCAATGAAGGGATGATGCAAGAGAAGATCAAATTTTAGGAAGTGGGTCGAAGTTCATTTTGGATTTGGAGGTCACCTGAGCCCCCATTTAGGCATTTCAATTTCAACAACAAGAAGGTCACTTGGAATGACGCAGGGAGTATGACACTTCAGGTGCCAGGATCCAGAGTTCAGGTTGTCGGAGTCGGGAAGCTATCAGGGGACAAACGTGTGAAGCAGCAAAATGCAGGCATTAATCTAGGGATAGAAGTCTGGAGGGCAATCCCTGGAGGCAGACTTATCAGTTAGGAAAGTCTGGCGCCGAACCAAAGGTCAGGGCCTGGAGGTCGGAAAGATGGTCAGGTTTGGCCATTTGGAATGGTGAAACCAGAACAGAATCTAAGAGATGAAATTTTGGAGTTCAGAGTCAAGAGTCTGGACAACGTTTGGAATTTATGATAGCGCTTAAGATTTTATGCTTGACAAAATGGAGACCGGGGTTCGAGAATCGGAATGATGTCCCAAGATAGTCGTTCGAGGTGGCAAAAGCAATGTAGAATCCCAGACAAAAAATTCCAGAGGTCGAGGTCCGGTGATAATTTAGAAGTTATGTTTTCTTTCTATAGGTTTGCGATGAAATTTGTGGAGTTGGGGTCCGGGTCCTGAAAAGACGGACGGAGTCCGCCGTTGATAACGATGAAATGGTTATGGAAATATGAACACCAGAGTCTGAGTTGAGCTTGGATGGTTGGTTTTTTCTCTACAAGTTTGAATAGACTTCATGCACCTGGGGTCCAAGGTTCGGAAGGACACTCAAGGAAGGCTGTTTGGAACAACAGAGGCACAACAGAAACCTGAGAGGGGAATTCTGGTGGCCGAGACCTGAGGCAAGTTTGGTCACTACAATTTCCTCTTAATTTTGAATTTTAGGTACCGGCCAGAGACAAGTTTGGGCCCAAGGAAGGCAGTCACCTGTTCCAAAGAACAAAGATGGAAAGGTCCCGTTCCAGAGTTAAATTTTGATGATTCTGCGTGGTGTTCATTGATTTTAACTGGTGGGTTTTGAGGCAAGGACACTACACTACCAAATTTTTGAATTCATTTTACCCTTTACTTGAATTTAAGTTTAAATTCTTTGCAAACATGGAAATCAGGGGTGGCGGCAAACCTACCTTCAATCCTTGAACAAAGACAATGCTGAATTCGTGAAAAAAAACAAAGTGGGGGGTTCGAGCATGGAGGAAAAAGATGTTGGGCATCGCTGGGCTTCCAAATATTTCACTTTCATGTGAAAATGACAGGCGAAAACAATTTTTATATAGCCCTAAACGTAATTAATGTTGCAATTAAATGCATTGTATGGTGGTAGGCGGAGTTGGTGAATTCAAATTTCCCAAATGGCGGCTGGGAATCCAAAGTCTGGTGGCCAGGAAGACATCGTGCCATGGTCGTAGTAGGATCTGTGAGGAGTTAAGTTGAACAACGTACAAGAACTCGGGATCCGAGGTCTGGAAGGACGTCGACCCGCAGCTGGTTAGAACAACAAAATTCAAACAAAATTCTAAGATCCGGGGTCCGGAGTCCAGAAGGATGGAGGATGCCGAACATCAACAATGACAAAGCCAGAGCGGAAACCTGAAGGGGGAAACCCGAGGGTCCGGACCTGAGAGGGGCCACGGACATCAAAAAGACTGACAAATAAGGAAAACCCGAAAAGGCCTAAGGTTTTAAAAAATTTCAATGGGGCCAAGTTTGGTCAAACTTAAAATGTGACATGGAGAATATGTTGACCTTTTAGGGCACAAAAAAGGGCACGTAAAATAAGGTGAAACAAAATTTACCCAACAAGAAAAAGAGGGAAGAGAGGGTCCCCGTTCTAAATGGGGCATGTGAGTAAATGGCACAACACTATCCCCGTCAACATCAAAAATTTCCAAGTTTTTGACAATGACCAACATATTCTTACTTTCCTCATAAGTTCATATGTATTTGAAGGCCAAATCATTGATGAATTTGATTGAGATCAGGGAGATTGGGATCTAAAAAATTGTGATGCAAAAGGCATAATGAACCTGAAATCTAACAACATTCCTAAGGGAATGGTAGCATTGGAGAGGATCTTCAATTTTGATCTTCGAGCTCACAAAAAATTGCCTATAGATATTGAAGGGGGAAAGTATGAGTCATATAACTTAGTAGATTCAGGCCCAAAAAAGGACATTTTTATTGGTAAGACTTGTCCCAAATAAATCAAAGATAAAATCTTGGGAGTACTAAAAAGAGACATCGTAACAATTGCCTGGGGGTATGAAGACTTGAAGAATTTTGACACTTCAGTAATCACGCACACCATCCTGCTAAAACTTGAAGTGAAGCCATTCCAATAGTAGAAGTGCCCAGTCAATGATCTAATCGAACCTCTGATTCTTAAAGAGGTACAAAAGCTACTATTTGCAAGAATTACTTTTCCAATAAGGCATTCAAGTTGGGTTTCTAACCTAGTCCCTATTCGTAAGAAGAGTGGGGAAATTAGATTATGTGTCGACTTCATAAATCTAAATAACGCTTCAAAAAAGGAAAACTACTTGCTTCCTTCTCTTGATGAGGTGTTGCAAATAGTAAATGGTTCACAAATGATGTCATTCCTAGATGGATATTCAGGATACAATCAAGTGTTGTTCAACCACAAAGATATAATGTAAAATTCCTTCACTACCAAGTGGGGGACATTTTCCTACAAGAGGATTTCATTTGGTCTCATTAATGTTGGGGCCACCTTTCAATGCATAATAGATGTGGCGTTCAAAGATTTAGAAGGTAAATTAATTATCATTTACATGGATTATCTCAATATTGGTCTTCTTAGGAAAAATCAACATAATATTTTAGATCAAACATCTTCAAACACTAGAAACTTTCAATCAATATCAGTGTTTTGAGACCATCATTACCATACTTTTCGATTAAACATCAAACATCCTTTTTGGAAATCAACATATCAAACCTATAAAATTTTCTAGTACCTTTCAATCTCATCATTCCATATATTTTGAACTTGTTAAATTGGTAGAATTATCATTCTCTTAGGTTTACAAATCATCACTATCATCCCTATTTGTTTGAATACATGAGTCTAGTCCAAACAAAGACATCAACTAATATTCCATCAACAACTAGAGATACTAGCATAAAACAACTTTGTTATCCTTTTTGTGCAAACGTTAACCATACAATCCAAAATCAACTTGAACATCATCCAATCCCATAGCAACTTAAAGATCATTCTTTTATCCAAAATATTTATCTACATATCTTTTGAAATCAAACTTTAAATTCCAAACAACATCACACATACCTATTATTTAGATCTTTGCATCGTTTAGGTCTAGTAGGACTTTTATAACAACAACAAGATCACAACATAAGAAGAAAATGAAAGTTGACACTAGCAGCTCTAATGTTCCAAACACTGCAAATGTCAACACAACAAATTTTCATACTACAAATGTTGAAAACCAAGCCAAAATTCCATGGGGGTACTCCACTACTCAACCAACAAACGTAAATCCTTTATTTCAACCAACAAACACAAATCTTTCATTTCAATCAAAAAAGGTAAATCCTTCATTTCAATCAACAAACATAAATCCTTCATTTCAACCAAACGTTAATCCTTTACAACAATCAAACATTGATCCTTCACAACAAGATCTTAATCATATACATCAATACTACAAATCAACAAACTAAAGTACAACATGGTTATATAGAAGAGGAATTTGGTGAATACCTTACTAAAGAGAAGATTTTAGAAATGACACAAAACCCCAAAATGTTGAAATTCATGGATAAATTTTTAGTTTCAATCCCTACACATAATTTTATAGACTTTCACAACATGGTGCCAAGTTACTGATAGGATGTCATTAGGTCCCATTATTTTAGAATATAAAATGTCAATAAGTCAACCGGGAAGTGTCCAAGGTAGTTTGCAATAGAAGATAATTTAGATAACTCATCTTAGATTTTTTGTTTTTCTTTAAACTATTGAAGTCAATTTTAGTCTAAGGCCATCTAACTACTTAACTACGAAACAATTTATTCTAAGAAAAATGAAAATATTAAACTAGAAAGCAAAAAATAAGTAATTTAGAAAGCATAACAACTAAGCTAGAAAGCATAGGAATAAATAAACTAAACAATTGATAAACTACAGAAGTGGAAAAATGAGTAAACATATCATGAAACATTCTCTTAAATAGTAAAAGATTCTAACAGTTGCAACAAGTAATTCATAATAATTGAAAAAAAATAGTGCTCTGGAACTTCAGACTCAACAACCAACAGACTTAATGATTTCCTATTGAATGGTTATCTAATTAACAAACAAAACAACATAACAATAAGTATTTATCTATTTAAGCCATCTTCCCTCAAGTGGCCAACTCATGGGTTATCACATTCGTTCTCAAGTTACATACACTACTAGTTCTGAATTTCTTCCATTAAAGACAATTATCATCCATGGCTCAACAACTCAAAAATTGACAGAAGATAGTTTCATAGATATTAAGAGATCGTGTTAACAACATTACAATACTATTTTGCATCTTTTTCAACTTAAGGAAATTACATTTTTTAGAAAAATTTTAACTAAATCTTAGATTTCAGATGGCATGGATAGCCATTGAAAAATTCTATAACAATTAACTCCCCATTACATAAACATTAAGAAGGCTCAAGATGAGCCATGAAGTTTTTGATTAAAGATCATAACAAAAATTAAAACTAACAATAATGATATCCTCGGTTCATCAACCTCACATTCAGGAGCAGGTTCCCAATATCCATCTTCAACTGTTACTGAGGCACGTGTTGGTTTAAACATTTTGCAACTGTTGTGTGATGTTTGATTATTGCTCTGCAAAAACACTCAAAGCAACCCATTAAACCCGTATTGGTAGATTACCTCAATTAATCATAAGAAATAAAGTTTTCATAATTTTCCTTAAAGATAAGCAATTATTTCTCCTCACGTTTAATTAATTGGAAGAGACTGGGGATCAAGCTTATATAAATAGGATTTTTTGGTTCCATTATGATGAGGTTATTTTTACCTCATCATTTCCTTCCCCTCCTAGTTCCTAGTAGGTCCTCTTGCTCCATAGTTGTAACCCTGACTTCTATTCCATTCTTTATATATGGCACTAAGGTCAAACTCATCTCTTGTTGTTGAATCAAAGGTTATAGGGTCATGGATGAACCCTCTGTGAAAGACAACACCTTATCTCCATTCATTTAAAACTCTATCATTCTAATCTATTGAAATATGGAAAGCAGGAGGTGGATTAAGCAACAAGGGAGGTCTATACCTCATCCCTATCCATTTTGTCCTGAGGTCTCTTAGAATTTTAACTAAAGCATCTACCCTTCTGAAAGACCATTTGATTTTAACCTCTCTTTTCTTGAGATGTGTTGGTAATGGAGTAAATATCTCCTCACAAGCATGTCAGGCTTTTCAAATTAACTTTTTCCCATGTTCCATGAAATTATTGTAGTAGAGTTTGAGACTGTTATCATATCTTTCTTTCATTTTATCATTTACTAGGAGAGAAAAAAATGTGTTTTTAAAACCTACATGCCTAGCATTAGGTGATCTTATTTGAAGACCCATAGTTCTTTCAACTTGAGCATATTCTTTGGTGCGTTCTTTCCAATGAACTTGGTTTCACATAGTAGACAACAAATCTCTCAATTGTACTTCACCAAAAAACAAATTGATGAAGAAGTCAATATGATTTTCTAATAAAATATCATGTAAAAATAATTCACAAAGAAAATCTTTGTCTTCAGGGGTTGATTCCACAAATATTTTAACAAATTATTTATCATTAGGCTCATAAGGCTGATCATTGTAGATTCTGAACAATTTCCACCTTATCCATTGTTCATTGAGAAACATTGAGTATAATCCGGATGGCCTTCTACAGGATAATAGACACTCTACTAGCTGGCATGCATCTTGCTTCCCTTTATAATTCATGTGAAATGATTCTTTCAGAAGCACCAATTCCTTTTTCAACCTGTAGTTCGCAGTTTGAACAAGAAATAACATTTTTCCATCCATTTCATAAGTAATGGGGGAATGCAAACTTGGAACCATTCAATTATAATTGGCTCAATTTGGATTTCTTTTGATTCCATTCTTGGTTTCACAGTGCTTTCATGTAAGTCATGTTCTAGCTCTACAATTTTGCTAAGGGAAGCATTTAATTCTTCTTTTTGTGTCTTCTTGTCTTCCTCAAAAGCTGAGAAAACAAGCATAGAATTCTTCTTTCTCATTTCAATTTCTTTAATTTTTTCAACAATATCAGAATAATAAGTTCTATGTCCTTGACTTAATTCCTAAATTTGTTCTTTTAACTTCTAAATCAATGTATCTTTATCTTGTAGTTACAATTTCAAACCCTAAATTTATTGATCTCTTTTATTTATTACAAAAACATGCACTATTAGCCCCTCTTTTTGTAATTCAATCTGTTCATTATTTATGCACAATTGTTTCCTTAAATCATCAATTTCTATCCTAAATTTCTCTATCTCTACATTAGTATCTCTTATTTCAGTTGTCTCTACAATTCTATCAACAATGGGAGATAAATGACTTAAAATATTATATTCCTCATCCTATTCTTTCTCTTGAATTTATTTGGCGAGGACTTCCTCCACATATTCTAAGTGGGAAGGCATTTCCTCAATCAAATTTTCTCTTTCTAGAGGCATTTCCTCTTCATTGATAGGCTCAAAAATCTCAATGGGTTTTGATGGCCGTTTAGGCTTCTTTTTCTTTGAAATATATTCCATACTCTACATTGGGGTTTCTATGAATTCAAAGGCTAGACGTTTACTTCTCCTTAAAGGAGGAATACCTTGGAAGGCGATGGGTGTCTTCTTTTCCCTTTCCTTTTTCTCTCGGGACTGCTCCCATCAGAATAGATGAATTCAACATGCTCTGGCTGATCAAGGGTTTTGAATTCATCATTCAAATATTATGGCGCTTCTTCACTAGGGGTTATGGGAATTGGAGCTTCCAGAGCTTGAGATCCCTCAGGGGAAATTTCTCCAGATGGCGAAGAAACTTGGTTAGATGTTTCCCTTGGTCCTGATTTTCTTTTAACTAAAGACTTTTCAATTTTCCACAAAAACTTCTCCCATTTACCCTCAGATTTCTTGCAAAAATGGTATTTTCAAATTAGTTGAATCAACCCATGGTGTTTAAGTGGCCCTGACCCCATCTTATATATTTCTATAGAGGAATATATTGAGTCATATAAAAATTATGGCAAATTAATCCTAAGAGCAGGGTTTTCCTTTCCATGGCGCAAATGGATTAGCATTTGAAATGTAGGTCCTACTAAAACAGTGAGTTGTCCTTCACAAGTGAAATATTTTATAATCCAAGCTACAATAGTTCCCCAAGGTTCTAGTATAGAGGTTCTCTTAAATCCCTTATTTTGACCTCTAGTACTATTTACTACCATGGGGTGAGGGTCTCCCTCTCTAACAAATAATTCATACAATTTTTGATATGTTATTTGAGAGGTCTCTTTCAATTTTATGCCTGAATTTTCTAACCCTGATAAATGAGAGATAATTTTCAAACTCACCTTAAAGTGCTTTCCATGGAGTATCACCTGACCATTTGAGTAGTTTTCTGCAAATGTGTTCACCAACTTTTCATTATAACCTTTGAACTTTCTGATAAATTCCAACCACCCTGCATCTTCGAACAGACCAGAGATATTGCTTAACCCCAATAATTTTTCTACGGAAGCTGGATTTGACTTCTTTTTACCACCCCCCATTTTCTTATTTTCCACTCTGCTAAAGATTTCAATCAAGGCAAGAAACTTGTACACAACTACTTTTGATAATACAACTACTGTGATTATTTATTTGTCTTGCTCAAAGCTTACTGTATAATGATTTTAATCTACATGGAGGCATGCAAAAATCTTTTCGTACAAGTAGTTGATCGACGAGTGGCACAAATTTCTAAATTAGGAGGGGAGTTTGTGCCAATTAATTATTCTTTATTTGAAAATAATTACCTACTTAAAGCAAAAATTAGTGCTTGCATTCTATGATCATTCGAAGATCTCATACCTTTACAGATTTGATAGGATAATGCGATGGTATTGGCTGAGGTGAAGGTAGATTTATTATGGCATGAATGTGGAAACTTATGAATGATAGAGCCATCAATGAGGACAAGCTATACTGGTGGATTTATTTATGATGAGAAAAATTAAAAAAATAGATAGAAAGAAATGTGTACTAAGATGTGATGATGAAAGCATCACAAAATTTTGAATTTATGGAAAAAGGTGGTGTAGATGAATAAGTTCTAGAGAATGCAAATTAAAATGCACTCAAAAATAATGAAAAAGTTCTAGAGCACGTGAGAGGCATGCATTCGTGAAAAATAAGGTAGATAAGTTCTGGAGCATCGCCAAAAGATGTAGCCGTGGCAGCTGGGAAGTGGAAGTTCTGGAGCATCGTCGAAAGATGCAGCCAAAGCAACAAAAAAATGAAGGTTCTAGAGCATCGCTGAAAGATGTAGCTGAAGAAGCAATAGAATGAAGGTTCTAGAGCATTGTTGTAAGATGCAGCCAGAGAAGAAACAAAATGAAGGTTCCGAAGCATAGTTGAGAGATGCAAACAAAGCAACAACAAAATGAAGATTCTGGAGCATCGTTGAGAGATGCAGCCAGAACAACAACGAAATGAAGGTGAAATGGAAATACCATGAATTTGAACTTTAGGAGCTTAGAATCATTTTGTAGGAATGAATTTTTAAGATGACGATTTATTGTACAAGTTTCGAAGCATCAGGTATATGGACCGTCAGGTTTTGGAGCACTTGGTATTAGGACCATAAAGTTCCAGAGAATCTTAGGAAGGTGCTCCGAAAGTTATTTTCCTCTCTATAAGAAGTCTCGCAAGATGGAAAAAATTAGCTAAGTCCAAAAGAAGAAGTAATGATGAAAGAATAATATCTTAGTATACATGTCTTTTTATTATTCAAAACAGATATATTTTTATTTAATTTTTTTGACTAGTTAGACTCTGCCTTGGTAGAGTCAATGCATCGGATTTCTCCCTGCATTTCTACCAGTTTTGAAAATCCTTCCCTATTGACCAGCTTATGGTAGATACTTAAGAAATGACCATTGACTAAGAGAGTCTATGTATCACCATCAATTGGTTTCAAGTGGACTATGTCATTTGAAAAGACCTCATAAATCTCATAAGGCCCCAACCAATGAGTCCTGAGCTTTCCTTTATGATCTTTATATCTAGAATTGAATAGCAGGGCCTAGTCTCCATTATGGAACTCTCTCTCTTTTATATTTTTTTCATTCCACATTTTCCATTGAAGTTGAATTAGTTTAGTTTTATGGACAACATCTAAGCGAAGCTCATCCAATTCGCTTAATTGTAGAACTCGTTCAACTTGGGCTCATTTCAAATCCAAACCTAGTTCCATAGCCATTTTTAGAGTTTAAAGTTTAAAATCAATGGGAGGAAGAGGTTTCTTCCCAAAGACCATCTCATAGGGGTTGAATCCAGTTGTGGATTTCCATGTTTTTTTGTATTCCCAAACAACTTCAGGCAATTTCCCGACCCATTCTTTTCTTTCTGAAGAAACTATTTTCATTAATATGTTCTCAAGATCCCTATTAGTTACTTCCACCTACTCGTTTTCTTGAGGGTGGTAAGAGGATGACTTTCTATGGCTTACCTTAAAATGGTTGGTGAATGCTAAGAGTACTTTGGACATGATTTGAGGTCCTTGGTCGGTGACGATAGTTTGAGGGGCTCTGAATCTAAGGAATATTTTATTATAGAGGAATTCAACGAATTTCTCTTCCCTAGCTACTCGTAAGGCTTGAACTTTTTCCCATTTCGTTAGGTAATCAGTGCAAACCAATATGTATTATTTCTCTTGAGAGGAAGGATCTATGGGTCTGATAAAATCTAAACCCAATTTTTTGAATGGTTCGAGGACTATTTGTGGTAGTAAAGGCATCTTAGAAGAAACAATTGGTCTTCCTACTCTCTGACATTCATCACAACGATGAACATAGTTCTTAACATCCTTATGCATTGAAGGCCAATAATATCTGATGCCTAATATTTTATGGGAATTTCTTCTCACAGAGTAGTGCCCTCCAGAAGGATCATCGTGATAGGCTCTTAGAATGTTGTAAGTTTCGTCAACTCTGACACATCTTCTTAAGACCATATTAGGTCCACAACAAAATTAAATTTTGTTAATCCATTTAAATGGGGAACTTTCCTTGATAAGTCACTTCCTTTGCTTTGATGTGAACCTCAAGGGTACATTAGAGGCAGCTAAATAGTTAGCAATGTTAGCAAACCAAGGTGAATTTGCAAACACAACAAATAGATTCTCATCTGGAAACTCATCCTATATAGGTGTAATGTTACCCTCTTCTTGTTTGATTCAAGATAGGAAGTCTGCTACAATGTTATATTTCCCTAGCTTGTCAAGAATTGCATTAAACTCCTGAAGGAGTAATAACCACCTCATAATCGGACCATTAACTATAGGTTTGTTCATTAGGTATTTTATGGCTGAATGGTCAGTATAAATTGTAACCTTATATCATGTAATATAGTGGCATAATTTCTTAATGGCATGAAAAACAACCAGGAATTTTTTTTTTTGTCGTATAGTTCCTCTTTGTAGATGTAAGATTCTTATTGATAAATTATATAGCATATTTACCCCCATTCTCATCTTCTTGTCCCAATACTGCACCAATAGTGTTATCTAAAGCATCTGCATAAATATGGAAGGGAAGACTCTAATTTGTCCCTCGCAGTACGAGAGTAGAGACAAGCTTTTCCTTAATTGTTTCAAACAATAGTTGACACTTAGGTGTCCAAACGAACTCTACTTCTTTCTATAAAAGAAAGAACATAGGAGAAATGGTTTTACTGAAGCCTTCGATGAACCTTCTATAGTAACCAACATATCCAAGAAAACTTTGAACATTTGTTTGTGTTTGAGGAATAGTCAATTGTTGGATGACTTCAATTTTCTTGGGATCAACTTTTATTCCCTCAAAAGAAATATGATGACCTAAGACTATTCCTTATTCTACCATTATTAAACATTTTTCATGACTTAGGGATAGTCTATTTTCCTCAGAAACTTGTAAAACTCGGTATAGGTTCTGAAGAGCTCCATCATACATTGAACCATAGACTGTAAAGTCATCCATATAGACCTCTACACATTCATTGATGATTTCAGAAAATATAGCAAGAATGACACTCTGAAAAGTTGTTGGAGCATTACAATGTCCAAAGGGAAGCACCCTATATGCAAATGTGCCCCAAGGGTAGGTAAATGTGGTCTTATCTTGGTCTTCTGGAGCAACTTGAATCTGGTTGTAACCACTAAATCCATCTAAAAAGGAGAAATATTTCCTTCCAACCAAGTTTTCCAAAACCTGATCAACAAATGGTAGGGGAAAATAATCTCGATGAGTGGCTTTATTGAGTTCTCTATAGTCCACACAGATTCTCCATTTCCCATTTTTCTTTGGCACAACCACCATAGGTGACACCCACTTACTATATGAGATGGGATAAATAAATCCCGCACATAGGAGTTTCTCAATTCCATTTTTTACCAGATCCTTTAATGCAGGATTGAGTCTCCTCTGAGGCTAGTGTACATGCCTTATACTAGGATCAATATAAATCTAATGAGTACAAACACTTGGGTGAATTCCTCTCATGTCAGTGTAATCCCAAGAAAAATCTTTAGTCCTTCTTACCAACACATTGAAAAATTTATCCTCTTGCATTTCTGTCAGCCAACTATTGACGTTTAAAGTTTTTCCTGGCAACAACATAATCGATTTTGTTCCAAGATGGGCCAAAGTGATAGTATATATTGGTTGCAATAGAGTGTTGAAAGGAAAACTATGAGGTATAAGTCAGTGAAACCTTGTGATATTTTCAAATAAATTACTTGTTCTAGGGATCATGTTAGCTAAGGGACAAAGCATTCCCATTGTAGCATAGCTTTGCTCCATCCCACTGATATCAATTGGTTGTCTGGAAATTTTGGGAGCATCCATTGTTTCTTCCTCATTCAAGCTTATAAAAAGGTGTTCCATGTCATTTACTAACTCATCCAAATAGCCATCAATATGAACAATATTTATCTTCTTTGGATTCTTCCCTAGTGTTTTAATACATAGCTATATGATTAACTGGTTTAACTTAGGAATTTCCTTTATTTCCTATAGTAGAGAAACCTCAATTTGCAGTTGCTTGATTTCCTGAATTAACGTGGTTTTAGAAGCCACAGGTATTTCTGGAGTACCTTCCAGAGTCATTGATTTTAGATGTTCTAGATATGGTGCCATCATTCTCACTTTTGGAGTGGAATCCTCCTTTTGCTCACTCAAAGACTGACCTTCCTCCCCCTAGGATAAATCAACAACTCCTACTATTGGAAAAGACTTTGTAATTTGTGGGAGTGGCAAGATTAGGTGGCATGTCTTTTATAGGAATTTTAGGCTCGGGTTCCTCCACTATTTTGTCAGTAGTTGGGGGTTGAAGAGTTCTACCAGAGTGCAACTAAAAATTTCCATAATGTATCACATTAATTCTTGTAACATTTTCATGTTCAGTAGAGTAGACTGGTGTATTTTGGTGATTGTTCTTAGGGTTGAGAAGCGGTTGTGCTGGAAGTTGTGGTTGATATAATTTCTCATTCTGAGGAGGGTTTTGAGCTGGTCATAACAAATTATATTGTTGATTCCTCCTAGGTCCACTATAAAACTAGTTTTGTACCTAATTCCATTGGGAGGAAGCATGTTGTGGGTACCATTATTGTTGTGGTTGGTTTGACCACTACTGAGTTCCCCATGTTTGATTTTCCCATTCGAGGGATCCCCAATAAGGAGTTCCCTAGTTAGGTTAAGGTGGAGGTGACTGATTCCAAGATGGAGTCCATTGATTATGAACCCAATTAGTTTTTGGTCTCCATTTAGGATTAGAATTCTGTCCATAGGAGAAGTTACCTCCTTGATGCTGGTTTAACGCATTTATCTCCTCTTCAACCTGAATAGTTTTTTTCTTAGTATTTTTAAGATCAGGCAAAATTTCACACTAATTGGTAGGATGGTTTTTCTCATAGAGTTGACAAAAATTGACTTTGTCTAAAGGAAACTCGTGTAATAGGTCTTTGTTTCGACACCTGGGATAATAGATTGACAAAGTCCCTAGGTTGCGAGTTTTAGCTTAAATGCCATCTAATGTAGTGTTCAGTTGAACGAGAATGTCCATTTTTAGATTTTCTATTTCTTCGTGGAGCTTACCTATCTTGTTAGACCCTTTAAAAAGATTAGTTTTATGGATTCCTCCCTGAGTACAGGAGAAATTATGACACAATTCACATATTCCCTCAAGAGTCAGTTGAGACACGTCACCTTTTCCCATCAGATCAAGACTTCTTCTAGCGTCGTCATCAATTCCCTTAAGAAATATCGTTTTGAGAATCTCAACACTAATGGCCTCTTCTCCACATTGTTTAGATAGGGAAAGGAACCTATTGAGATATTCCTCTAAAATTTTGTCCTTGTTTTGTTTCAGTTTAAATAGTTCTTCCTTACGATCACTCACCCTATAGTAACTTTGGTATTTTTGCAAGAAAACATTCTCCATTTCCCCCCAAGATGTTATGCTGCTAGAACCTAGTCCCATGAACCAACACATTGTTGAATCCTTCAAAGTAGAAGGAAAGAGCTTTAAATTCTAGTTATCATTTTTGTAGTCATAAGTTTGACATAGGACCTTAAATTCAAAAAAAAATTGGTCTGGGTTTTCCAAGGACAAGCCACGAAAATTTGGAAGAAAAGTTGGGGGAAATTTTTTCATAGCAGTATCATCATCTGCATCCAAAGTAATAGGATAATTAAATGTTTAAGGAGGCTAAGGTTCATTGCATTTGGCATCATGTTTGTTAGGTTTAGCCCTATGATCTCCCTTAATGTTTAGAGGAATCTGCTCCTCAAAGACTATTTCCTCTATAACTAGTTGGTCTACCAGTTGATCTTCAAGTAAATAGTGGAAAGCCTCTAGTGGAATAGGCTCAAATAATTCATCAAAATTATGGTCATTTGAGCCTTGGGCTTCCCTATGTATGATTGGTACGTATTTTGGGGGGATCTTTGGTATAAATCGTCCATGGGGTCCCCTTTTCCTAACCATGCATAAAAGGAAGCCAAAGGTGGTATTTTTTCCTAAAATGAGGTATTCAAACCATATCCTAGTAACACTTAAGAAAGAAGGTTGTTATGATCTCCAACAATGGAACCAAAAAGTGATAGGTTGTCATTAGGTCCCATTACTCTAGAATATAAAATGTCAATAAGTTGACTAGGCAGTGTACAAGGAAGTTTGCAATAGAAGATAATTTAGATAACTCATCTTAGATTTTCTATTTTTCTTTAAATTAATGAAGTCAATTTTAGTCTAAGGCCATCTAAATACTTAACTAGGAAACAATTTATTCTAAGAAAACTAGAAATATTAAACTAAAAAGCAGAAAATAACTAATTTGGAAAGCATAACAACTAAGATGGAAAGCATAGGAATAAATAAAATGAACAACTAATAAACTATGAAAGTGGAAAAATGAGTAAACATATCATGAAACATTCTCTTAAACAATAAAATATTCTAACAGTTGTAACAAGTAACTCATAATAATTGAAAATAAAGAGTGCTCCAAAACTTCAGACTCAACAACCGACAAACTTAATGATTTCCTACTGAATGGTTATCTAACTTAACAAACACAACAACATAACAGTAAGTACTTATCTATTTAAGCTATCTTCCCTAGAGTGGACATCTCACAAGTTATCACATTCGTTCTCAAGTTACATACACTACTGGTTCTGAAGTTCTTCCATTGAAGAGAGTTATCACCAATGGCTCAACAACTCAACAATTGACATTAGATAGTTTCATAAATATTCAGAGATCATGTTAACAACATTACATTACTATTTTGCATCTTTTTCAACTTCAGGAAATTTCATTTTTATAGAATTTTTTTTAACTAAATCCTAGATTGCAGATGGCATGGATATCTATTGAAAAAGTCTATAACAACTAACTCCCCATTACATAAACATTAAGAAGGCTCAAGACAAGCCATGAATTTTTTGACTAAATATCATAACATAAATTAAACTAACAATAACTATATCCCTAGTTCATCAGCCTAATGTTCAGGAGAAGGTTCCCAACATCTATCTTCAGCCGTTACTGAGGCATGTGCCACTTTAAACATTTTGGAACTATTGCATGATATCCAATTATTGCTCTGGAAAAACACTCAAAACAACCCATTAAACCCATATTGGTAGATTACCTCAATTAATCATAAGAAATAAAGTTTGCATAATTTTACTTAAAGATAAGCAATTATTTCTCCTAAATTTTAATTAATTGGCAAAGACTAGGGATTGAGCTTATATAAATAGTCTTTTCTGGTTTCATTATGATGAGGTTATTTTTACCTCATCAGTTACCATTTGTTATAACATTGAAAATATTAAGGATCCAACCCTTATTTCTAGAGACAAAGATATGATGGTTAGACAAGTCTTTGAACCTCTTATACAACCTAAGGTTCCAATATTTTTTGCATAAAAAAGTGATCCTCCTCAAGAAAAATAAGTAGAAAAACTATTGTAGACAACCATCCCAAATAGAACAAGCAATGACCATTCAAAAAAATCAACATGACACTAATTTTTTGGGAACACAAAAACTTTCACAACAAACAACCAACCCTTTTACAACTCCACTCGTACCTCATAATGCCTCAACTAGTATGTGGAGACCACATGTATCAAGGAACTTATATGCATCCTCTTGGTCATAAAATGCACCTCTAAAAGGTCAAAAATCTAACATGCAAAACATGATGAATCTCTATCCTAGACCACCAAATCCACCATTGTATGCTAACATACCACCACAACCACAACATATGGCTTCACCCATCTATACCGTTTCAAATCTAAAAAATCCACCTATTCAATCACAACCACAACCACCAATCTATCAACACACACAATCTAATCCTCCATCACAACAACATATGTACCAAAAACATAACACTCCTCAACAACATGCTCAACAACAGCCTTCATATCAAGACCCTTCACATGACGCTTAGTATCAACAAGGGTTAAACTTTCAAAATAAGGATCCTAATGAAATGTAATATCAATATGGTCCTTCATACATGCAAAATCCAAAATAAAAAAATATGAATCTACAATATCAATAAAATTTTGTACCTCAACAAAAACTTATTGTACCTCAACAACAATTTTTTGTATCTCAACAATCCAATGTAAATCCTCAAGATCCAAATTTTTATCTTCAATATCAATACAATGCTTCTCAAGGACCAAACATTTTATTTCAAACATATAACACCCCTTAAGGTCCGATGTACACTCAAAATACATCTTACAACTCATCATCTAACCTTGGATAACAAAGCTATTATCTTCCTAACCCTCCATAGGGAAATAAGTTAGCATTACAAATCAAAAATCTCAACCAAAGGATAGAGGACATACAACTTAGAAAGAATAAGAAGAGCTATGCCTTGGAAGACATTTTCCCTTATCCTTATGATCAAAGCATTTCCATGATTCACTTACCTAAAAAATTTCAAATTCCTAAATTCGATGAGTATAAAGGAAGAGGAGACCCCATTGAACACATATAAGAATTTTTTGTGGCATGCATGGAGGTAGCTAACAATGACTTACATAATGAAAATCTTTCCTAGGAGCCTTAGTGGACAAACCATAGAATGGTTTTCTCATTTACCTCCTAAAATTAAAACATTCAATGAACTATCAGAAAAACTCATCAATCACTTCTTGTACAACATAGAATAAGAAAGCATTGTAACCGATTTGTACAAAGTCAAAAAAACCAAGGGGAGTCCTTTTCTTTCTTCTTGCAATGATGGATACATAAATCAATTAAATGAAAATGGCCCATTCTAGAAAAATAACTTGTCAAAATTTTCATGGAAAATCTAAACATTGATTTAAGCTTCCAATTAACCATGTTATTTGGAACACATTTTATGATATCATTGAAAAGTGCATAGTCATTGAAAGGGATCTTATTGAAAAAGAAGTTATCAATCTATACAACAATCAAGATCAACCTTCTAATTCAAATGATAAACCATGTCTATGGAAAAAGAATAAAATTATTACCAATTATGGAGTAGTGGATGCTAGATTTGTGCAAAACATACAACCTCCTGCTAACCATCCTCAACACAATGTTTAAATAAATCAACAAAATAATCCCCCAAGCAATCAACCGAGTAATAAAAATCAAAATCCTCCAAGAGGACCATTGAAACCTAATAACAATACTTTCAATCAGACTAGATGAAAATACACTCCTATGGGAGAACTTGTTGAAGTCATCTTTCGAAAACTGCTACAATCGAACCTTATCAAACTACTAGAAAAAGGAAATTATGAGGAACCAAAATTTAAACCTCCTCTGTACAATGAGAATGACCAATGTGAATTCCATAGAACCAAGGGACATAAGACCAACAACTACAAGAAACTAAATAACCTCATACAATATCTAATTGGTAAGGGAGAGGTTGAAATTGAACATCTTGGAACATTCGATAACAAGGAATTGGAAATATACAAGGATCTAATCCATGATCATAATAAAGGAAATGACCAAGGTAAGGGAAGGAATTACAGTAAAACCACATACAACTATAATAATGTAGTGGGTGCTACATTTGAGGCCAATTGTCATATCTCAATTATAACTATAGTTGGTAAAACCTTGAGTGTAATATTACTATACAACAAGGGAAGATTATAATCCATGGAGACAAATTGTAATATAAAGCTTTTCCTAAACCCCTGCAATCTAGGTACAACCTTGCCAGTTATCTTAAAAAGAATCCCACACATATATCCATCCTCAAACTTCTCAAGATATCTCCAGCTCATAAAGAAGTTTTGGATAAAACCCTCCTAGACTCATTTGTGCCTAATGATATTAACACTGGTTAGTTCTAAGCCATGGTAGGGAACATTGATTTTATCCACCATCTCATATTTTTTGAAATGGATCCTCCATTACACACCTATTATGACCAAGCTTTATATCTTGAAGTTTGCATCCATAAGCACAAAATAAAGAGAGTATTGATAGATGGTTGTGTAGGCTTAAAAATTTGTACCTTAAAGCTTGTACAACAAATAGGATATTCCAATGAGATTATTCAAAAGTATAAAAGCATTAATATTAGATCCTATGATGATAATGAGAAAGATTCTAAAGGAGCTATGGGACTTCCTATTAAAGTGGGACCAACAATAGAAGAAAAAACTTATCAAGTATTGGATCTTGAGCTACCATATAACCTTCTCTTGGGACACCCTTGGATTAATGTAATGCAAGCCATCCCTTCAACCGATCATCAATGCTTGAATTTTCCCTATAATGACAAAGAGGTCACCATTTATGCTGATCCAGAACCTTTCCATTATTACTAGAACTTAGAAGGGAAATACACAAAGATATTTCAAGTTCCTAGCAATGATATATCTTTTTGCTTATTTGAATATGTTGACCCAACATCGTTAGCCCCATCTTCCCTTGATCTTTCATCCGTAGCAAACCCACCCAGATTCAATATCAAGATTCAAGTACTAGATAATGGTTGTGGGGATTATCACATGAAACAATCCCTTTGCATTGGGAAACTTTTTCTATCACTAATATCATATAGGAAACTACTAAGATCATATTGGAAACCACTAGAAATTAAAGCTCACACTACTACCATTGAATTCAAACCCATAGAATTATCTAAATGGGGAGATTTGAGCAAGGAAATCATAGAATATGTTTCTACTTTGTTATACAAGGAAGAAGAAGAAAAAGAGATAGAACCTATATCCTTTGATCATAATAATAAGGGTTTTCAAATTGTTAAAAGTATGGGATTCATAGGAAAAGGTGGACTTGGCATACTTGAGAAAGGTATGAGAGAACCCATTATCCCTGAGAAGTGTAAGAAGAATCAAGGAATAGGATGTGGTTTATTGGACAATGTGACTCCTAATACCGAAAGCATCGTTTGTGAGGAAGGTCCCTCCTATCTTGTGGTTAAGACATCTGATGATGATGATTCCATTGAAGACTCTTTCATGTACATCATTGATCTATTCAAGAACACTTTTATTAATACCATCACTACCATATCATTTGACCAACCATCTAAACAACATGAAATCCAACTTTTCTACCCTCAATCCTATGACTGGACCAACAACGAGTGCCAATTTTAGACATATTCCAAAATGACAAAGCTATTGTTGATTTGATGAGACTAAGAGAGGTATACCTTCTGGGGATCATAAGGTAGGCTTCAAAATATATCTTGGTGAAGATGCATACTTTGAAGGAGAGATCGGGTCCTTCAGATGCAAAAGTGAAAAGTTAAAAATAAGAAAGAGATCCTTTGGTGAAAATTGTAATATGACACTATCATATCGAGGAAAAACAAAAATAAAGGACGTATCTGAGGGTTAAAATATATTTAAGGCACTTGAATATGGGTGATTCAATCTCACTAGCATTGTTCAAAACCAAGAGAGATCAACAATATTGGTAGAAGACTCTAAGTAGATAAACTTGGGAATGTTAGATGTACCTAGAATCACCTTCTATGTAGGTTCTTTGGACCTTGAGGATAAGAATAACTTCACATCTTTCTTAGGAAACTATACAATCAACTTTGCTTAGTCCTAAATTGATATGCCTAGATTAGACCCAACCTTGGTGGTTCATCACTTGACATTCTTTCCTAGAGAAAAATGGGTAAAATAGAAGCTTCACAAGATGCATCCACAAATAACACTTTTAATTAAGATTGAGCTACAAAAATTCTTGGATGTTGGTTTCATCAGACCGATTGATTATCCTAAGTGGGTGTCCATTATTGTACCTATTTCTAAGCCCATTGGGGGAATAAGGATTTGCACTAATTTTAGAGATCTCAACTAGGGTTGTCTGAAGGACGACTTTCCCTTGTCGAATATAGACATGATAGTGGATTTGACAGTAGGTCATTAAATGATTTCCCTTATGGATTATTTTTCAGGATATTAATCAAATCAAAATAGCACCAAAAGACCAACACAAGACATCATTCACTTGTCCTGTGGGAAATTTTTATTGGAATGTCATACCGTTTAGGCTTAAGAATGTAGGAACCACCTATCAAAGGGAAATGATCGATATATTTCATGATATGTTTCACATCACCATGGAAGGCTATGTAGATGATCTCCTAGAAAAATCCATAACAAGAAAAGGTCACTTGTATATGCTGGCATGCATATTTGATAGGTTAGAAGAGTATAGCCTAGGCCTTAATTCAAAGAAGTGTATTTTTTGCAAAATTAGGAAAGCTCCTAGGATGTATTGTATCCCACAAAGGTATAGAAGTGGATCTAGATAAGGTTAAGTTCATCATGGAAATGCCTCCACCAAGGAATTTGAAACAACTGCAGAGCCTTCTAGGTAAACTGTAGTCCATCCAAAGTTTTATAGCTTAGTTAGCTGATAAATGTCATCCTTTCATACATCTACTCCATAAGGATGTTGCCTTTAAATGGGAAGATAAGTGTCAAAAAGTGTTCCAGTAGATCAAATACTATTTGGTGTCACCTCCAATTTTGATGCCTCTTCTACTAGATAAACCAATGATCCTCTATATATCAACATCATCAGTAGCCCTAGGTGCCTTATTAGCACAACATGATGAGAATAGTAAAGAAAGAGTTGTGTACTATATTAGTCATACATTGGTGGGATATGAACTGAAATATAAACCTATGGAGTGGGCTTGTTTAGCCATTGTCTTTGCATCAAAAAATATTAGACATCACATGCTTAACTGATAAATAAATCTCATCTCTAAGGTGGACCCTTTAAAATATCTTTTGGCTCAAGCAACCTTTATAGGCCAAATGGTGAAGTGGGTCATGATCCTTACCAAATTTGACATATAATATGTTGACAGAAAATAAATTAAGGGGTAAGTGATATCAAAATTCCCCAATGAAGGAATCCTTGTCACAACTGAAGTAAGCCAGTGGAAACTATATTTTGATGGTTCTCACACCCAACATGGATCAAAAGTTGGAATTATCTTTGTTACACCCCAAGGAGACAATCTAGCCAAAGCGTATAGGATTTCCTTTCCTTGTACCAATAATATAACAAAATATGAAGAATTGCTAATTGGGTTGAGAATGGAAATTGAATGGTAGATCAAGGAACTACAAGACTATGGAGACTCACAGCTAGTGATCATATAAGTGAATGATGAGTACCAAACTAAGCATGATAAAATAATTCCTTATAAAAGAATGGTAGATAGTTTCAAGAAATACTTCCTATTTATTCTCTTTGAGAAAATCTCAAGGATAAATAATAGAGTTGTTGACACTATGGCTACCATTGGTTCTCTTCTGGACATGCTACAAAATAGTCCTAAATATGAGTTTCTTGTGGAATAGTTGCTTATACCTACATTCGATGTCCCAAAGTTAGAACTCATGTGCGATGTTGTTGGTCCCAAATCACCTTGGTATCACAAAATTAATGCCTATCCTCAAAATGGTATCGTGCCTCCTAACCCTAATAAAACTCAAAATAAAAGTTTCATCCATTGAACCTCGCATTTCACCATACTTGGTGATATTTTATACCGATGTAGTCTTGATGGAACATTGCTTCGATGTATTAACCTATAAGATGAATTGATCTCCTTATAAGAGGTACACAGAGGTATATGTGGGTCTCATTCTACCAGACCTAATCTAGTTAAGAAGCTATTAAGGATTGGATACTACTAGCCCTCAATAGAACAAGAAGGTAATTAGTTTACAAAGAAATGTCTTCAATTCCAACAACACGGTGACCTTATTCATGCCTCAACACAAGAACTACATCTAGTTACTACACCATGGCCTTTTCACAGTGGGGACTTGACCTTATAGGAAATATATCCCCTACTTCATCCAATGGACATCATTTTATCATAACTACCATGGATTATTTTACAAAGTGATAGAAGTCATACCTCTAACCTATATCATGAGTAAAAAAATAGCCAAATTCATTTTGAACTATTTAGTTTTTTGTTTCAACATATTCCAAACCGTTTTCACTAATAATGGGACTCCATTTAAGAATCAATATGTCCACAAAATCCACTTTAAATTCTATATCCAACATCACTTTTCTACCTTGTATTACCCCCAAGGAAATGGTCAGGCGAAAGTGTCGAACAAAACTATCCTTAAAATCCATAAGAAGACTATTAATGATGTCGGTCGTGACAGGAACTTACAGCTAAATCCTACTTTGTGGGCCTATCAAACGAGCATTTTTACACCCACTAGCACTACCCCTTTCTCCCTTGTATATGAAACAAAATCTATCTTGCATGTAGAGGTCGAGATCCCTTCCTTAAGGGTATCCTTGTAGAACATGGTTGATAATGAAGAGGATTGAGTATCTAGACTCCAAGAGCTTGAGTTGTTAGGTGAAATGAATTTGAGCACTCTAAATCATCTCCAAGCTTATTATAATCACCCCAAGAATAGTTATAATAAAATAATCACAAAAAAAAGCTTCCAAGTGGGTGACTTAGTCCTGAAATAAAATTAGAAGATTTAGCTAAATAATGATGAAAAAGGAAAATTTGAACCAAACTAGTTGGGACCCTTTGTAATCACTATAAACTATGGTTTTGGCACTTATCAGTTGGAAAACCCTGAAGAAGAAAATTTGGTGGAACTTCTTAATAAAATTCATCTTAAAAAGTTCTACACCTAGCCCATCAAAATATCCTAGAAGATTTTTTTTTTTAAAAGATAAAAAAATTAAAAGAAATTAGTAAAGAGAAATAAATCATCCTTTAATTGAAAACCACTTTTGTGGTGCTTCTAGGACATGTATTATGGCAAAAAACCTGGAAAAAAGGTTCTACATTTGAATAAGATCTTCCCATCATCTATCAAAGCTCGCATCCATTTCATTCCATCCATTCATGATCATAACCACGCTTTCATCCATTCCATCCATCCACTTCATAATAAAGATGCATATAACCATGTATTGATCACTTTTTAAGTGTCTAACCTTTTTGTACTATCACCATCCTCCATCTGCATCATCTCATTTATCCATGATAAATGTAATAGTACACCTAACTAGGGGCATCTTCTTGAACCTAGTAGATGGACTAGATCCTTGTTCATATCTCAAGTTGCGTAAATCTTTAAAAATAAAAATAAAATCTAAATAACATTAAAATAAATCAAAAAAATCCAGATAATCTTTAAAAATTAAAAAAACATCCAAATCATTCATCAAAATCAAAAAACATTCATAAAAGTTGAAACACATCAAAAACATTATTAGCCATCCAAGTATGATTTGATAGCCTGGTCCAATAATCAAGCTACGTAACCTCTGCATGTGGCATGTAGGAAAGACCATCATTGATGATCCCTTGAGGAATTAGGTTACTCCCCTTAGGTCCCCCTATCTAGGTTCAAATATCTTCAAAATACTAAAAAAATCAAAATATCTATCAAATAACAACAAAATAGCCTCAAACAATCTCAAAAGCACAAGAAAACATTCAAACATCTCATTCCCATCATTTCCTATCCATCCATAATAAAGTGACATCGCCTTCATCCTTTGACAAAGCAATCAAACCAAACCTAGAAGCTATCAAAATCTAAAACCATTCAAGCAAAAATTGTGACAATGCCTAACTATCAACTGTCTTATCTATCGACATAGTCATCAGAACCATCAACATCCTAGTATGTTCCTTATGAATATATTGTTCCTAAAATGGCCATCATCAATGGATAACATCCCCAAACTACAAACATCTTTGGCAAGTGATATGACAAATTTGTTTGCATGTTTTGATATTTTCTCCTAGTTTATCTTTTGATCATTGATTTTGTATGATGTGTTTTTTGGATATTCTTGTAATGTGAACATGGTGAATACTTTCCTTGTGTGTTCAAGGATAGTCCCAAGTAATATAATATTTGGTGCATATCAGATTCTTCATACCTTTTGTGTATTAGTCTCCTTACTTGAATGGATTTATTCTCTCATATTACTTAACAAGGTTTCTATATGTTTGGTATGAACATGAATACTCCTATCTGCTTGCAGAGTCAAAGTCCGTGAAATAGATATAAAGCCACCTTGGTTCTTCATACCCTGGTGCATCATGTTTATTTTCTATATTAATAAGGATTTATAATCATTAGTTTATCATAAAAAATTAAAAGTATTCTCATCACATTTTTCATACATCATCAAATATCGAATCAATCAATCATTCATTCATCACCATATTCATGACAAATGGATTTTCAACAATTTGATCAATATCATTATATTCTTCTAATTTCTCTCTAACAATTCTTATAATAAACACCATCATTTGCATCTTGAATCATAATATCATTAGTATTGTGTGCATCTTGCATCCACAAACTCATTATTTATGCATCCATACATCATGCATATCATTAAAGCATCAAAAAATATAAAAATAATTATATTTGCATATCATAATCTCAAAATCATAAATATATCACATCCTGCATAATAAATCATGTATCAAATATCATAACCATAATGCATCCACATCCACATCATAATCATAGGCATCACATAGATTCATGAACATCATAAACATACATAAATCAACATCATGCACATCATTGGCAATACCAAAATCATCTCATCTCATATATCATAAAAAATGGAAATGCCAAGATACAAATGAATTGTAACATGTGTGATACCATCAATACATCATAAATATACATATACGAGGCCCAAAAGGCTGATTAATGTATATACAAAAATAAAAGAGTCACATCTAAATCATATAAAAGAACATCAAATCCCATATATCAATAATCAAGAGAACAATGTATAACAAAGATCTAACCCTCTCCATGCTCCTCTCTGTTAGGAAGAGGTTGCTCATCATGTACAAGAGATTTGTGGGTATGCTCACTATGGGTTGGGGACCTATGTGGCCCAAGGATGGGACATGAAGGCTGCTATGATGGTCTACTAACAAAAATATCCCCTAGCCTGATAAACTCTCCTACAATGGTACCACTCCGGGATCCAAACCTAAGTCATCTATAAGCTCTAGGGACTATTGCCTCATACAAAGTCCTATAATAATTTATCTCCTCAATAAGGAACTCTCAATATCTCATGTATCTATCTATGCTAATAGTGGATTCCTATGCTATCTCAAGCTATACCCATTGGCCTCACTCAATATCCCTCTTTGTGATAACTACATCTCTCTCTAAATTTTTCTAGTGTTGCTCATATGTAAGGATAACCACCTATGCATCTACAATCTATCACCAGGAAATCTCAACATATCTCTCCCTATCCCATGCATCATTATCAGTGAGGGCATGATATCACTTTGTTGTCCATGCATCTTGCTGTACACGATCCTGATTCCTCTCTACAGTGACTTGAGCTAGTCTAGTTGCATGGTCCCCATCTCCTTTATCCCCCTAATCAAGATGCGGAGGCTGCCTTTGATCATCCTACTAGGGTCCCTAGTCATCTTGATTATGTCTAGGAGGTGCATCCTATTGTTTGACCTGAGCCAACTACTTCTGCTCAACCTCTTCCCTCTATCTCTATTAGACCTCTTGCCCCCTACTCCTATAACTCTCCTCCTCTAAGCCCCAATAGCTCCTTGAGCACTTACCCTTGCAGCTAATGTGAATCTCAATGAATGCCTATACACCCACCTTGCATTGTAATCTTGGGTGGTTTTTGAATCATCTGGTCCACCTACCTATCCCCATGCTAGGGGAGCCATCTAAGAAAACTCGGTTGAATCTATGCAAAATAAAGCAGTCGGGACCCATACTATCACCTATTTGGTGGTACGAGCATACTGATCATGGTATTCTAAATCAGAAACAATTTGTTTTCTCACCAAACTAGCATCAGACCCTTTTAGGGAGATATCTCTCAAGGATATTTTATGTCCTCTCAATTAACCATCAGATCTATCTGCAAAGGGTCATATGGATATGGTCATCTCTCCATACCTTGCATATAACCTATGGTCTCCATATAAATTGTCTTATCATAAAAAATTCCTCACTAGTAGTGTAGTCAACTTGGCTCCTTGTATGTCAAAAAATTAAAGTATATATATGAATAGGGATCTTCATCAACCCTCTCTCCAATCCCCTCTAGCCATGTGATAGCTATCTGCTCCCAAGCCTAGAAATGTAACAAAGTCACACCTACTAAAATACTAGTAGCCCCTCTATAAAAAAACTAATTCATATCATGATATAAATGTGCTAATATGTAGGATCCCCACCAATCAATCTCTCCATCACCATTGCTCCCTGATCCACATCATATTAAACCAAAGCTTCATCAATGGGAATTCAGAGGATGTGCCATACATCCTCAGGTATTACTATACACTCTCCTATAGGAAGATGGAATGTGGCTATATATGACATCCAACGCTCCACTAGTGCAATCATCATGGTTCTATGTGCTCTAATATTTGGCATGAACGCTAGATCATGTAGTCCAACAACAACAAGGAACTGGATCTTGAAGTCATCAATGTGAACTAACCTATTGAGAATCCTCTGATTCCGCTCTCTAGCATATAGAGGATGAAGCATCACTTTCAAGAATACCACCAATGATGTCAAAAATATAAAAAAACAACTAAAAAATCCTAAGTCTACTAGCTAACTAAGAAAACACGCTAGTTTTTTAAAACACACCAGTTTATGCAAACACATCGCTATAATAACAGTCAAATATGCACTTTTGAGAAAACACGATAAAGTGTTATTCACATATGTTAAAAATAAAATGCGAGCACCTCTTCAAAGGTGCCAATGCAAACACATCACCTTTTGGTGAACACAGTACCCTTTTCTACATGCGGCCACCTTTTGCAAATGTGAGCTTTTGTGAATGAAAACATATCCTTATCATGCACAATTATGATGATCCTTAGATTGCCATGTTTGTTAGTCTACCTTTAGCTAAAAAATTAAATGTCTAGATCTATGCACAAGAAAAAATTGAAATAGTTCATACCACAGTTCCTATGCCAACTAGCAGTTGGTGCTGATGAACCAAATTTTCTCAGTGTGGTGTATGAGGTACTTGATACATCATGAATGTGTGTCTGTGGACTTTGAAATCTAAGAGCTCTAAGAGAGTAATTTTTTTTGAAAGCAGAGAGTGCAAATAAGGATAATTTGAGCCTAATTTCCTATCTGTACCCCCAAACCTTGAGTTTCTTCTGTGGTTTCCCAACTAGATCATCTTTTCAGCCTCAATTTCATCCTAAATATTTTTTGTGACCCCTAGGGCCTAGTTTTCATCATCTTCTCATTTTGAATTGGTCCTAAACTCTTTTCATGATCAAAAAATAAGTTTTTTCTATCCAATCTCCCAAGGGAGTAGCCTAGTGTCCTATCATCCTTTCGTCACTTGCTGGGGGCACAATGGGGCATCAATTTTTAATTTTTTTTTAATTTTGAGCAGTAAAGTCTTTAAAACAATGTAACAAGTACCTTGTGTCAAAGAGGGGGAAAATGTAGACATGCAAAATTGTCTAATTCATAACACACATCATTAATCTTGCATTTTCATCATATTCATCCTTGATTAGTGCGTATTGCATCATTTTCATCACTTGCATTATTAATTTCCTTTTTAACATCATTTTCTATCATTTTCACCTATTTCATCTATTAATTAAATAATATTGAATTATTTAATTAATTCATCCTATTTCAGTAATTTTCCTCTAATGTCATATAATTAAATAATCTTTATTATTTAATTATCTAATCCCATCCCATTCATTTGGAATTATTCCTTTCTAATAAATAATATCTTAATCCTTCATAATTAAATAATATTGAATTATTTAATTGTCCTATTTTCCCTCTTAAAGACATATTCCCATGTAATATTTTTTTTTCAAAACATCCTAGAATATCTCATTCCTCTTATTCATTCTTATCCCTCCATTTCTTGATTTAATCCTCACCCTCCATTTTAAATATCCTCAACCAATTTTCCTAAAATTATGGAGATATTTTGAGTTTGAATTGATCTTGATGCCTCATCTTCCTTGATTCACTCTAATTCATGGGTCTTTAAGGATTAATCTCAACCATTGATCACAATCACATAAACCTATAAAAAATATATCCCTCCTTCATTATTACCCTACCTACATCATTTGTGAAGAAATTTGAATTCTTGAGCACTTGAGAATAGCATTTTCATTGAGAATTTGAGAAATTATTATCATCTAGGTCATCAATATTCATGCTTTTGCAATCATGGGAGCTTCTTGATTGAGCACTCCAACATCCCATCACCATTAAAATGAAATGCAAGGTTTGTAAATTTATTTTTCTCCATGTTTTGATTTGATTTTCATTTACTATACCATGTAGGCACTCAATTCCATTTGTAAGTAGGGGTTTGACCATTTCTTGTTTTGGGTTTTGTTGATTCTAATCTTGTTTGAGTTCATTTACACATTCCACCTCTCAATCTTCACAAATACAATATGTTGGAAAGAGACACTATGAATATAATTTGGTGTTGTCATTGATGGCAACCCTAGTTGGTGATTAGATCTGTGCATCATCATTTGATCATACCAACAGACAGATTGAAGACAATCAAAGAAGAACAGAGCATTCGACAGTTTTGTGTTCATCGATTCACATGGAGATTTTTCTTAATATTTTGTGCTTTGTATCTTAGGGAAGGTTGATTGATGTATTCTTTGTGTTATCTATGAATCTCAATGCCTCGTATTGATTCGTGTGTGAGTTAGAATATTCGGTTGATTAATTTTTTGTTTTATCAGTACAAAAGTTGACTTCATGAATATATTATGTCACAGATGTTTGAGAAGTAATTTATTAAGTAGTTTTGTGTTCATAAAAGTTGATATTGATCATTTCTATGCTATAGCCAACTTTGGTTGGTGCACATTAAGGATTACTCATGAATTGAGTTGATAGTTTGCTAATGTTTTCATATATTGTTCAAGTCGACATATGGGTGATTAATATTTAGTCACAAATATATATAAGAGATCGATCATATCATTTTGAGATATGAACAAGGTGTGTCAATGTGTGTTGCGAATATTAGTAGAGAAGAAGAGTGATAATGCATAGTTTCACTTGTGCATAAATGATTTGTGTTACAAGTTTGAGAAGAGCAGAGAAGAAGTGCAAAATCAATTTAAAGGATAGAACACCGATTATTGAGCCTAACTAGAACTGTAATCAAGCATACGTAGATGCTAATCTCTTAGTTCAATTTCTCAGATGGATTTAATCTGATTATATTTTTAAGACAGTGAGTCTTCTTTGAGAAATGAGCTCTAGGAAGTGTGCTTGAATGCAAGTGCATTCCCCATATTGTAAACTTCATTTTGAGTATACTCAGATCATATTGTGGATTGGCCATCCACCATGGTTTTTACCCTAACATGGTTTCCACATAAAAATCCATGTGTTATGGTGTTGTGATTGTTTGCTTCATGTTCATACATTTTGGTTGAATGTTACAAGTGATTTGAAGATAAAGATTAATAAAGTTAACTTTTGCACAACATTGATTCACCCCTGCCTTCTCAGTGTAGCTTGTTTCCAACAATTGGTATCAAAGCTAGTTCCTCAGAAGAATAAGTCTAACAGCTTGGGGAGATCTTGGAAAGTGTTTTCAATGGATTCAAGCAATCTTCAATGCCAAATTTTAGTGGCCCTAGATGATCTTGATCAGTCAAAGTCTGAAGTTCAGAAATTGCAAGAAAACCTCATGGATGCTTAGAAATTCATTGAATCTCTAAAAGATAAAATCAATAAGTCCAGAGAGAAAATAAAGGAACTTTTTGACTAGATTAAGAAGAATGATAGTAAAAGCATTGAAGATGACCAACTGAGTCAAGCCCTGAAAGAAAAGATAGAAGAATGTGAAAATCTTACCAAAGATAATACAGTCCTAAAGCATGATATGGAATCTATCATGATGAGGATGACCAAGGAGATTGAAGACATAAAAATGAATGAAGAGAATCTTGCACAATCCTTGAAAGAAAAATCTGAAGTATGCAGCCATTTGGACAATGAATTGGAACAATCTAAAAAAAATGAGGAAGTGCTTGAGAAGCAGATTGATGATCTCATAGATGAACTTGCTACTGAAAATGGGTACAAAGAGAAGTAGGCTCGCTCAGCTAAGCTTGATGAACTGATTAAATGTCAGAGGACCGATGGTTACAAGAGAGGTCTTGGATATGAAATAGGACAAAGTTCCAAATATGGACAAAGGAGATTCAGACAAAGAAATCAGATGAACCAATCTGAAAGGAATTAAGTAAGACAACCTAATTCTCAAAAATTTAGTGGTCATTATTTTACTTGCAATAAATTTGGCCATATGGCTTCTCAATGTTGAAGAAAAATGAATCAAAGTGGTCCATCATTCTCAAGTTAGTGCTTTAAGTGCTATAAGTTTGGTCATAAGTCAGATGAGTGTAGAAATATGATGAAAAACTTTCATAGAGATGTCATATGTTATACATGCAATAGAATTGGCCATATTGCTAATCATTGCAAATCAAGAGAAAATTAGTGGAATAACTGGTTTGGATAGAGAAATGTTGTGTGCTATAACTACAAAAGATTTGGTCACATTTCCAGATTTTGTTGGAACAAAAAAGGTCTAGTAAATCAAAGGAAAAGCATATAGAAGGATGTTAAGAGAAAAGGAAAAGTCACTACAGATGTGATCAGGAAGAAAATGCAGAATAAATGGGTGATGAAAAGTCCCTCCGATGAAGGAAATGTGCCAGCACCAAAATTTTCTTCTGGTAGTTCCTTCGGGAATTAGTTTTAGGCCTTTGGCCTAGGGGAGTTGTCAAGAAAATCTCCTAACCCCCTATTGATAATTGACACCAGAATGTGGATAAGTACAATAAGTGCATCGATGCTCTACAAATACTGTTGAAACTATTGGAAAGACTATTATGCAGTATTGGAGGTTCGCAGAAGAATTATCTTTCACAACGCATCGAAACAGGTAACCAGATGAATTAGGGTAAAATAATGTATTGTGACAAAAAGGGTTAAGTATGTGAATGATAAAAGGTCATTTCTATCTTTCATTGGTCACTTTACATATTGAAGAAAATAATTTTGCAGAGCTCTGAGGTGATCTTTGGTGAATTGAGGTGAAATTCAAGTGTGAAGGAGTTGCAACATTCAAACTTTGATCCAACAAAAAGGTATTTATCCGAAAAACCTATGAATTTGTGAATTGGTGAAAATGGCTACTCCATTGGTAGTTGAAGTCAAGGATAGACCCCATCCCAAAGGAGCATTTTCATCTGTTTCGTATAACATTTTACATATTGAAGATATTAGGGCATATATTCATGGAAAAATTGAAGAGTTGGGAAGCTCATAGCTACTAAATTTGTATAACAATCACATTATTGGAGAATATTTCTGTGTCAAGCCGAAATTCAAAACCCTAGAAGAGAATAAATTTACATAGATTGTTAAATTTCCAGTGTTTGAAGAGATCAAATGGGTTTGGTACATCTTGAGTCGAGTTCATGGTGAATTCATGTGGTTGAGTATACCCTTCGAGATTAAAAACAAAGCTATAAGTGTCATTATAGGTTTAAATTCTTCTGGTGGATTGCCAATTTTGAAGTCCGTAAAGAATCAAATGGTGATTGATGTAATAGGTTCACAATATGATAGAAGAGCCATGACAATCGAAGATATCATTGTAGTAGATGTGAAATTTGCATTGATGATCATTGGTTACAAGATTTATCACTCAAGTCAGGATGGTACAGCCATTTATATAGCCTATTAAATGATAAAGGAGAATGCAGACTATGATCTTTGTGAATTGCTCAGGAGTTAGCTAATGGAAAATCTTGGTAAGATAAAGAAAGACAAGAAAAAATCTTTTAAGTATGGAAATATATTGTTGTGTTTATTCTTTTATTTCATGAGTGAAGTTTCAGGTGTTGGGAAAGTACATTGGCAAGGTGGTCAACCTATAGCTGTATAGATTAGATAAATGTTGTATGGAATTGGAAATAGTCAAGCTAGAAAAACTACAATCTGAGGATACTTAAAAAAAATTCAAAGTATGATGCATGCTTGAGAAAGAATTCTTACTTCCATTGTGGAGAAGTATAAAGATACAAAATTTTTTATGGTAAACATTGATCAATGCATGATGGAAGTTGCTAATACCATAATAGTTTGGATCATTCCAATGGGATATGAAGTTGAGGAGAACATTCTAGAAATGTATACACAACATTTACTGAATAAGCCTCAAGATGCATTGGAAGAGAGGTTTGGTACTTATTCAAAAAAATATATACAGGTGCACAATGAACTAAGGAAACATGAGATAGTTAGAAGAGTGAGAAAATAGGTGGAAATCTTTGTAGAGAGCATGGGAATATCTAGAAAAGCAATAAGAGAAGCTAGAAAAAGGAGAGAACGAGCATAAAAAGAGCTAGAAAAAAATAAATCTGCTAGTTTGATAGCATCCTCTACCCGTACTAGGTCAACAAGGAGCTCTGCATCCCTATCTGCCCCTATAGTGAAGTCAATTCCTGTGAAAATTCAATCCAAGGTATCTGGTAAGAGGAAGAAGAATAAGAGCACAAGAGTCTATGAAGTTGTCTCGAGAGATGAAGAGACTGAGTCTGATGAAGATGTGAGAGAAATAAAGCATATGGGCACCCAAGCAACAAAGGTTACTAAAATCAAGCCCTCTGATGGAGAAGTCAAAGAAAAGAAGAAGGTAAAAATTGACAAACCTAGTATGTCAATAGAAGAGGTTGATAAAGATTTGGTTGAAGATGCTTTGTAAATGGTATAAAACTTTTGATAAATCTGGTCAAAGAACTCTTGAGGAGGCTACAATAAAGAATTTGAATGTTTTCAATAAATTTCTTATTAAAATAATGCCTAATTTACCTAAAAGTCTGTATGAGATTTTCGAAATGAGAAGAGTAAATGCTAGAATAAAAGAAGAGAAAATGAAAGAAATAAATCTTGCAAAGCTATGTCTAGTAGTGTCTATGGAAGAGATGAAATAAATCTTGAATAAAGCTAAAAGGGAATTCAAGAGCAAAAAAACGGTGAACAAGCTAATGATTGGTCAGACTAAAGAAGTTGCAGAAGAAACTGAACAAATTTTGAGAAAAGTTTTGTTAAGTTACAAAATTGATGTTGTCTCTGAAGGAACACATGATAAAGATGTCTCATTTGGTATGATAGGAGAAGAAGAAAAACAAGATATAGTTGTAGGTACTCAGATTCCTCTTGATGTGGATAATTCATAAATACCTATGGAGATTGAAGTCCTTGAAATTGTATCAGTTGAGAGTGTTGAAAATAAGCAAGAACCTGAAGCTGAGGAAACAATGGTTGAGGAAAAGAAAGTTGATGTAAAGGAAGTGTTGGTGGAAGCAAGAGACACTACAGAGGCAGTGAAGAAAATTTTGGTAGAACAAAAGGAATAATTTCACCTTGAATTGGTTGAAGGTCCTATTGATCTATCAAATTTTGTCCCCAATTCAAAAAATGAAGGTAGCATCATTTTCCTAGGAAAAAGCTAGAGAAGAACTGTTGAAATCTCACATTGAGGATAGTGAAATGTTAAATCTTGCATCTAAAGTTCTAGAGAAAATAATGCCTACTCATGTCAAGGATTTGTCAGGTTCCTCCTCTGGTGAACTAAAGAAGCTCATCAACTCTGTAAGTACTCATTTCAAGTCACTTGAGAAATCAACCATGGTTAAAGTAAAAAAGGAAATTGATGAGAAAAGGTTAAAGATAAAAATCTATTAGCCACCTGCGTGAAGAATGTTCAAAGTTCTCTATCTGAAGGTGGAAAGATTTATAATTCATGTTTGTCTTTGACAAAATTTACTGAAGTCAAAGAGAAGAAGGTTACGGATCTTGAAAAATAGATAGTTTCTATTTCTAAAGCTTTTGATCTGTTAGCTGGTGGTGTTGGAAAGCTAGAAGGTGAAGTGATATCTATGCTTAACAAAATAAGGAGCTTGAAACATGACAATGACATAATTATGGAAAGACATGTGAGCTTAGAGGCCTAATTGGTCCAAAGATAGAAATAATGTCAAGTGAATTAAAGGAAGTTGAAGATGCTAAGGCATTTGGTGATCTAGTGAACCTTGAGTTTGCAGAGACACAATCTTACTTAGTTTTTGGTCACATAACGATTTTGGAGAGTCTCAAAAGGGTTTGGGACACAAATTTGATTCTGTTGAAGAAAGATTTTGTAGATTTTTTCAAGTTTTTGTAGGTTGCAGTATGAAGATTTTGTTCAAATTTTTGGTATGCATTTTCCCCAAATTTTTCCATTAATGTCAAAGGGGGAGAGTAGTGGAGTGAAAAATGTATAATCATCTCAGGGGGAGAGTTGTGTTTTTGAAATTTTGAAAAATGGAAGTTTATTCATGTTGGTACTAATCTAACACTTAGTCATTTTTCACTAAGTGTTTTCATCAATGCCAAAGGGGGAATTTGTTGGAAAGATACACTGAAAATATAATTTGGTGTTGTCATTTATGGAAACTCTATTCGGTAATTAGATCTATGCGTCAATAGATCATACCGATAGACAGATTGAAGACAGTCAAAGAAGAAAAGAGCATCCGATAGTTTTGTGTTCATCGATTCACATGAATATTTTCCGTTAATACTTTGTGCTGCATATCTCAGGGAAGGTTGATCAATGTATTCTTTGTGTTATTTTTGAATATTAGTGCCTCATATTGATCCATGTGCAAGTTTGAAGATCCAACTGGTCAATTTTTTGTTTTATCAGTACAAAAGCTAACTTCATGAATATATTATGTCGCGGATGTTTGATAATTAATTGCTTAATTATTTTTGTGTTCATACAAGTTGATATTGATCATTTCTATGCTACAGATGACTTTGGTTGGTGCACATTAAGGATTACTCATTAATTGAGCCGACAGTTTGCTAATGTTTCCATATATTATTCAAGACGACATATGGGCGATTAATCTTTAGACGCAGATATATATAAGAGATCCATCATATCATTTTGAGATATGAACAAGGTGTGTCAATGTGTGTTACGAATATCAATAGAGAAAAAGAGCGATAATGCAAATTTCACTTGTGCATAAAGGATTTGTGTTGCGAGTTTGAGCAGAGCAGAGAAGAAGTGAAAAATTAGTCTGAAGGACAAAAGATCAATTGTTGAGACTAATTGGAATTGTAATCAAGCATATGTAGATGTTAATATCTTAGTTCAATTTCTCAAATGGATTTAATCTGATTATCTTTGTAAGATAGTGAGTCTTCCTTGAGCAGTGAGCTATAGGCAGTGTGCCTAAATGCAAGTGCATTCCACATATTGTAAACTTTATTTTGAGTATACTTAGATCATATTGTGGATTGGCCATCCACCATGGTTTTTCCCCTAACAATGTTTCCACGTAAAAATCCTTGTGCTATGGTTTTGTGATTGTTTGCTTCATTTTCATGCATTTTGGTTGAATGATACAAGTGCTTTGAAGATAAAGATTAATAAAGTTAATTTTTGTACAACACTGATTAACCCCCCCTCTCAGTGTAGCTTGTTTCCAAAAAAATAATCATAAACTTAGCATTAAGTATGCCTTGTTTGTTGTGAGTTTCCTTTTTATTTCGTTCTTAGTTTACCTTTCATATTATGTATTTTTATCTTGGTTTATTTATTTCATATATTATATTATGTATATCCACTTAGGGGTTCCCCCTCCATGTCACTAATCTTGCTATTTCAAAATAATTTTCATACATTGTTTATCCCATTTGGTTGATATGAAAGCCAATATCATATCCATTAAGGCCCTAAACTACTATCATACTAATCACCATCCTAAATTCATAAGGCATAAATATTGAATGAGTAATATTGGCTTTGAGAATGGAGTCAAAGTGTTGTCCTCAAAATTTCACATGCTAAAAAATGTTATAGGATTTCCATACTTTAATATGGTCATAATAACCTTGCGTAATGGTGTGAACTTGCACCCCTTGCAAATTCCCCATTTACACCTCTTACCTTAGAAAAATCAATGATGCTATTCCACATCTTCTTTCTGCTCTCCACCCATTTGTTAGTTGTTTGTAGTATCGGTAGGGGAATTTTTGTTGGGGACACTAGTGCGGCATGCTGCCATCATGAAAAAATTCTCACCTTTGGAATTTGTAAAGGCATTACACTTCTCCATTGGTGATGAAGCATAATGCCTTTTCCCCTTCAATTGACCTTGAATGACTCTTTTGTTTTCCATTTCTTCCTAAAATGAGTAATTCATTCATTCAATTGGGTTTTCTACACACTCATTCGATCTTCTACACATTTATTGAGAATTATACAACACTTTCACCATTTTTAAAGCTCCAAGCTGGTACTCTACTAGTTTTATTTCTCTCGTTGTTGTGCCAACATAGGCATTCACAAGGCCTTGTGAGCTCACATCTTCCTTCATGTACCTTGAGAGCATCTTTGTGGGAGGTGTAATCCACTCATTTAGAATTTTTGTATTGATTTTGTAGCATATTATTATTAGCATAGCACATAGTACTTCTCTTTCAATACTTTATTTATCATCCTTTCTCTATCCTTTCTATTTTGGCTATTTGTAGAGGTGGGAACATTGAAACAAGGGTTTGATTGTGGCAAGCCTTGAAACAGCCCCAACATTTTCCCTCATTTTGTTCTGTATAGGTATTTCATTCGTGTGGAGCTTACAGGAGGCTAGACTAACCATAAGTTGCATTTCTACCTCCCTTTCTCATTATTTCTTTCTTAATCAATCTATTTATTAAGTTAAAGTATTCTTATTGTTATCTCAATAGTTTAGTCATTTTCTATTTTGTCATTGCACTAAATCATATTTATCAATTTGATTGTAGGTTTCTTTAATTTCTTAGACTATACTTTACATTCCCTATTTGTACCAATGCCAACACCTGACTGGGAGGCTAGTGCATCACGTTATCGTCTATCTTTCATGTTGGATTCCTTTGAAAAAGATTTGACTAAGTTGCAGTCTAGACTCTAGAAACCCATTCACTTGACTTCCTAAGATCTTGAGTTGATAGAAGGAAATTCCTTCCTTTTCATCCCCTCAATTATCAAACATATCTTAAAAATTCCTTTAGCATGAGGTAGATCAGGGCAACTGATTATTCTAGACCCTCTTATGACATGGGGTCTTGAGAAGTAGGTCCCCCTCTACATTTTGGTGAACCCGATGTGAAATATTTTGGTTTCATTTCATAAGGTTGAAAGAGTCTTCTCTCATGTTCTAGGTATGTTGTAGGTTTGTGCATTGTAGGGAACCTAGCCTTTCCACCCAACCTAAAACCCCTAGTGGCATAGCTAGAAGAGTCCCTAAATGTTGTGAAGTGAAACCTAGAATAGGTCACTATCTAATTGTTAAACCCTTGGGGGATTTTGAGAAAGTCCTTTCTAGTGTATGTAGAGACAACTTCCTTCATGCATCTTCCCACTCCATCTATGCAGCTTGCAAATGGAACTCCTGCTATAACCTTTACTGTGTAGGATCTTCCGATGAATTCTAATAGAGAACCTTATCCTTTGTACATTTCGTCTCGTATCAATGAAAATATTGTGACTGGCGTTCTCATTGACACTACATGTCTGGTTAATGTTATCATAGAGGATATCATGTTTCTAAAATTATTACTTAAGGATGGGTATGATGATTCTAAAAGCACTATACATATGCATGATGGGATTTATGTTCCTCCCATATATTCTATCACCCTATTAGTCCTAGTTGGGCCTAGGACTGCGAGTGCCCTCTTTGATATTATCCTCAGGTTCAACTTGTTTAGAGTGAAGCTAGGCATTCCTTGGCTGATTTCCATGAACATAGTCTCCTCGGTGATCCATAAATTCTTAAAGTTCTCTCATGAGGGTTCCATGCATGTATTCCATGATAACAGTTACAAACTGATGGAGGCCACTCACTTGATCACTTCTAGCCTACCCTTGTAGGTTCGCTCCCTCCCAAGATGGATTTTGTTGTATCACACTTATGTAAAATACAATAATGGGGGAATAATTCCAAAGGTGACTTACCCTCCTTCTCCCTATGCTATTTTAGTTCAGCCTTCCTTGATAGTGCAACATAAGGCTGCCTCTGTCACTCAAGAAAAGGAGGAGGAGAAGTTCGCTCAGGCACCTTCTTCTTCCTCCTCTAAAAGTCCACCTGATTCTTCCTCCCTCCCTATTCTGGCACCCTCAAATTCCCTCCCTATGTGTCTCTTGGGGAGTTTGATGGTGCCTATTTGGTAGAAGGCCAAGTTTAAAGTTTTTAACCTTCCTATCTTTCGCATGGTGCCTCACCTCATCTTGTATGGTAAGGGGAAGGGTCCCTGTGGAGTTGCCTCTATGTCTTGACCTCTATGGCCTCCTACTTCTCCTACCTCTAGGGTAGAAAATGGGAAGAGGCCCATCATTGAGGTGCTTGAGTTTGCTTCTCCACCTATTATTGTCTCTGCTCCTACATCTCTCCCTCTTGTTCTTGTCCAAGAGTCACTCCCTTTGCTAGAAATGGTTGTGATGAAAACTCCAATGACTAAATAGGAGCCTCCTGCTCCTCCTCAAGTTGTAGCCTCTATCTTTTGGAGCTAAATAAACCACCTTGCATGTTACCATAAGCGTCAGAGGAAGGCTCTAGCTACTGAGTAGGCTACCTTGCAGAAGGAGGAAGGGGATCCAACAACTCCTATTTCAGTGTCTTATGTTGTGTCCTCCTCTTTCATCCCTTCTAATTCAGTTCCCTCCACCTCAATATTTCTCCCAACTCCCCCTATGAGTGTGGATGATACTCACCCTAAAAGGGTGCAAGTGTTCATTTATCCTTTGATTGAGCCTCCTCTTTTGATGTCCCTTTCAGATATCTTGCCTTTTCCCAAGCTTGTGGATATTCCAAATACCTTGGTGGTGGCTATTGTGGTTTTCTCTGCTTCTTCCTTTCCCATCGCTTCAATTGTGGGGATCTTGCATCCTCTGATGAAGTGAAAGTTGGAGGATGAACCTGCTTCTAATGGGGGTTGAAAGAAGGTGTTTCCTTCTTCATAAGTTGGTTCTACTTTGGCTTGCCCCACCCTAGTGACGAAGGTAGCCTCGACACCTTAAGATTTTTTCACTACTCTCGAGTCTTTCAATGAATTTGGTAGTGGATCTCGAGCACCTCCTTCATTGAACACTCAATTGACACATGGAACTCTCATCAAGTGCATGTTCAAATCAATAGATGATGCCTTGGCTCTATCACTGATGTTTGCAAAATCAATGAAATTCACCTCACAGGAGTTGAGCAAAGAAGACCCTGAGGGGCCCACTTCCTTGGCTCTTGTCACAGGAGAGCCAAAGGGTGCTCCCCTTACTATCCCACCCTTATATTATTTCTCACCTTCCCCTTACAATTATCTATATTGGGAGAATGATGACCTCTTGGTTGATGAGGACTAGGGATGCACCTCTTCTTTATCTATAGATTAGATTTGTGTGTGTGTTGTGTTTCCACCGTGCTTGTTTCATGTTCCTAGAGAACCCTTGTCACCCTTGTAGGTGCTTGGATACAAGAGTGTTTTTTTTCATAAACTTCTTCTATTTTGACACCATTCTTCCTTTGTTGGGCTTCTATTTTCCACAATTTGGGACACTGCAAAGTATTGGGGGAATTTTGGCCTCCCTTCCATGTTGACGCAATTTTTTATTTTCATTTTATTTTCGTGTAAATTTCTTCACATGGTCTGATATAGTAGGGGGTTGATGATAGTTCATTTATATATTATTATATTTATCTATCTACATTTATGAGTAATTTTGACCCTAAAATATCAGATCCCCCTATCTCTTGATGTATGTGTTGTATTTTTATCTTTCTCTCTTCTTCGTTTGCTTTGTTGTGCTGTGGTGCCTATGTGTTGTCCCTCATGTGTGTGAAAAAATTTCCATGATTACATCTCATCATGTATCATAGGCCACAACATCACTTTCTTCTCTTTTCTTAGGATTTCATGTGCCTTTGTGTTCAACACACACCATCCTAAGGGGGGCTATCATAATGCTTCAATTTTCAAAAGGTTTATTCAATGGCCAAAAAATCCCTCATTGAAAATATTTTATTTTAAAAAATTGCATTCTTCAACAAGGATACCTAGTGAAATATTTCTTTCATCACGGATTCATAAGATAGAATTTGAAAACTTGCCTTCAAGAAGGGAGTAATTTTTCTAATGAAGAAGTCTGAAAAATTTCCATTGCGAGGGAGTGTTCTTTCATTCAAATTCCTTGATGAAAGAAATCTTCCAAAAGGATTCCTTGATGCTATAATTATTGGTGAAATTTTTTATCAATTTTCAAACAGAGTGTCCCTTGAGTGGATCCCTTTTCTTTTGAAGGGTTCCTGAGGGGCCCCTTTGAAATTTTCTCCTTCAGTTGTTGACTATCTATGTGACCGTTTGTCTTCTTGCATGGATTTTTTCTATCTAACATGTTTTTTCTATGGATTAACATGTTGCTTTGTAGGTGTTACTATAAAGATATTTTTCAATCAACCTTGCAAGACCAAGCACCTATAGGGGCCCATCAGACACTGCAAAGCCTCTCACATTGGGCTTCCCTCAGGAATGAGCACCTAGGGGTGCCTACTTTGCAAGTCTGAGGACCTATAAAGAATTTTCATCTTGCAAGATCTCTTTGTTCAACTCTGTAGGATCGAGCACCTATAGAGCCTTTTGTTCACCTTTCTATACATCTTTAGACTTGTGTATTTTTTTCATCTCTCCTCAATATTGAGTACCTGTGGATCCATCTCTTCTTCTTGTGCTTTTGAGGGTGTCAGATTGCAGCCTTCTTCCTCAACGGTTTAGGTATACTTTCTTTAAACTTTTTCACTCTACTTTACCTTGAATTTTCTGAAACTTATGCTTTCTAAAGTGGCGGAAAATGTAATGGCATAAATTTTCACCCCTTGCAAATTCCCAATTTACACCTCTTACCTTAGAAAAATCAAACTTGATGATGATATTCCGCATCCTTCATCCGCTCTCCACCCATTTGGTAGCTATTTGTAGTTTCGATGGGAGAATTTTTCTTGGGGATGCTAGCACGACATGTAGATTTATGTGTGGTGTGTTTCCATCCTGATAGGATTCTCACCTCTAGAATTTGTAGAGGCATTACATTTCTCCATTAGTGATGAAGCATAATGACTCTGCCCCTTCGATCGATCTCGAACAACTCTTTTGGCTTCCATTTCATCCTAAAAATACTAATTCATTCATTCAATTGGGTTTTCTACGCACTCATTTGATCTTCTACACACTTCTTGAGCATTCTATAACACTCTCACCACTTTTGAAGCTCCAATTCAACACTCTATTGGTTTTATTGCTCTCGTTATTGCAACAACATAGGCATTCACAAGCTTGCAAGCTCGCATATTCCTTCACATGCCTTGAGAGAATCTTTTTGGGAGGGGGTATCCACTCATTTAGCATTGCTGTATTGATTTTGTAGCATATTTTTGTTAGCATAGTACGCAATACTTCTACTTCAATACTTTATTTGTCATTGCTATTTTGGTTGTCTGTGGAGGTGGAAACATCAAAACAGGGGTTTAACTATGACAAGCCCCAAAACAACCCTAATATTTTTCCTCGTTCTACTACATGTAGGTATTTCATTTGTGTGGAGCTTGCAAGAGACTAGACCAACCATAAGTTTCATTTCTACCACCCTTGCCCATTATTTCATTCTTAATCAGTCTATTTATTAAGTTAAAGTATTCTTCTTGTTATCTCAATAGTTTAGTTGTTTGATTTTTTTTCATTGCACTAAATCACATTTGTCAAATTGATAGTAGGTTTCTTTAATTTCTTATACTGTTCTTTGCATTCCCTATTTGTACGGATGTCAGTGCCAGACTGGGATGCCAACATTCCACATTGTCATCCATCTTCTACATTGGAGCCCTTTGATAGAGAGATACCTAAGATGTAGTCTAAACTCTAGAAACATTCTCACCTGACTTCCTAAGCTCTCAGGTTGACAAAAGGAAAGTGATAGATCAGTTTTCCTTCCTTTTCACCCCCTTAAATGTCAAATCTATCTTAAATGGTCCTTTAGTGTGAGGTAGATCAAGGTGGTTGATTGTTCTAGATCCTCTCGTGACCTGGGGTCTTGAGTAGTCAGTCCCCCTCCTCTAAACCTTGAATAAAATTTTTTTTATGTAAAAGTATCCTAGAGTGGTATACATGTCAACAAGCTTTAAGTTATAACTGATAATGGTATAAATATCAAAAAGGAGCTTAAGACCTTGTTATAACACCTTGGAGAGATATAGGAGTTCTTTGTTTTTCATTATCCTTGATGGGTGTTAATAAATGAATATTACTAGATAAAACACCATGAGAAGGTTTCCCTCAATAACAAAGCACATATAATAGTGATATAGTCATCATAATAACTCATGATTAAAGTGAATAAATAAAATTACAAAACTTAATATTTTTTGTTTCTTAGGGTAGTCCAAACCAGAACCTAGCTAGGTGGTGTCATTAGGCCATAAAAATGAAAAAAATAAATCAAATAGGATTGTTTAACAATAAAAATATCATTGTTACTAATCAATAAATTAAGACTAAGTTGACATTGGACCATTAGCATCATGTCATTTTAGATCATTGAAGTGTAGATACATTTAAGCATGGAATCATCATCAAACAAATATATAGGATTTGGAAAGTCATGGATGATATAGTACTCCTCTAAAATGTGTTTGTTTTGAGTTACTCTTGCCTCTATAAGTTCACTTTTTTTAATTACAAGATGTTTTGTTTGACATGGGAATTGAAGTCAATATTTTGACTTAAAAGGCATACAATGAAATGAGTCATCCTATATTAATTATATCACCATATATCGTGTAATTAATCAATGAGGAATATTTTGTTGAAATGATGCATATTGAGGAGAAAAAATAAAGGATAATTATTAAGTAAATATGGGGAAAATAGGTAGCATCCAACCTAATTTTAAAGGATAACTACACTAGGATAGACCTATTAGACATTAAAATATGTAGATAATTAATTTGGGAATTTGGAAATTTAGGTTTTTCAAGGGATTTTTAATAGAGGTGGGATTAGTGTTGGGAAGATCAGATTGTAAATCATCAATAGAGTGCAATAAGGTCATGCCATCCTTGGGATTTATAGTGTGGAGAATTTGGTCACTTGTTTTCTTCTTCATGGCTATGTGTTTTAGGTGAAAAATTGGGCTGCAATGAAGTGAATTAACACTATGATATGTAGCATGTGAAATATGTTGACAAGGTGGCATGAAAAAAATGTAGAAACGCAAAGAGAATATACCTTAAACTTTGGGGTTCAATTTCAACAATTTCACAATGTTGTCTAGTTCATTTTCGACTTCACATTCCTACAAAAATTGAGCTATTTTTAAACATCATTGGCATTTAATATTTAATTCTACATCGATCTAATATAATTAGAAAAAAAATATGATTTTTTTTTTTGTATATTAACAAATTCAAACAAAAAGCATAATAATTATCATTCAAAAACTAGGAACATGAAAATGTTAGTTCATAGAATCAAATTCAATTAAAAACATGCAATTTAGTTCTTCTACATTTATAAAACAAAAAAAATTGATGGAGTAATTAAAAAATGATTGATATTTTTCAACACCATGGAAATTACATTTATGTATATGATAAAGCATAAATTATAGAAAAAAATAGAGCATGTGGGTGTCAAATCATAGGATCCCATGCCTTTTTACCATTTTTTGTGATTCCAAAAAATGTGCTCACATTATAAATTTATTTGAGAATTCAAATAGGGAGAGAGGGAGAGTTAGAGAGAGAGGGAAGGAGGGAGGTAGGGAGAGGGATAAGGGGAGAGAGCGGTGAGATAGGTCTAGAGAGGGAGGGAGGGTGAGGGATAGATATCATTTTTTATTCACACAAATAGATGTGTGATATAATGTTCTCATGTTATTATATTATTTGGGTATTCCCAACCATTAAGGTTGAATTTTCCTTGGGAATCCAAACCAAAGGTTGGATTTACATGTCAACAACCACATGCATGGTTTTTACAAATTTTTAAAAATGACAAAATCTCAAGTGTGCTCTCCATCATTTTTGCATATTTTTCAATGTCAAGTTAAAAAAATATATGTAACATTGAGCTCTCTTTTATAATTATTACCATGAAATTTTTTATATGTTTCAATTGTGTTAAGGTTTTGATCTTTAATTTAATTTTCTAGTGTCTCCATTCTTTGTCAAAAATCTATGTATGGTATTTTTGGTTTCATTTTTTACCCATTCATCATAATTTGAAATAAATTACATTTTAACAAACTATACTCTATTCAAAAGTCTTTGCCTATGAAGAAAAAGAAGAATAAGCAAAAGAAGAGTCACAAGAAGAGAGTGATTCTAATGAAGAAGAAGATAAAACTAGCACTACTCCAAAAGCTCCACCCATATTTGTCAAAAGATATCATTCTAAGAAGAAAATTCTTGGAAACAAAGATGATGGTGTGAAATTCACTAGACCAATCTAACAAATTCCTAAGGAATGGTGAGCGTGTGGGAGCTTCTCCGGAAGAGAGGTTTGAACATAGTGACGGGAAGGAGCCTCTGTAGAGCATCTGGAGGGAGTTCAAGTTTTGCAATTGATGAATCTACAAAGGATGATGATCATGATGGAGTAAAAGAGGATGGTGCGTGGTTTGAGGGTCTCCCTTGGGCTCTCACGTGCTGCCTCTTTTTCCCTTCAGAAAGTACTGATGTGAGGGATGATTCTAGGGAGCGGACTGGCGAGATCTAGAGTGAGAGATAATTTTTGCAATCCTCTGAGGAAGCCAAATTTGGAGAGGGAGATTTGCATACAGATCTGGCTGCTCCTAGAGGTTCTGGATTTGGGGATGCACTTTTGGGTTTTGGATGGTTGCTCATTTTTGGAGCCTCTGGTGCTATTCATGGCAAGTGGAATTCTTCTGGTTGCCTTTTATGTTTGGCTTGGGATTTCCTCTCTTGGCTCAAGGCCTCTTCTCTTTTTCATGGTAGGCTCCTATTTTGGAGTGTTCTCTTTAATGAGCTTTTGGTTACAATTATTGTTTTGGCACAATTTTGGGTTTGGTGTTTGTAGCCTAGGGTCTTTTTTTGGCCCATCTTGTGTTTCTGGGGGCAATGTCATTTCCCCTTTTTTTTTGCTTCATGCTCTTTTGGAGTTTTGTTTTGTTCTCTCTATGGTTTGTTAAGCTTTTACTCTTAGAGGAACTGGCCATGTTTTCTTGGATTTGGTTGTTCGGCTGGAGGCTTGTCTCTTTGATCATGGTGGAGGTAGTGGCCTTTGTGTGGTAGGGCTTTGGTGGGTTCCCCTTTGAATCCTTCTGCCTTTGGGCCTGGGTCGGGATGTTGCTCTTGATAGTGGTTTTGTTGGTGGTCTGGTAGTGGGAGGTCTCTAAACTTTATGATGCTTTGGTGTTGGTTGGGAACCTCTCTTTTGTGGCTTGGTGCCCTTGGTTTTTGAAGATGAACTTGATGAAGGGGTTTTTTATTAATTTTTGGGGTTCTCACTCTTCACATTTTATTATCTATGGTGTTATTTCTTCTGCTATGAAGTTGTTTTTGTATGACCTTTGGCTCATGATCCTCCCTTTGATGGTGATGCCTATACTTTTCAAGGGATTTTATCTTCTTCTGATGGCCAATTTTTGTGTTGGCTAAAGGTTTTTGTGTTTATGAATTCTGATATGATAGGTTTTAGTCATGGCTTTTCTTCTCCTTTCATGTACTAGTTTCCTTCCTTGCCAAAGGTGGTTGTTTTTTCCCTTTCTTCTGATGTTTTCTTTCTGAATCTACATTTGGTGTCTTCTATGGAGGCGGAGACTACTCCCATTGAGGTGGAGCCCTCTTCTATTGAGGGGAAGGTGGTTGTTGTAGATTTGGTGGAGAGTTATTTTCTTGTCTTCTTTTTCCTATCAAGGGGGAGCTTGTGTGGGTAGATGAGTGAACTCTTTGGAGGTTTGGGTTCTCCTTTATTCCTCTCTTATAGAGAGGAGCTCCCTCCTATTAAGGTGCATTTTGAGTTGGCATTTTAGGTTGGGTATTATTGCATGAAGGCTGTTGTGACTTAGTGCTCCAGTGTGTCCCCTTTTGAGGTGGGGTTTTTTGAGTTGCTAGCATTTTTTTTAGGGGTTGGATTGTGTTCTACACCATTAAGAGGATTGTTTCTCTTGGCTCAGGGGTGTATTCTCTAAGCAGCTAGTTTGTTGATGCCTGGCTGATGCAGGGAGGTTTGTTGTTTATCTAAGTAGGGTTTTTGGTCCCTTGGGTTTCTGGTCCTAGTTAAAACCTAGTTTTTTAAGGGTTTCAAGCCCTTGCATGTTTGTAAGTTGCAGTGTGTAGTCATGCTAATATCTTAGAGGCTATTGTGTAGCTATTGTTGGTTTATGGTTTATCTTATTTGTAGCTTGCTTTCCTTTGTATTGAGTTTTGGGTCCCATCAAAACCCATTTTTTACCCCTAATCAAAAACAAAGTTGATGTTCTCATGACAAGAATAAATATTGCACAACAAGAATAGGTAAACTATTCCTTACTCTCTAAAATAGAGCTTAAATATTATTAGGAAGCTAGTAAAGATCAAATTTGGATTAAATTAATGAAAGAAGAAATTAAACAAATAGAGAAAAAATAGACTTGGGAACTTGTTCCTAGCCCTACTGATAAGAATGTCATAGGATCAAAATGAGTGTTTAGAAATAAACTAAATGAAGATAGGTAGATAACTAGAAACAAAGCTAGCTTCTTCTGTAAGGGTTATGCTCAAGTTGAAGGTATAGATTTTGGTGAGACTTTTGCACCTATAGCTAGGCTTGAAGCCATTCAAATTTTTCTTGCATATTAATTTTATAAAAATTTCAAAGCATACCAGATGGATGTAAAATCTGCATTTCTTAATGGTTATTTGGATGAGGAAGTTTATATGGAGCAACCTAAAGTGTTTATTGTGACTTAAAACAAAGATTATGTATATAGATTGAAAAAGGCTCTATATGGTTTAAAATAGGCCCCTAGGGCTTGGTATTCCAAGCTGGACAAATATCTCCAGCAACAAGGGTATAATAAAGGTATTGATAACAATAATTTATATTTCAAATGTGAAGGTGAACATATACTGGTTGTTAGTGTCTATGTTGATGATATGTGCAAATATGATGAGATGTACAAAGTTTTTTCTACTGCAATGCAAAAAGAGTTTGAGATGTCCATGCTAGGAGAATTAACATTTTTCCTTGGTTTACAAGTCAATCAATTAGATACAAGGGTTTTCATTTCTTAGATTAAGTATGTGAAGGAAAATTTGAAGAAATATAAGGTGGAAGATTGCAAGCCAGTTAGCACACCCATGGTCACTGGATGTAAGCTCGGCAAAGATGATGTTTCAAATTTAGTAAATCAATCATTATATAGATCCATGATTGGAAGTCTCTTATATCTCACAAGAACAAAGCTTGATATCATCCAAGTTGTTTGCATGGTTGCTAGATTTCAGGCTACTCCTAAGAAGACACATGTCAAAGCTATGAAGAGTATTTTGAGATACTTGAAGAGTACATTAGACTATGGTCTATGGTATCTTGTTGGTGATGACTTCACTTTAACTACATACATTGATGTAGATTGGGCTAGTTGTGTGGATGATATAAACAACACTAGTGGCAGTGCATTCTTTCTAGGAGATAGATTGGTAGCATGGTTAACTAAGAAACAAGAGTCAATCTATTTATCTACTGCTAAAGCTGAATATATTGCTATTGTATCCTATTGTACGTAGGTATTATGGATGAAACGTACATTACAAGATATTCATGTGAGTTTTGATGGGCCAAATACTATTTGTTGTGATAATAGTATTGTGATAAATATCTCAAAGAATCTTGATATGCATTCCAAAATTGAGCACATATCCATTAAGTATCATTTTCTTAGGGAAAATTTATTGCACATGAAGTCAAATTAGAATATGTGGTTACAAAAGATCAACTGGAAGATATATTTGTAAAACCCTTTCCAAAGGAGTCATTTGAACAACTTAGGGAGAAATTAGGAGTTGTTCCTTCTCCTATCTCTACTCGAATACAAAAATTATTCATCCAAGGGGAGCATAACAAAGTAATTATTATGCAAAGAAAATGGGAGAAAAGTAGTTGGTCTATCCCTTCGTAATTGATGTAAAAGGGGGGAGTATAGAAAATGGGAGAAAAGTATGCAAAGAGAATTTAGGGTGAATGGTGCAATGACACATAAAGGGGGAGTGCGAAAGGAGTTAACATTTTTAGAATTTTTCAATTGTTTCCATTTTCAGGTGTCTCCATCTGTAGACACATAAAATTGATCTAGACTTGCGAACTCAATTTTCTCATTAATTCCTCTAAACATAATTTGATTATGTCCCTTTGACCAAATTCAACTATTAATTAAATAATGACCAATTATTTAATTCATTGACCTCTCTTATTCTTCCTGACTATTTAAATAAATAACATTTATTTAAATATGCCACTAATGTCTAAAGTCCTCTTTAACTTAAATAAATTATTAAATTTATTTAAATAATCCATTATCCCCTCTTGATTATTTAAATAAATAAATCTTATTTAAATGCATCCCTAATATTAAAGTCTTCGCATAATTAAATAAATCCCCCATAATTTATTTAATTACTAACCCACTTCTTCCACAATTAAATAATTTAAAATTAATTATTTAATTGTCTCATTTAATTCATTTTCAAATTTAAATAAAAATCATTTGCTTAAATTTCCCTATTTTCAAGTAAAATAATTTAATTATTATTTACCGTCACATGACTCTACCATTTTGAATTAAATTAAATATTAAATTCAAAATAGCATTTCCCTCCACAAATTAAGTAACTTCTAAAATTACTTGATTTTCTAACTCCTTTTTTTGTGCTAAATCTTATCTCCCTGTCACACATATTCTCATTCCTTGATTTAATTTCTTAAATTAAATATTGCCCACTCATTTTGAATTTCACCCTAAAGATGCCCTAGCCCTAATTGTGGGTTGCTATTTTGAATCTTGACCCTTGAGTCTAGGGCATTTCTCAATCTTCAATCTTGTCCATTCATCCAAAATTGCATTTTCTATAAAATGACAATTTTGTTCTCATTTTGGCATCTGGAAAATCTTGAATCTTGCACACTTTGCAAATCTTGAATATTGCATTTTGCTTGTCTTCATCTTTGTCATTTTGGTAATTAGTTTGCATGTAGGATTTAGTTTCTCTTGCACAATCATTTGAGAATCCTTCAAAACTTGCTTAGGACTAGTCATACTCATTAGATTGCTCATCACAAATCTGAGGGTAACCTCATATTTCAGCAAGTTTAGAAGGTGTAATGGAGGTCAGCCATGGAGAATGAAAATGCTTTTGGGTGAGATTATTTCATTAGTTTTCGTTTATTCCTTTGCACTCTATTATTACTTTTGGATTTTATGTTGCATGCGATTTTCTCACAACCTAGAAAAATACCCTAAGTTACAATGGTGAACCTAACAGTTTTAAAAACATATTTTTTGTAGATTTACCTATGGTTTTTTTTGTCTTTTTGTAGGTATAGGTACGAAACACCGCAAAAGCCACTTTTTGCGTCATAATCACTCTGTCATTCCTCATCTTCTTTCGTAAATGATGCAAATGCTTTGTTGCGACACATCTGAACCATCAAAGGATGCATCTACATTCATGAGACGCATTTGACAGAAACAAATCCGCATTTGATTTCCTGAGTTGCATTCACCATTCCAAACGATGCATCGGATTTTATGAGTCACATTTGCTTTGTTGCAACATAATCACCTGGTAAATAGGTGCTTCCAATTTTTTCTATATTTCCTACTTTCTATTTTAATAGATTAAATATTTTTGGGATTACTAATCTATTTGTGATAGCATGTGCCAAGTTGGAGTCTAACCCCTTTGTTGCTTGTTTATTTCTACAATTTTAATCAATTAAACAAAAAAAGTTGCATTACATTCATGAGTTAAAATGAACATTCATACATAATCATCGGGTTAAAAAGATCACAACCATGCATGTTCACTCATTGGATTAAAATAAATCTGCATCTCTTCATAACATTGGGTTAAAATGAACACTTGCATGCCTCACACTATAAACGGTTAAAATGAACACTTGCTTGCTCACACTAAAAATGGTTAAAATGAAAAAAAAATTGATGTTCTTTGTGATTTAGTAATGATCGCCGAAGTGTGTATGTAATTATCTTGTGCCTTGTGCAATCTAGAGAAATGAATACACTATTGAGGTGGTTACTTTCTCACCCTTCATATTTCAATTTGGAATTAAAATGAACAATCTTTCTAGTGTGAACCTAGTACACTGAGTGTGTTCTCTCTTTGTTTAGGAAAACAAATATTGATCGAACTATGAGTGTACTTACTCACTATTGTTTACCTTAGAAATTGGGCCTACCTTGGTGGGAAAAAGTACTCACCCCAAATTTAACTCAAACCGGAAAGGAAGCTCTTAGGTCGGGCTACTCCCGACCGGTATACAAATATGAATCCTACTAGAAAGCTTAGGATTACAAGTGCCAATATGTCACATAGAAAAAGTAGAATTCCCCAAAACATTGTTGAGTATAACCTCTTTAGGCTAAAATTCCTCCTTTAATGAAGCTTAATCTTTGCCCCATGTGTGGCCACTCAAATAGGTGCCCTAACTAAAATATTTTGTATAAAGGCCAAAATCCCTTTTCTATTCTTTGGTGTAGCAATGGTCATTGTGAAGGCATCCGCATTCTCACAATTTTTAGTAGAGATGATTAGCCTTCCATGGGATATTCATGGGGGTTGGAAGCTTGGTTGCCCTAAGAAGTGAGTGTGATGTAAGGGGGAGCCTGTGGAGCCAAGCTTTTGAATTCATCTGCTAAGAGCAAGTGCAGTTGGAGTAAATTTGTGTGGAATCCAAAAGAATACAGTTTTTTCAGCCATAAGGTTGTACATGTTTTTTATGCATTTTTTAAAAAAAATTCCAAAACAATGTGTTTGCCAAGTGTTTTCAGAAAAAATGAATAAGTCAACATCCTCTTCAAATCTAAAATAACACTTTAAAATTGAAACAAAATTTTGCAATCTGCTAGAAATTTGACACAAATTAAAATTTGCAACACAACTACTATATTAAACCACAATTTCTAACTTTTGAGCCAAAATCACTTTGTTGCACCACATTTGCAATATTAAATGCCGAATTTTCATGTTTCACGTCGTATTTTATTTGCTAAAATGCCACAATTTCTATGTTGCATCGCATATGCTTTCTAAAATGCTACATTTTCCAATCTTGTGACACATTTTCTACCCTACAATGCATTTGCAATGACACAATTGCCTATAACTTAAAATTTGATTCATTGTCAAAAATCCGAGGTTCAAATTTTCCACACAAGATTCCAAACATCTTTCTTTGTTGTTTTTATCCATGACCAGATCAATAATTTCTCAAATTCCATCATCCTTGCATAATAGGTTGCATTCTTAGTTTTCCATAGGTTTCTTATTATATTTCCTTAATTGCATTCTTAGGCTTTACCATCATTCTAGGTACTCATTTTGCAGATTTTAGAAGAAGATTCCTTACCTTTCTTTTTTAAAACTTTTCCTTCAAGAGTAGGTCATCATTGGACTTGATCAAACCATTTCCCTTAGTCATTAAATTTTGTGAACCATTTCCCACTCATTAGTCTATTGTGGAAACTTCACTTTGTCCTCCTTAGTCCTTTTTTTTATAATTCCATTGACATTCCAAAATTGAGACATTGCCAAAACTTTGTATGGTTAAGGGTGAATCTCCTTTAGATTTGTATACATTTTAATCTACTTATTTTGTCTCCTTTGCATTCATCATTCAATAACATTCATTATTCCAAAAACCCAAAAACATAGTGTCATAACATTTGCATATTTAGGTCATCCTTCACCATCCCAAAGTTGAGAAATTTTTTTATGGTTGAAACAAGACTACAAATAAAAATAAGACTCATGGATTCTTTTGGTCAAGACACCAACCTTATCAAATTTTCCAATGACATGAATACAAATACTTTCCCTAATGACATGAATGGAAATACCAACATAGGGAATTCTTTCATAAACCTATTCAGCGAGATGTCCATTTCATCCTCTTCACACAATCCTTTTGAACAATTCATTCGTAGAGACCAAAATGGACAAGTATTTGAGGAATATATACAAGTTGTCACACAAAATTATGAGGTAGCTTCCTTTGTTGAAGATTCAGCCTTGCATGATTCAGATAGATACCTAGCCATGCTCCTTGACCAAGGGGCTAGGTTACCAAAAGGATTTGACCTCAACACCATAAGAGAAACATATCCTAATCCTACCAATCAAACAAGACAATCACATGATGCAAACAATGCCTCCATGGGATCCACCACACAAGATTTCATCAACACCATTAATGATATCTCCCTTGGTGTAGCTATCGCCCATATTACACCCAATACATCCAATGTGGTCAACACAACATATATTGGGGGATCATCAACCCAAAAAAAAACCACATCACATTCCATCCCTCAAAAAACATCCATAGGTTCCTCACAAACTAGTGGATCAACATTGGGGATTTCATCTAGCACAAGGAACACCAACACACCAAACCTCTTTGGAGCTTCATCTAGCTTGGGGACATCAAAAAACCTCTTACTTGGTTCCTCCATTACAATGGAAACAAACTCATCAAGCCCCTTTGGGAAGAATAAATGAAGATTTTTCATCCAAGGAACTCAACCGAATGTCCCAAATTCATCATAGGTCAACACCCAACATTCCCTTGAGAAAAAATACCAATATTCCACAAGGCCATACTTATCTATTTGGGAAAGGAAATCAAGGCACCCAATATATAATTCCATTTGGTAATCAACATGCTCAAGGCCAACAAGGTCCTCAAATTCAATCCAACATGGTTGTAACCCACATCCCAACTTATGATTCTCAAGTCCATACACAACAACAAATCCCTAATTAAAACATTCATTTCCAACAACCACCAAATCAAAACACCCAATTTTCTCATCAAAAACATCAACACATCTTATCACAACAAGTGGGAAATCAATCCATACCTATCACCAACATGTGTGATGCTACCAACAACCCCATTGTGGAGGCACTCACACTCAAACTTGTTTCTCTTCAAACACTAGTGGAAACCTTGCAACTGTCAAACAAAAAGTCTTACGTGTCATATGACCTATTCCTATATCCATTTGATACAAACTTGTATATGCCACAATTTCCTCAAGGATATGTGGTGCCACATTTCCCTAAATACAAAGGAAAAACCAATCCCGTTGAACACATAAGAGAATTCACTACTAGTTGCATGGAAATTTCCTATGAACACACCTAATTAATGGGACTTTTCTCTAGGATTCTCGCAGGTCATGCACTAGAATGGTTCACACAATTACCTAAAGGAATCAAATCATGGGATGAATTGGCCAACAAGTTTGTTGAAGACTATGCCTATAACATTGATATGGACATTGACATTGCCTCCTTATGCATACTCACTCAGGAGGACACAAGTGATACTTTTATCCCATTCTTCCAAAGATGGAGAACCCTCGCAAGCCGATGTCCTATAGAAATACCCAAAAAGGAGAAGTTCAACATGTTTGTACATAATCTCCTTGGACCACTCAAATATGACTTACAAGTCCATTCTTGCACCACCTTTATTGACCTTGTTGAAAAGGCTGTTCAAATTGAAAAATCCTTACCTGCCAAAGGTGAATTGAAGTATGGTGGAAAAACCATCAACACTACCACAAACACCAACCCAAGTACTTCCAATGACAAAAAAAAATACTGGGTTAAAAATAAATACATCACCAATGATGGTGTGGTCAATGCAAAAATAGTCAATGCAACAGGTCTTGTCCTCACAATCAAAGGAGTCCAAAATCAAAATGCACTTGTGATTACACTGACACCAACTACTGATGCCATTCAAAACAATCTTGCTCAATCAAATCAAATGCAACCATGTCAAACACAAAAATTTTAAAAATGCACATACACCCCCTTGGGTGAGACCATCAAAGTTGTCTTAAAGAAACTTATTCAAAATGGTTTCATAACTTTGGAAGATCATAAACTATATGATCTTGGTTAGTTTAATCCATCATGGTGGGATGATAACACATTTTGTGATTATCACCATCTCAAAGGGCATAAAACTTCCTCTTGTTGCCAACTCATAAATCTTGTCCAAGACCTTACTGAAAACCATACCATTGAGCTTGGTGGTCAACCATATGCATCTAATTCAGATCATATAATCCACAAGAACCCACTACAGGATCATGGTTCTAGTAACCCCTCCTTGTTCAACATAAAGAATAATAATAATCAAGCCAGTTACGTCTGTGTTTCCTTCAACTATCCCGGTGGTACTATCATTAATAACCTTTGGGCTGTTGATTAATAAAAATGTGTCAATACCATTACTATTAAAAAGGCCACAAAATGCAATGTCACTACACGCAAAGGAAAGGTCACAATCCCAGGCCCCTCTACTCATCAACCCAAGATTACCATACCAGGTCCATCTGCTAAATAGTCAAAACCCAATCCAAAGTTTAACCTTATTGAGCAATTGAACAAAATGCCAACTCAAAACTCCATCCTTGAATTCTTCACATTTCACCCACATATAAGGCCATCTTGGATAAATTATTGCAAGAGTCTTCTATCCCAAACAATATTGATGTCAAACATTTCAAAACTATGGTCAGATACTTGATTTCACCTCATCACATTACTTTTTTAGACCTGGACTATTCCTCACCTAAACCATCTCATAATGATGCCTTGCATATCAATGTATTTATCCATAAGCATAAGGTTAGATGAGTCCTAGTAGATGGTGGAGTGGGATTGAACATCTGCTCTTTAAAATTGGTTAAAGATCTTGGCTTCACTGATGCTTTTGTGGATGCTACCAAGAGTATTATGATAAAAGCATATGATGATGAAGAATGCACAAATAAAGGCATCATCACACTTCCAATTCGTGTGGCACCGGTTATCATAGAGACAACATGCCAATTCATGGATCATGACATACATTACAATATCTTACTTGGTCACCCATGGATTCATGCCTTAAATGCCATTCCTTCCACCTACCACCAATGCTTGAAGTTCCCTTTCGATGGCAACGAAATTATTATCCCAAGAGATCCTGATCCATTTCAATATTGTACCAACTTGAGAGCCACTGCAAAGCATCAAGTGCCTATCAATTGAGAGGCGTCAACTTCCACTTCTTTTAAATACATTGACCCATCCACACTCACCAAGTCATCCATATTGTTGTGCAGTTTTGCACACACGCCCCACTGAATGTGGGGACTCTCTTTTTTTTCTCTTGATGTTTTGACCCCTTTCTTTTTGGGGGTTTTTGCTTGCTTGGTTTTGTGACTTAATGACTATTTTTCCAATTGAAGTGGAATTCTTTTGAACTATATTGAAAATATGAATTTTTGGCTTTATCTCGGGTCTTTTACTATTTTCGAGAAAATCCGCCTGGGCTGGATTCTCTCGGTTCCTTCTTATTGTCCGAAATTGATTATTTGCACTACTTTTAGGAGAATCCACACATTTCGGATTTCCCCAAAATCTGTGATAGTGTTGAATCCCCAAAATCTATGATGATGTCGAATCCCTGAAAGTTCTTTGTGGCCGTGACTATCTTGTCGAATGCATTAATGGCGTTTGTGCGAAGGTTTGGGGATTTGATATATTGATTATTTGAGAAGTAATTGATCATTTTGAGTTGTGCATTTGCTATCATTTGAGCTTGGGTGTTGAGGTTCTTAGTGTTTTGCTAAGTATTTGGATCTTCAAGGTAATTTGAGCTACACATTTGCTTTTGAAGTGCGTGGGTTGTATCTAGTCTGCATCAAGTGGCTATTTATTAGTTTCCTTTATCATAACCTTTGTGCTTCCATGGTATGTATATGCACCTTATTCTCTATTGGTTTCGATCACTTTTCCTCATTTTCCTTGGGGGTCTTTCATGGTTTTCTGGTTCTTCTTGGTGCGCGTCCTCATTGAGCGTTTTTGGGTTTCATTGATACACCAGTTCGTTTTTGTTGATCGAATGTTTATGCTTGGTCTGGTGTTGGTTCTTGTTAGGGCCTTGGCTTGTTGTAGTTTCAAGCCTTCCATTTTGATGTATGAGCAAGTCATTTTTTCTTTCATGGTAGACATTTAGGGTTCCCAACCTAAGGCATGACCGTTTCTTCTCGAAATTGCTGAGAAGTGGGTCATTGGTTCATATTTTATTCATTAAAGTCCTAGGTCGGGTTGGTTTCGGATTTCTGGCTTGGATCTGAAGTGGTTCGAATTGCTTTGATGAAAGTACCGAGGATGTAGACAGGTTCGGGTTTTTGAGGTCTTCGCGAAATTTTGCTTCCTCCAATTTCCCCAAATCTTCTATCTCCTTTTCTTTTTCACTTTCTGCCGGATTTCATTTGGTTTCACCAAAATCCATTCCAACCGGATTTTCCCAAAGTCTGCAGTTGGGTCATTTTACCGATGTTGAGCTTTGATACTATTATATCTAGGTTTTGCCAAAATCCGTTCCATTCGGATTTTCCCGAATAGTTCGTATCCCTTCATTTTCCCCGAGTTAGTTGGAACTGTTGTTGATTTCGCCAGAATCCATCTCCGGTGGATACTTCCGGGTATTTTTGGGAAATGTTGGATTTTATGTTTATGGATTGTGGGTTTCTTGGAAATACATTTGATTAACTTAAAGAGCTTATGCTAAGTATTCTTAATGCATTTCCTTGGTTGATTTGGTGATTTAAATGATGTTTTGGGATTTTGTTTGTTTGGTTTGTTGGAATCCGCCTGGTTTGGATTTTCCCAAAATCCTTCGCAGTGCAGAATCCACGAGGGGAGCTAAATCTCGAATTTTGAAATAATGATCTTTTGCACTTATTGCTTCTTATGGATCTAATTATGGTTATTCTTATGTGCTTGCAGGTGGGATCAGGGTAGAATGTTTCTAGTCGAGGCAAGGGCAAGGCAACTAACCTTGGTGCAGAGGCTTTTGCCATCTCGAATGCAGAAAAGGTTAAGTTAGATATGAGGAGCAGAATTCCTAAGAGTAAGTTGACTTCAATTTGGTCAGGAATTACGGATATGAACGTTGGCATGTGGAATTATGAGGAATTTGAGGCTGAGATGTCAACACCTAACCTTCCTCTATTATCAAGGAGAATGGTGGACTCCAGATTGGCCCATGTGGTAGGCTTTCCTTCTACAGTGCAGTGTTATGAGCTGGTGCTAGGGTGTGCCAGGAATTATGATAGGGGTACACAGAGGATTATTGGCCCTCAAGTTAGGATTCTTGCAGGATTCAGTCTAGTCTCCATTGCTGCCACCTTTGACAAAGATGGGGCTAAGAAATATTATGAGGAAAACATTGTTAAATCTCAACAGGTGATTAACTCTTGGCTGGAGAAGCCTAAATCTCATTTCTCTAAGTTGCCTAAGCAACTGTTCAGGCTGAAGTTCAAGAGGGAGTACTATAATGTTATCAGCCTTCTCAGCAGGTTGGTGGGATTGAGGAGTTCAGGTGTCTTTGAGACTTGGATGTTCCATGTGATTGCTAGAATGGAGCAGGGATTTGACTATCACTGGGCAGGTGCCATTAGTACTGTGATTCATGAGCAGTTATGCAATGTCTTGCAAACCAAGAGTTTACTATGACTTCCTATCTAGTGTATTCATTGGCTAGACTTCATCTGTATAAGGGGTTGAGGACTAGAGGTATCTTTGGGCAAGATGCTATCTACGAAGTGTATCCACAGTTGCATCTAACTGGTGGAAGTTACAAGAGATCAAACGATGCCTTCACAATGTAAAATTACTAGATTGCTCCAAGGTGCAGAGCATGTAAGAATATCAGATAAGGAAAAAGAATTGATAGGAAGGTATGGAGCTTGGTTTATTCAGTTCCCCACCTTTTCATACATCAGGGTGGATGGTTTTCAGAGGGCTCCTTACAGACTCCCTAGATATCCCACTGATCACGTTGTGTTGTTGGAAGTCACTAGGCAGATTTATGACTTTGACAATGTAGTAAAGGGAAAAATACATAAGACAGGTTTTGGGAATGATTTCCCTTTGAAGATAGGAATGGGTGAAGTTTGTGCCTCCATTCAGTCTGCTCATGCTTCAGAGGAGGAGATGGGTACTCTTGGTCTTCCCTTCTACACCAAGAGAACAAGATTTGACATAATTGGTGAAGCTCAAAAGAAGGCCAACAGAGATTATAGCCATAAGCCTCATATTGAGGATTATTGGGTTAGCCTCGCTGATGAGTTTGAGGTGAGGAAGAAGAAGTTTTCTAGACTGCCAGTGGACTTGGTAAGGCTGTATAATGTAAAGGCCATCCCAGACTAGATTGAGGAGGATGGGAATGTGATCCAGGGTCACGTTTATGAGGCAGTAAAAGATAAACTAGTTGGAAGAGGAAAAGACTGATTTGGATCAGGTCATGGCCCCAGTAATTAAGTACACCAAGATGTGGTTGAATCATAAAATGCTAGAGCTGGAAAGTGAGGGTGTTCCATGCACCTATGAACTAATGGGATATTTGGAGTCCCATTCTGCTTCTGAAGGGTCACTTGAGCCAGAACAAAGGGGAAAAGAAAAGGTGGATTCTCCTTTCAGAATTCAGATAAGGGAAATCCAACCTGAGAAGGTTGTAGAGGTGGCCAAATAGAGAAAGCATGTTGCTAAGAAGAGGAAACATGCCCCTAAGAAAGAAGTTGAGAAGAATAAGGAAGAAGAGGAGGAGGTTGAAAGTGCTCCACTGTTGGAAAAGAGAAGAAGAATTATAAGATTATCACAAAAAGGGGAAGAGACTCTTAAGATTGACAAGGTAATCGAGCCACCAGTGGTAGAGGTGGAAAGTTCAAGGGAAAGGACACAAGTTTACATGAGGAGATCAAGGACTCCTTCCCTAAAGGACACTGCAACAATGGAGAAGGTCTCGGTCAATATTCTTGTTGTGGAACAAGTGAGTGTATCTATTTCCCAGGATGTTAATAACCTGTAGGAAGAACTAAAGAAAGGTGAAAGTCCTAAGGGTTTGCAAGAAGTATTTCAGGAAGGAGACCTCTTTAGGGCAAAAGCAAAAATTGATAAGGTATTGCAGTCTCCCTTGGTAGCATATGTAGATTTGCCTACAGAGGAGCAAGTGAACAAATCCCCTCAATAGGAAGAAGTAGTGACTAAAACCTCATCACCATCCTGAGTTGAAATGGAAGAGCAATTGCAATGGGAAGGGAATCCAACTGTGGATGTTCCTAGAAGTCTGAGTGTTGAAAATCATGCAACTATTGATCAACAAGAGAAAGAGCAGGATAAGCAAGGCACAATACCTGCTGGGTCCACTATTCCAGATTGGCTTGAGAAAGGCTTGAAGAGTAAAATGGTAATAGTGGAAGATGCTCCTCCTAATTGGGATGTCCTTATGGCTAATGTGTAGACGGGGAAAACTAAAAAGAAAGCAAGGGTTGTATCCCGAATTGAGAGGGATGGATTTGGTAATAGAGTGGCCCATATTGCTACCCCTGCTCTAAATAAAGAGGGACAATGTGACTGCCCAAGATTATAATGTGCAGACTATTGATTTAGGACATGCTACCATAGAGTAGGATATTGAAGAGTATGAGGGTTCCAGTGCAGTGATTGTGGGGAGATTGAAGAAGGCAGTGTAGACCAGACATGAATTGGAGGGAGAGAATATAAAACTGAAAAGATACTTGCAGGAGTTGATGAAACCTTTGCAAGCTATTGGTTCCTCCTCTTCTGCTGCAGGATTCCTTCCCTAGGAGACAATCTATGAGTTAGAAAAGATGAAGGGCACCTCACATGCTATAGTCACTTGGTTGCAAGGTTTTCAAGCAAAAGGGGATGAGGCAATCAACGGCATTCTATCTACTGTAGGGGATGCTATGAGGTCAGTAACATTGTTGAAGATTGTGTTAGCTCAAGATAAGGAGGATACTGATCTCCTACTACAGAAGGTTACAACAATTATGGGATTCACCGAGGATGAATTGGTAAGATGTGGGATTCTTCCTCTTCCAAGGGTTTTTGAACCTTGGGAATGGTTTAAGATGCTATTAATGAGGCAGAAGGCCTTGAAAAAGGTCAATAAATAGGCAAAAAAAATTGAAGATGCTATGACTGATGTGTATGACAAATGCATTTCATTCTTTGAAGTCATGACTAGAAGGAAGAAGTTTGCTCCGAAGCATCTCAGTTTGGAGTAGCCTAGGGAATGGTGGAGAGATGTGTATTCTCCAGTCAGTGAAGGGTCAATTACTAAACATCAATTGGGTGATGCAACAACATACATTGCAGTCATTGACAGATATTTGACCAATAAGGTTCATTGGGATGGTACAGTTGGACAAGCAAGGGAAGCTATCAAGATTCTTGAAAGAAAGATTAGGGTTTTACCTGTGCCACCAGTTGCTGAGTTGGATAGGGTCTTGTTGGCCATACGTGCTGAAAAGGATAAAACTAAAGACAAGGATGGGGAGTGATTATATAGAGTTACATTGATATTTGTGCTTCCCATTAATTTACATGTATTGGGCCGACCCTTTTTGACACTTTGGCGGTTTTGGATGAAATTGGTACTATGGCACATTTCATATGGTTCAAATTATTCTTTGGGGCCGACCTCTTGTAGGTCATGTTTTATTGTAAAATTATAATTTGGGCTGACCTACCTTGTAGATTCTCTATAAAGCGGGCATGTTGCCTCATTTGAGTAGTAGACAAGAGATTAGAAAATAGAGATAGAAGGATAGGTAGATCAGGAGAGTAGTTAAGTGGTATTCGAGCAAGTTAGGGTTTATTTTCCAAGCAAATGTTGTAATGGAAGAACTAGAATTGTTGCTATCTTGGATGATTTAATATAAGAGGGATATTGTGTTTGGTATCTATCTTTTGGAATCTCATATGGCATGGTCCTTGTTATTCTATCTTTCAAATTGCTTAATTTTTATGGTTAAATGATTTGATAATGCTTAGGGTGTCATGTTTGGAATGTTTGCAGTGATCTCTAGTCCATACTTTTTGCAGTTAGCTGATTGTAGCTTCTTTGCAAAGTTAGCCTAGACTTATATTTATGCTTAGTTCAATTGTGAAAGTTGATTCATCTCAATTGCTATAAGGTTGATTGAATGAATGTTCTTAATTTGAAAATATTTCAATACCTTAGAAGATTGCACTATTTCTGTGGAATTGCAGATTCATTTGGATCAAGCAAAAAATATTTTATGAGAGATTGGTCCATTTTGAGCATCTTATCCCTTAGCATTTTCAATCTCAGGATTAAAAGTAGTTTTAAGATTATCTCTAAAATCTTTATCTTTTGCTATTTCTTTATTATCTAATTTGTATCAAGTTTGAGAGTATCAATCTATTGCTTATATCTGATAAGTTGGAAATCCAGCTCTGCTCATCATAAGGTCCCCTTGTGATTACTAGCATTTTCACATTATCTCTGAGTTGTTTCACTGCATTGTCAAGACCTGACATTAGAGACCTTGAGGTTATCTCTTTTCCCATAGAGATTTACCTTTCAAGAGAGATAGGATATCATATTCTATCTAAGTTCTTGCTATGCAAAAAACACCATCAACACATATCCACTCCATCAAATTCTGCCACACCATCCTCCTCGGCTTCCATACCAAGTATTGACCTTCAGATCCAAGACATTGGTTGTGGAGAGTTCAAATTGAATATGGCTTATTGTATTACAACAATAACCCAAGCCACCTAGAGTCTGTGGTTGACCTTGTTTTATAGTAGAACGTAATACAACTTTCAAGGTTCCTCCAAAAAGGGTCTTCACATTATAGGGAGACATAAGCGATGCAATCCTTGTCGACATAGCTGATTGGATCTACAAAGATCCAAAAGGATTACCTTCACTACAAGTACATCTCTATGGAAAAGGCTATGAAATATGTAAAGCACATGGTTTTGATGGAACTAGTGGCCTTGGACCAAACAACAATGGAAGGAGATAGCCTATCATCATTTCTAAGAGACTAAAATATATAAGGCTAAGGTTTGAGCAACTCAAAAATGATGATTGAAGTACCTATGTACTTTCAAGTAAGGACATAACGACTCCTAAAAGTGTCGAGACATGCAAAGACTCCCCTACCAAATTTGACTCTCATGAATGGGAATGGGGATCTGATAGAACCTTAAGTGACTATGATATTGATGAACTATTCTTGGAACCCGACCAATTCCCTTTTGAGGAAAGATTTTGACAAATGTACAATATTGATCCTATAGACCGTCATTCTAAAAATAACGAATGGATAAGTATTCCTTGGGATCCAAAGGAGGATAAAATTTTGTCAATAACATCTGCATCATCTCACCCCATTCTCGAGCTGACCCAAAAGCCTAGCATGCCTAAACATACTATATATGCCTCTAAATTACCATCCATTGATCCATTTGTCCCATATTATGACCAAGAGAATAACTCATTTGACTCTGAAGATGGTCATTGGATTGAATCTGATTGGGAAAGTAAAGATGAAAATTCCACCTTCACACTTGAGGCTTCCATTTGCATGCTTTCCGCATCTTCCCCCTCCTTTACCGACACTGATGATGGCATTTTCCTTGTCTACCCAAAACTTATTGACTGGGACCAACAAGACCCACCCGTTATGGATATCTTTCAGAATGACGAGGCCATTGTAGAATTCATGGGACTCCGTGAGGGAATACCGAGTGGTGATCACAAGGCCTGATTCTATATTGATCTATATTGTGCAGCATACTTCAAGGAGACTATGTAATCCTCCAGTCACAAAAATATAAAAAATAAAACAAAAAAAGACATGTCTTTAGGTGAAAACTGCAAGGCACCTTCTGACAATTCAATAGTAAAACTAAAGGATGTATCTGAAGGTGAAAACCTCTCTAAGGTGCCTAAGGATGGAGGATTAGAATTTCTTCCCGTAACATGGGAAAAATCAACAATTCTTATTGAAGACACCATCAAAATTAACATAGCTAAACCAAAGAATCCCAAAATGATTCTCTTTTCCACATCATTGACAAAAGAAGAAAAACCAGAAATCAAACAATTCTTCTCAAAAAGAATAGTTAACTTCCCATGGTCATATACTAACATGCTAGGGCTGGAACCTCAGTTAGTATTGCATCATTTTCCTTTGATTCCAGGTATCAAACTAGTCAAATAGAAGTTACGGAAAATGCATCCACAAATTGCCCTACTTGTGAAGGCTGGATTGAAAAAGTTACTAGATGTCATATTCATAAGATCAATAGACTACGTGGACTGGATTTCCAACCTTCTACATGTCAATAAGCCAAATGGACAGATCTGCATAATTTGTACAGACTTCAGAGATTTAAACAAGGCCTATCCAAAAGATGATTTCCCATGACCGAACATAGACAACATTGTTGATCTTACCATGGGATACGAGATTCTGTCTCTCATGGATGGTTTCTTGAGATACAATAAAATACACATTTCCCTTGAGGATCAGAAAAAAACAACATTCACATGCCCTTGGGGAGCATATTATTGGAACGACATGCCTTTCAGCCTAAAGAATGCAGGTGCCACATACCAGAGAGCCATGTCAACAATTTTCCATGATATCATGCATACTTTAATGGAATATTATGTGGATGACCTCTTGGCCTAATATTTGACACGAAAAAATCATCTCAGGGTCCTGGACAAATTTTTTAGGTGGCTAGAAGAATACAACCTTCATTTGAACCCAAAGAAATGTGTTTTTGGGTTACTTCAGGAAAACTATTGGGCTATATAGTTTTGTGAAGAGGCATAGAAGTTGACCCTGCAAAAGTAAAATAAATATTAAACATGCCTCTACTAAAAGGAATTAGTGAGCTAAGGAAAATAAAGGGCGGATTACAGTCCATCTGACACTTCATTGCTCAGCTAGTAGACAAATGTCATCCATTTCAATACCTGTTGCACAAAAGTATTCCATTTGTGTGGACAGATAAATACCAAACGACCTTAAAAAAAAATCAAAGAATATCTATTGACACCACCTGTCCTAATGCCTCCCATTGAAGGAAAACCTTTGATCATGTATGTCTCTGCAACCAACAATGCATTGGGGGCATTATTGGCACAAAATGACAATGAGGAAAAAGAAAGATCCATATACTAAATTAGTCACACACTAATCAAATATGAACTCAATTACATATATGTGAAACATTCCTATCTCGCAGTTGTCTTTGCAGCTCAAAAATTAAGACATTACATGTTGAATCACCAAACATAGTTGGTAGCAAAGATTCATCCACTGAAGTATCTTCTAAGCCGAGCAGCATTGACAGGTCAGTTGGCAAAATGGGTCATGATTTTGAGTGAATACGACATACAATATGTTGAGCATAAGGAAATAAAAGGATAGGTAATAGATGATCAACTTGTAGATGCACCTATCCAAGGCACTCATCCATTGATAGCTAAATTTCCTGATGAGTCTATCTTTCATACAAAACTTACATTACCTTGGAAACTATATTTTGATAGGTCTCATACTGGTCATGGTTCAGGAGTTGGTATCTTGTTTATCACACCACAAGGGGATTCCATTCCTAAGGCATTCTGGATCATCTTCCCTTGTACTAATAATATTTTAGAATATGAGGCACTAGTCATGGGACTCAAAATGTAATAAAATGGAAACTTCAGACATTGCTAGTATTTGGGGATTCTCAGTTAGTTATCAACCAAGTGAATGATGATTATGACACAAAGGATGAAAATTTGTTGCCCTACAAGTGAATGGTGGATAGATTCCTGACCTATTTTAGCTTGATCACCTTTGAACAAATCCCTAGGGAACAAAACAAGGTAGTTGACACAATGGCAACTATTGGATCTCTCTTGGACATCCCTAAAAATGTGTCACAATTCGACCTATTAGTGGAACAATTTTTGGTCCCTGCATATGATGTTCTGGAGTTAGAAATGGTTTATGAACTTGTTGTTCCCAACTCACCTTTTATCAAGACATCTATGATTATCTTAAGTCCCAACCCCTTCCACCCAACTTATCCAATAATCAACACAAATCCTTCATCCGAAAAGCCACCCTATACACCATCATTAGTGACACCATTTAATGCCATAGCTTTGACAACACACTTCTTCATTGTCTCAAAATTGATGAAGCTCACACAACTTTATGTGAGGTACATGAGGGTATATGTAGATCTCATTTGAGTGGCCCAACTTTAGCTAGGAAAGTCGTCAGACTAGGGTATTATTAGCTGACACTAGAAAAAGATGCTCTTCAGTTTGTTAGAACATGTCAGAAATGCTAGGTGCACATTGATCTAATCCATGCACTTTCATAGGAGCTAAGACCAATCACTTATTCATGGCCCTTCGCACAATGGGGACTCGACCTCATGGGAAAAATCCATCCATCCTCCTCCAATGGCCATAAGTTCATCATTACCGCCACTGAGTACTTCACTAAGTGGATTGAAGTCATCCCCCTCACTTACATCACCAGTAAGTAGATTTCAATGTTTATCCTTAATTACATCATCTATCGGTATGGTGTTCCACAGTTCATCATCATAGATAACAGTCATCCATTAAAAAATAAAGACGTCCATGAGCTTTGTGAGCGATTCCACATCCAACACCATTTCTCCACATTATATTATCCGTAAGTCAACGGTCAAGCTAAGGCATCCAATAAAATAATTCTTCACATTCTCAAGAAGACCATCAATGATGTTTCCTGAGATTGGCATCTACAACTCAATCGTGCCTTATGGGCCTACCTTACCAGCATCCGCACACCCACTAGAGCCACTCCATTTTCCTTGGTCTACGGATCAAAAGCTATATTGCCCATCGAGGTCAAGATTCCCTCTCTCTAAGTCTCCTTGAAGGGAATGATCAATGATGAAGAATACAGACAATATTTCCTGCATGAACTTATAATGCTGCAAGAAAGAAGACAAAAAAAATTGAACCACTTACAAGCATATCAAAATCATCTATGTAGGAAATATATCAAAAGAGTGATGGTCAGAAAATTTGAAATTGGTGACTTGGTCCTCATGCAAAATCCAAGAAATTAGGCTAATTGAGAGAAGCTTGGAAAGTTTGAGCTTGATTGGCTCAGTCATATCATTACTGCAAAATTCGGTTTTGGTTCTTATCAATTAGCCATACCTGATGGAGAACAGTTGAAAGAACCCATCAATAGCTTGCATCTACGAAAGTTCTACACATAGCATCAGAGAGCTTGGTTGAAACCTTAAAAATACAAAAAAATTGAAACATCAAGAAAAAATTGTCACTTTGATGAAAACCTAGCAAACAGGCATCTTGGTGACACCAAAAAAATCAAAAAATGGAAAAAATAGTAAAAATAAATAAATTTGTCCAATAGTGAAAACCTGGTAAACAGGTGCTTTGGATAGGTACCATGGTGAAAACCTGGTAAGCGGGCATCATACATAGTCGATCATTGCTTCACCATCTACTATCATTCCAATCGTCCTTCATTCATATTGCATAACCATGACATCCCAACATTCATGACATTTTCCATCAATCCTATCATTTATGTCCATGGCTAGCAGTGGTTGACATCATGCCTTGCATATCCTTGCCTTTTATCCATGTACGTCCTTTTCCATGTCATTCTACTTAGGTAATCCCTAACCTACTTGGGGGCAAGGCCTTTCTCATTTAATTGTAGTGGATATTGCATATGGTCTAGAAATTTGTGAAAAAGTTTTGAAAAAAGTCCTAAAAATCAGAAAATGTCTTGAAGAAAACATAAAAACATTCAAAAAAAGTCAAAATCCTCAAAGAAAAGTCAATTTCTATCCTATCATTCAAGTTAGTTAAGTCAGTCAGTCTTTGTCCTGGTTCGAACTATGTTGTCTATGAGCATTTTCTATGTAGGCAAGATTCATCTTTGAATCCCTGAGACATTAGGTCTATTCTTCTAGGTTTTTCAAAATAAAATCATGACTCAATATTCTATCCTTCAAACAAGGTCATTGGTCGTGTCGAACTACGAGGTCTCTGAGTGCACGACATAGGAAATACCATTAATTGATGATCCCTCGAGAGCACACTAGGTCAGTCCATTAGGGTTCATGGCACTACACTTTCACACACATCAAAAATCTTCAAATTAATCGAATCAATCAACCTAAGCAGAAAATCTATCAAAAAACCTAAAAATAGTCTTTTAACCAACATTTCAATCAAGCTTGGCATGCCAATGCTGGCATGGGATCAAATCTATCATTTAAATCAAATTATATCAAGACAAATCAACATGTCAAAATTTGGGTTCTTCTTCGGATGTGTCCTTCTGAGGAACAAATTTTGTCATCTATTTCATACTTTTGGATGTGTCCTTCCTAAGCATCGTTATCATCATCTATAATTTTGATTGATTCTCCTAACTCAGAGAATCGATTCTCTTGACATCAACATCATTCAGGATGTGTCCTTCCTAAATCTCGCATCACTCAACATTTGGCAACCTAGACCTTGTCAACCTTGACATTTCAACATCAAACACCTGGAAAACACTATTTGTCTTTTTTATGGTTATCATGATATTAGTTCCTTATGTCAGAGGAGCCACAACATATCATGATGATCATCCTTTTCCTTTTGATCATCCTGCTACTAGTTTCTTGAGGATGTCTTGGCTTCAGGATTTAGAGGAGCAATGACATAGTACGATGATCGTCTTGTCTTTTATTGGTTTTCATGTGGCTAGTTTCTCGAGGATTTCCTAACATCATGATTTAGAGAAGCAATGACTTTTCATGACTATTCTTTTCTGTTTACGGTTGGTTATGACAAAATAACTCGAAACAATCACATTCCTTGTATGAGTCATGATCATCCTTGTCTGTGATTGTTTTTTTCTATGTGGTGGTTTGACCATGCACACTATTGATCTATGTCATATCATAGTGTTTGTTGGCCATTATGAAATTCCACCCAATGATGATTAAGAGCAAAAACTATTATAGTACTATGGTAATTATTGAAGGATTCTTGTCTCCACACTAATTATTTTTTTGTTGTCCTCTAAGGATATCCTGTGACATACAAAAACATAGTTGCATACATGATGATATGAGAATTTCATTATCACATTTCATATTTACATAAATCAAATCCCATAATAATATAGACATTTACATTGCATGACATATGAGTTTATCATTTACATCCATACATCTTGCATAGGTAAAACCATCATTTTCATTAACATATAGACATCATAACCATCATTTGCATTAACATATAGGAATCATATCATCATACATTGCATAATGCATACATATATTAACATATCCATAATTGCATCCATAATCATCAAGCACGATATCCATACATCTCATAATACAGTAATGCATCCATCTCATCATATAGAATACCATTATCATCAACATATAAAATAAAACCATCGTGACATATAAGGATAAAATCATCACATCAAATAAATAATACAACATCATAAAAAAAATCATTTAATCCGCATCAAAATCATCACATATATAATCTAAAAAATATCATGTCACAAGATAGAGTCATGAGGTATCCCAAAAATGGAGCTCACAGGCTCGGTAGTTAATACATAAAGTGTCCTAACATAAAACTTTGAAACTAGATTTCCCATGTCCCTAGGATGTTCTCTCCTCATCCCCTCATGGAGAAGAGCATGGTGACTAATCACCTATTACTAGTACTGGAATAATGTGTGATGATGTAACACTCGATGTCTGTGAGACTAATGGTACTGACATTGATGTCATCATCTCAATTGTAACATGAATAGGGGATGAAACTACAACCTAACTCTTAGATCCTGAGGGGTCGATGATTGGAGGCCATCTCTTCTCTGACTAGTGTCCTGAGGACACTGACCTATGACTGTGGCTTGACTTGTGATTGTGACCTAAGGAATGCCTGTGTGAATGATGTGACCTATGGCTTGATGACTGCCCAAATAACGTGGATCCGCCTGCACTAGTGTGTGACTGCTGCTATGGGATCTACTACTATTGTGTGTCTAGATACCACTACTAGTACTACTATATGATCTAGACAATCCAAGGTCCCATCTCTTGGGTGGCACAACCTGCTCATACAATAACCTATATCTACCTCTACTCTCATTCATCCTAGCCAACTCTTTGGCCATGTCCCTTGAAGGTCCTATGCATAGCTCTATGGACTCCCTCACCCACCTCTCCCCCTCCTACTGGTGGATGATAGCCCAATCTCTCTCCACCTGCACCACCTCTAACTCTGCCGATGAGGCCTTGTTTTGAGAAAAGGCCACATCTAGTCTACTCTAGGGGTCAGTGACCCTCTAATCAGCGGTAACATCTAGAGGAAAAATAGATGGCCTATCACCCTCCTCCTCTCCCTTAATCATCCTCACCCTCAACCTCATCTTTTCCTCATCCTCTCCCCCCTCATCCATGTCGTCCTCTCCTCCACATCGATATCTAGAGCCTGATGCTCCTCAAAAATTTCCTCCTCTCCCAGCATCTCCCCCTCTACTCTGACCTCTACCTCCTCTTCTCTGACCTCTACCTCCCCCTCTACTCTAACCTCTACCTCCCCCTCTGGTCACTCTCCCTCCTATCAGAAATCCTCCCCCCTCTCCCCCTCCTCACCCTCCTCCCTAATCATTGACAATGGTGCACCACCCACCCACTGCCAGACTCTCCTAGGCTTCCTCCTGCCTCTGTCACCTCTCCTTCTCCTCCCACCCCTACCATTCCTGCAATCATCACCACCTCCACCACCTCGGTCATCCCCTCCACTTCTCCCGCCATCCCCTTGAACTCTATCCTTCACTCCCCCACCATCCCCTCAACCTCCATCTCTCCCCCTGCCACCATCTCTCCCTCCCTATCCTCCCCTTCGCACCTATGGAACGAATGGTCATCGATCAATCGGTGTGAGACCATCTGGATCTATCAATGGGATTGGCCTGTGAATCTGCCACCATGCATCATAATTTTCTAATGTCTTGACATCTGTTGGCCCTCCTCTCCATCCCCATTTTTGTGCAACCAACCCATCAATTTGTTGCTCTGCCAAGGGAATTGATATAGGAGGCCCCCACATGGTCTCTCTTAATGACCACACATACTCGGTCGTCCCCATAGGAACATGTCATTTCTCCCCAAACTACCATAGCACCCGTTGGGGTACGTACATATCAATAATCCTTTGACTCTATATAGTCCAACCAATCAAATATCTGAAATTTTAGCACAATGAAAGATGTCCATCCTCATCCAGCCACTAGGCATAGTCTTTGAATGGCTGCCAAAAAAAAATCATCAAGGTATCAATCCTATGGCACTAGTACCCTGTATCTACTGCCCGAGTCTGTGTGAATAAACCTACATATAGATATACATAGGGTATACCCTTGCCCAATTGTTGAATCTGAACTGGTGGGCAGAAAACGAGAATGTTCTCCCACACCCAAATCATAAAAAATATGGTCCCAGATCTAATACTTTCCCCTCTTGATAGGAAACCTCATGAAGTTGGTGATACAACATACCCAACAAATACGGCTCCTAGGCAAACATTGTCCTATCCCTGCGCATTCACACCAAAACTTCTCCCCATCCAATAGGGAACCTGTGTCTGCGATGATATGGTATTAGGACTTTGGTGATCAATTTCATCAACATGGCATCCCACCGAGGATAATGCTCAGCCACAAAATATCATCCAATCTCATAACCATGAATCACCAATTTGACATCATCCATATCCTCATACATATCTGCCATAGCCTGTCGCCCTTAGTGAGGATCATAAACAACCGGCTCCCCACTGATCAGGATGTAGAGTATCCTATACACATCCTCTAAGGTCACAATAGCCTCTCCTATAGGTAGGTGGAAGGAGCATGTCTTTGAATGCCATCTATCGCACAATGTTGTAAGTAATCCTTTATTTTCCTGAATAATGGGCATATAAGTGACATAGTAGAGACCTAATCTCATCAGTCATCATCACTCACTATCTTGCATCTAATCCCTGAATGCCTATGTGCCTAGTCTGAACTCATGGGTATAAATGGGTGGTAATAATTTTTGCACATGTAGAAACAAGAGTTAGCACACATGGAATAGCATTGAAAAGAATTATTATTATTTGCATAATCAAAAATGCATCTAAAAATAAGTCTACACTAAGTCACCTCTAGTCAACCCTATTTAATGTCAATTATGTCGCGCTGACTGCAATTGTGTCGCATTAAGTCATATGTGTCGTTGCATTTTGCACATGTGTCACATTCAAGCGATTGTGTCATTCTAGCTCACAATTATGAAGCTGTACAACACTTGCATTATTTTACATGTCAATTGCATCATTTGATAATGCTTGCATCATTTGGCATTGCACTTGTGTCACAATATGACACTTGCATCATGTGCTTCCACAGTTGTGTTGTGTTTTTTATAGTTGTGTCCCAAGACCTAGCAAATGCATCATTTTAAACCTAAACCCTACCCATCCCTTGCACTTGTGTCATGATGCAACAAATGTGTCGAACACAATAGCACTTGTGGTTTACACAAACACATTTGTGTCACAACGCATTCCTTATCCTATCCTAAAACCCTAATTTTGTGCCCTTAGGTCGTCGAAAGGTCCTCACTCGGTAGCCATGGCGCTTTATCATTGGGATCACCATCTTCTCCTTGTGCTTTGCTCTTCAAGTTTCCAAATAGAAAATGTGAAAATGACACCTGGATTACCTTTTTCAAACCTATTTATAGGTTGAAAATTAAGGTTTTTCCATTTGGGTTAATACTGGATGCTCATTTGACTACCTTTGACCATCATTTTCACTATCTTAATGCCCTCCAATTTTGAAAAAGGCCGCATCGTTGTTTTTCTAAGCATCCATTTAGCTTATCAAGACACTTTCCAAATTTTTTTCACCCCGAGCCAAAACTCAAAAAAATTCCCTAGGGGGTATAGGCACTCCGTACCTTCGTTGGGGCATATCTTGGACTTGTTTTCTTTTCCATAACACGATAAACTGTATTATGACAAAGAGGGGCAAAATGCAGACACATAAAATTGACCTAGACCTGTGAACTCAATTTTCTCATTAATTCCTCTAAACATAAATTGATTATGTCCCTTTGACCAAATTCAACTATCAATTAAATAATGACCAATTATTTAATTAATTCACCTCTCTTATTCTTCCTAACTATTTAAATAAATTACATTTATTTAAATACATCACTAATGTCTAAAGTCCTCTTTAAGTTAAATAAATTATTAAATTTATTTAATTAATCCATTATCCCCTCTTGATTATTTAAATAAATAAATTTTATTTAAATGCATTCCTAATATTAAAGACTTCTCATAATTAAATAAATCCCCCACAATTTATTTAATTATTAACCATCCACTTCTTCTACAATTAAATAATTTAAAATTAATTATTTAATTCTCATTTAATTCATTTCCAAATTTAAATAAAAAATTATTTATTTAAATTTCCCTCTTTTCAAGTAAAATAATTTAATTATTATTTACTGTCACATGACTCCACCATTTTGAATTAAATTAAATATTAAATTCAAAATAGCATTTCCCTCAACAAATTAAGTAACCTCTAAAATTACTTGATTTTCTAATTCCTTTTTCTGTGCTAAATCTTATCTCCCTGTCACACATATTCTCATTCCTTGATTTAATTTCTTAAATTAAATCTTGTCCACTCATTTTGAATTTCACCCTAAAGTTTCCCTAACCCTAATTGTAGGTTGCTATTGTGAATCTTGACCCTTGATTCTAGGGCACTTCTCAATCTTAAATCTTGTCCATTCATCCAAAATTGCATTTTCTATAAAATGACAATTTTGTTCTCATTTTGGCATCTGGCAAATCTTGAATCTTGCATGCTTTGCAAATCTTGAATATTGAATTTTTCTTGTCTTCATCTTTGTCATTTTTCTAATTAGCTTGCATGTAGGATTTAGTTTCTCTTGCACAATCATTTGAGAATCCTTCAACACTTGCTTAGGACTAGTCATAATCATTAGATTGCTCATCACAAATATGAGGGCAACCTCATATTTCAGCAAGTTTAGAAGGTGTAATGAAGGTTAGCCATGGAGAATGAAGATGATTTTGGGTGAGATTATTCCATTAGTTTTCGTTTATTCCTTTGCACTCTATTATTACTTTGGGATTTTATGTTGCATGTGATTTTCTAATAAGCTAGAAAAATACCCTTAGTTACACCATCAATGAAAAAGGGAGAGATTTTTGGAATTTTTTTCATTGATGTCAAAGGGTAGTCATGGTGTCATTGATGTTAGTGGAGTAGCTCAGGAATATTTTTTGCAGTTGCTTTGTATAAGTCTTGAAAAGTTACAAATGTTGTCAAACAACATTGTAAAAGTTGCATAGATGTTGCATAGTCTTGATGTAGGCAATTCCAAAAGGTTGCAAAGGAATCTGATAATAGACATGATATGAGTTTTTCAATTACATTTCAAAATAATGATTTATAGGTCTAGATGATAAATCTTAAGCTCAAAAATGAATTATTTCTTCTTTCTAGTCTAGCCAAGGTTTTTAAAAAAAAAACCTAAGGATTTCAGTCATAACTCTTTATAGTGTCTATTTTTTGTGTTGATTGACTATTAGCAGTATGAAGTCACTTAAGTTACAACTTAAGCCATCATCGTCATTGTTTTTCGAACCCCTTCATCCTAGAAATTACTAACTTGGTGGAAAGCAAAGTTATTAATATTTCCTCAGTTTGTAGGTTTACTACTTTAACTAGCTTAATTGCTAGTGGATATTTGAAGATAAACATCTAACAACTTTTGCATGTCTGTAGTAAGACTTGTGGTAGGCTCCAATTTCTTAGTTGTGGAATCACAAGCTCACACCATGTGTTCGATGGGACCAAACATAAATCTCTTTACTTTGGAAGACTAATAGTCAATGCAAAGGGTGTTGAGATCGATGATTGATAAAGAATCACATTTCCAAGTCTTTCTAACACAACAATGTCTATGATAGCATGAAATAGTGGAAAGTGTCCAAATATGATCGATGAAGATTGATAGTGTGAGTTGAAGGTGAATATCAAATGGTTTCTGCTATTCTATAGAAAGGATGATGGGTCCCTATTTTAGTTGTGTGAGAACATGGTATGTTGATGTGTTTCCATGATGAAAAGTGGAAATCACTTATTGCATCATGATTGTCTTTTTCCAAGTGCAAAGAAAAAGTGTGCTAAGCTTATGGTGTGTGATATAGATCAACGATGAATATTTAAAGGGAAATTGATATAAAAATTATGTTTTAAAGTTGAGGTGATTGAACAATGATTATTAGATCATGACAGAAAAGGAAAGATCAATGGTTCATATTCAAAGTGTGAAAATGTCTACCTTTTGAAGACTAAATTTTATGGGTAGTTATAGAGATGAAGCTGATTTCTAAAAAATTATAAATGCAACAATTTCAAGGGACTACGATTTGTTAGGGTTACTATTGTGGTCAGTATGGTGGCATGAGTGGATAATGAATATAGAATTATGTTATTTTATGTGGATCATGGAGACACAATTATACATAATTGGAAGACACAAAAGTTAGTAAATTGAAGGTGTTTCTTCAGGTGTGGAAGAGTATATTGTGATAGATGGAAAAAACTATTAAAGGATTATTATGGCAATGGTGAATGGAGAGAATTGGAGAGCAAAGGAAGAAAGTTTAGATTAATGAATTTTAATGGTGCATTCTTAGGTTGAAGAAGAACCGGTATTAACATATATAAATTTTTAATTTTGTAGAGGTCGGTGCCTCAAAAAGATTGAGTTGGTGCTCAATTAGGTGTGCAGTGTACCTTGAGGTTTGTGCCTCAAAATATTATCTTGGGTGTGTAGTGTGCCTAGAGGTTGGTGCCTCAAAATATTGTCTTGGGTGTCAATGTACCTATAATTTGGTGCTTACAAAGCATATGAAATATCTTTTATTGTGAGGCTATATTAGGATAGTAGATCTTAGCAACTTTTATCATCATGGTTTTTACCACATTGGGTTTCCATGTATATCTGGTGTCTTCTTATGTGCCTGATTTTTATGTGTGATCTTAAATCTTGTCTACTATTTAATTTGGTAAAAATTTACCCCCTCTCAGTGTATTGGTGCTCTTTCAACACACACCAAATGCTATGTTATTTTTTTTTGATAAAAATAGAAGCATTTCATGTGCTACCCCTATTTAAACCCCTAAATATCCACAATTTAAAAAAAAGTAGTTTAAAAAGTAGATTTAGAGCACTATAACTCTTGTTCTTGTTGCATCTTCTTATTTTGAATGAAAAAATCTTCATTTTCTCATCCAAGATTAGATTTTATTGATTTTAAAAATTAAAAAAAGTGGCCACTTAAGACCTCCCTTTGGTCCCTCATTTCCATGCACTTACCCACTTCCTAGAGGTCTTATATTCAAGATATAGCCACTAGGATTTTTCATTCACATGCACAGTCCCCCTTAATGACATCACCTAAGCCTAAGAATTATACAGATATTTGACATGTGATTTGTTGATTCTATCCTAGTTATTTTTTATCATAGTATATTTTCCACCTAATAACCATATGAATAGAACTAAATAATTTTTATAATATAAAATTGTATAGCAGCGAATTTTCACCCCTTAAGAAAATTCCCCTTTCACATACCCCCACCTTAGAAAACCAAGTCCGAAGGAAAAATTCCACATCACCTACCTACCTTCCATCCACTTGGTGTTTGTCTTGTGTGTTGGTGAGAGAATATTTTTCGGGGATGCAATTGCAACACACCAATGTCTTCTTAGCACACTGACGTCCCTGACGAATTCCTGCATTTGAAGTTGGTTGAGGCATTACATACTTAATTGGGATTGAATTGTAATGTCCCTCTTTGACCAACTAACTCAAAAAATATCTTATTCCTTCTCATCCCACCTTCAAAAATATTCTCCATTCAATAACTTGATCTTCTATAAATCCTCTACACATTCATTCACTTCATCTTCTTTCAATCACTTCAACTCTTTCACTCTTAAGAAGCATTACCAACATTCCATTGTGATAATTGTAGTAGCTTTGGAGCTCCATCAACTCCACATTGCAAGTGTGAGGCCATAGAATTGTGGGATTGGAGTCTTGTGAGACCTCCCTTCATCACCACTATGTCTATGGTGACTTTGCCAAGTCCATACCTTGCATTCTCCCTCCATTAGCTAGTGATCTTTTGGATGGAGGTGATAACGCTTCACTCCTCTCCTTTTTGATTTGATAGAGTAGCATAGTATTGTTTTGTATTGTTCATTGCAATCTTAATTTCTAATTTCATTATCACATACTCTACTCTATTGCTATCTGGTTGTCTATGGAGGTGGAAACACCAAAAAAGGGGTTTGACTAAGGCAGACCCCTATATAGCCCCAACAATTTTCCCCTTCTTTTTGTGTGTAGGTGGACGTACGCATGGAGCTACCTGGAAAATAGGTACTTCTATAAGTTGATTTTTATCACCTTAGTCTTTATCCACTTGCTCCATTATTTGTGCATTTACTTTTTGTACCTTATTATTCTATCCTTTTCGTTAAAGTCAATTAGCTAGGTTGTTTAGTCAATTTTTTGGAATTTTATTGTGTCTTACATTTTTTGACTGTACAAATGCCAGCGCACTAGAGAGATGTTAGCACATCATGTTGTCATCCCAGAACTGCATTGTCATCCTCAGATAGAGAGCTGTCTGAGGTGCAGTATTGATCCAAATCCCTTTAGAGTGTGGTAAGTTAGGGCATCCCTCTTCTCTCAAATCTTTGTGACCTGGAGCCTTGACGTGGTTGGTCCCCCTCTCTTACATTCTTGGTGAACCCGATGTGAACAATTTTGGTTTTTTTTAGCAATGTTAAAATCTCCTTTCCTCATGTTCTATTAGTATTGTAGGTGTGAGTTTTTTGAGTCCTTTCTTCTTACAACCCAACCTATGACCCCTAGTAGGCATAGTTGGAAGGTTCCATAAGTACTGTGTAACGAAGCCTTAGTTGGGTCACTATCTGATTTTAAACCTTTGGGGGGCTTTATGAGAGTATTTTTTAGTGTGTTTGATGGCCTCTTTTCTACATCTACCTATCCCCTTTGTGCAACCTGTGAGTAGTGGTCCAAGTATAACCTTCACCTCGCAGGACTTGCCAATGGGTTTTAATAGAGAACCATCTCCTCTTTACATCCTTGTGTGAATCAACGGAAACATCGTGGTAGGTGTTCTTGTTGAGCTAACGTGTTAGGTGAATTTGATTATTGAGGAGATTATCTTAATCAAATTCTTGCATAAAAATGGGTATGACACACCTGTAAGCACCATCTATATGTATAACAAACTTTTTGTACCTCCCCTTTGTAGCATCATTTTGTCAGTCCTTGTTGGACCTAAGCCTATGAACCTGTTGTTTGACATAATCCCGGGGTTTGAACTCTTTAGAATAAAATTAGGCATCCCCTGGCTAGTAGCTATGAATGTAGTACCCTTGGTTGTGCATAAATTTCTAATTTTTTTTCATAAGGCTCAGTGCACATGATCCACGACACTAGCTATAAATCGCCAGTTGCACGTGGTAGCTATTCCTTATATCACTTTTGGCCTACACCATTGGTCTTCTCCTACCTAGGAAGGACCTCTTATATTGGACATATTAGAAGTAGAAGAAAGGGTGCTTAAAGCCTAGAGTAAGGTACCCTCCATCACCTGATGTTGTTTCACATAGGGCCTATTTAAAATCTGAAAGTGATGCAACCAAGGCACATAGAAGGGAAGAAGAGAAGCACTCTTAAGGCCCCTCTTCCTCCTCTTCCACTATCTAGCTTGATGCTTCCTCTCACCATAATGCAACTCCATTAGATTCTACTTCACATTTGCAATAGAATCCTATGGTGCCTACTTGGCGAGAGCCCAAGAGTCCTACATTTGAGCTTCTTGTCTTTCCCATGGAGCCTAGGCCCATTCAATATGGTAGAAGGAAGGGTCCCCATGGGGAATCCTCTATGTCTTGGTCTCTATGGCCTCCTACCACTCCTGCTTCAAAAGTAGTGAATGGGAAGAGGCCCACCGCCGAGGTGTTAGAGATGAGTACCCCTGATGTCTCTCAATATATTCCTTCTACTCCCATCTAGGAGTCTATCCATCCATTACAAATGGATGTGATGGACACTCCTATGGTTGAGAAGGAGCCTTTTGTCCCTTCCAAGCTCTTGACCTCTAGCTCAAAGAGTCATAGAAACCACCTTGAATGTGAGCACAAACATTGGTGAAAGGCTTTGGCGGCTAAGCAAGTTGATTTACATAAAAAGGAAGGGGAGTCAACTACCCCTCTATTAGAGCCTCCTATTGTGTCCTACTCTCCCCTCCCCTCTAGTTATGTTCAATCAAGTTCAATATCGCTTCCAGCTCCTATGATGAGCACAAGTGTGCCTGACCCTAAAAAAGGTGTAGGTTTTTATCGCTCCCTCGGTTGAACCACCTCTTTTGATGTCCCTTTTGGAAATCCCACTATTCCCTAAACCCATGGACATGTTAAACACTTCAATGGTGTCCATCGTAGTTTTCTCCTCCTTGCTCACACCTCTCACCTCATCTATGGGGATTTCACCTCCTCTAACGAAGAAAAATGCAGAGGATGGCCCTTCCAGCAATGGGGGTCGAAAGAGGAGTCCACCCTCTTCACTAGGTGGTCCTACATTATCATCTACCATCCTAGTGATGGAGCCAACTCCAATGTCCCCTGAGTTTGTCATCGCTCTCGAGTCGCTCGGTGAGCCCAACGGTGAATTTTGGGAACCTTCCTCCTTGTCCATTGAGGTAACACATGGCACTTCCATGAAGTGCATGTTCAATTCTTTGGATGAGGTCTCGACCTTGTTAGCGATCTTTGTGAAATCACTGACCATAGCTCCAAAAGATCCTAGCAGAGAAGACCTTGCGGGGCCTTCTTCCTTGGCCCTTGTTGTGGGAGGGCTATAAACCCCTCCAATTAATATTCCACCACTATAGGCTTTTCTGCCTTCCCCTTATAATGATCTAGATTGGAAAGTGGATGAAATTTTTGTTGATGAGTGTTAGGGGGAGGCATCTTCTTTACCTTTAGATTAGATATGTGTTGGTTGTGATGTGTTCCCCCGTGCTTGCGTTATATGTCCCTGGATGATCGTTGTCACCCTTGTAGGTGCTTGGATACAGGAGTGATTTTGTGTCATAAACCTTCTTCTATTTGTATGATCATTCTTCCATGTTTGAGTCTTGATTTTTGGAAAATTAGGGACAATGCAAAGCATTGGCGACATTTAGGTTTCCCTTCCATGTTGACCCAATTTTTTTATTTTTCACTTTTTTTTTCATTCATTCCTCCTGATCTGGTGGGGATTGATGATCTTTTTCCTTGCATCATAGTTACCTATTATTTATATAAGCATGACAAGATCTAACCTCATGAAACCAGATCCCCCTATCTCTTTGTTTTATTTCTCTCTTCTTTGCTTGAGTTGTCCCTCGTATGTGTGACAATGTCATTTCCATAGTACTTTGATTTTCAGAAAATGCATTGATTTCCAACAAATAATTTCTAAAAAATCCTTGCAAACCTTTTTCAAAAATTGCATTCTCAACTTGGACCCCCAACGGAACATGTTTCCTTCATCATGGATCCACAAAGAAAGAACTTGAGAACTTTCCTCTTAGGAGGGAGCAAATTTTTTCCTATGGAAGAATCCTCGACCTTCCCCTCACGAGGGGGAATCTTCTTCCTTTTGAATACCTTGATGAAGTGAACATCTTTCAAAAGGATTCCTTGATGATGAATTGATTTGAGAAAAGACATCTTTTTTACACTTTCAAACAGTGTTTCCCTTGGGTGGAGCCCTTTTCTTTTGAAGGGTTCCCGAGGGACCCCTTTAAAATCCTTTCAACTTGTTGAATGTCTATGTGACTGTCTATTTGTTTTCCTACATGGTTGCTTTTTGTTATTTGGAATGTTTTATCTATGAATTAACATGTTGCTTTGCAGGTGAGCCTGTGAAGCCGCTTTCCATTCCAACTCTATGGATTCCCCTTTTGATGGGTTTCCTTCATATGAGAGTGCTTAGGGGATTCCTTCTTGCAAGTTTGTGGCCTTGTAAGGCACTTACTACACTGTACTTCCTTCATGAGAGAGAACTTGGGGGAATGCCTTCTTGTAAGTCTATTGGCCTATGAGGCACTTAAATCCTACAAGATTTGTCCATCATTGGTCTGAGGGCCTTCATTGTACTTTACGCAACTTCATAGTTCTACGAGGCTATGGATTCTATTTTTTTGAAACTCCTCGGGAGAGAGTACCTATGGAGTCCTTTGCCTACCCTACACTTTTGAGTTTGCTAGATCATGGTCCACTTCCTTGATGGTTCAGGTATACATTTCTAACCCTTCAATCTACTTTACCAAACACTCATCGATATTCGTGCTCGCTAAAATGGGGGGAAAATGTATAGGAGCAAATTTGCACCCCTTAAGAAAATTCATGTCTCACATACCCCCACCTTAGAAAACCAATTCTGAAGGAGAAATTCCACATCACCTACTTGCATTCCATCCACTTAGTGTTTGTCTTATGTGTCGGTGAGATAATATTTGTCGGGGATGCAAGCATGGTGCGTGGATGTCTACATGACGTGCTGCCATCCCTGATGGATTCATACATGTGAAGTTGGAAGAGGCATTACACACCTGATTGGGGTCAAATTGTAACATCCCTCTTTGACCAACTGACCCCAAAAACATCTTATTCCTTCTCATACCACCTTCAAAAACATTCTCCATTCAATCACTTGATCTTCTAGAAATCCTCTACACATTCATTCACTTCATCTTCTTTCAATCACTTCAACTCTTTCCCTCTCAAGCAACATTACCAACATTCCATTGTGATCATTACAACAACTTTGGAGCTCCATAAACTCCACATTGCAAGTATGACACCATAGAAGTGTGGGCTTGGAGTCTTGTGAGGCCTCCTTTCATCACTATTTCAGAATGGGTGACTTTGCCAAGTCCATACCTTACGTTCTCCCTCCATTGGCTAGTGAGATTTTGGGTGGAGGTGGTAATGCTTCACTCCTCTCCTTTGTGATTTGATAAAGTAACATAGTATTGTTTTGTAGTGTTCATTGCAATCTTACTTTTTACTTTCTTTATCACATACTCTACTCTATTGCTATTTGGTTGTCCATGGAGGTGGAAACACCAAAATGGGGGTCTGACTGAGGTAGACCCCTATATAGCCCCAAAAAATTTCCCCTTCTTGTTTGTGTGTAGGTGGACGTACACGTGGAGCTAGATGGTGAAATGACGCTTCTGTAAGTTGATTTGTATCCCCTTAGTCTTTATCCACTTGCTCAATTATTTACGCATTTACTTTTTGTACCTTATTATTTTGTCCTTTTCATTAAAGTCAATCAGCTAGGATGTTTAGTCAGTGTTTTGGAATTTTTACTATCTTATATTTTCTAACCGTACGAAGGCCAACATGCCAGAGAGACACCAATGCACTGTGTTGTCTTCCCAAAACTATGCTATCATTCTCAAACATAGAGTTGTTTGAGGTGCAATATTGATCCTAAAAACAAGCCCACCTAGCCCAAACCTAAACTTCAAGTCTATAGAGTGACATAGTCACTTCATAGTTCTCTTCATTCTTGATCCTCATCCTTTAGAGTGAGGTAAGTTAGGGAAGCCCTCCTCTCTCAGCTCTCTATGACCTGGAGCCTTGACATGGTTGGTCCCCCTCTCTTACAAAAACATTCCCTTGAGTGAAGTGTACATGGTCTTCAATATGATTTCTCTTTTTCAATAGAAAGAAGAGTCTTTAGTAAGAAATAAATTTGGCTATCATATATAATAAAGTGATACTTTTACTAGTACCTAGTTAAAACCCTTCCATTAGTCATCTAAGGCACATTAATTATTTTGGTGCTACTTTTATATTGAACCTTTTGATTAAAGAGTCATAAAAGGTAGCTATTTAAATACATTACATCAATGTGATATTCTTACACCATATGTTGAAGGCATGTCCTAAGGTATATTTTCTATTAATAGGAACACAAATATATTGAACAACAAAATAATCAAAATAAACTTGATTCTTGGTGTAGGAATAATAAAGACCATAATTTATTAAATTTTAATATATTTTTAATGTTTATTTGTCATTTTTAGATGTTTATATACTATCCTACAAAAACTAGTTGTAATACCTAATTTATAGGTAACATATAGTCTATATATGGTAGGGTAAATCAAACTTATTATAAGATAATATTAGTGTTTTGATATGATAATTGTGTGGTTTTATTACATACTAGTCTTAACTAGTTTGAGCATATTACATTTCGTAATTACATATTTTATTTTGAGCTAATAAATATAGTAGCTTAAGGTATTAAAAAACACTAAGCGCCCTAAAAGGTATTAGTAAGAGCCACCTTACTCTCAAACATTAAGAAAATAAAATAATATGATTGGGACCACCTATAACTCATACACTTGCTACACTATCTTCCTTTCATCATTATAAATTGTATTATCTCTTTAGACCCTATGATCACAAATTTCTTTGGTACTCTAATGTACAAGTCCATACACTTTTATTTTAGCTTGATTTTCTTCCTTGGTATGCAATATCCACATTTGTATCCATTATGAAATCTTATAAGCATCTTAGATATGTATAGCTATACTAATTAACTTTCTTCTCTCTACACCATGTACTCATTTTGGATCCTAATGTAATTCAACTGGAATTATTCTCCTCATTATGTACTCATGTTCTTGGTACTTTGGATCTAAGATTCTTGTTACTTTTGTAATGAATTTTTGTCTACATGCATGCCCTTAGGTTAACTTGGAATTCTCTATAATAAAATTCTATTGATTTAATATGAAAATAAATGTAATGACAATATAAAGATCATGTGATAAACAAATATAAATCTTAAATTGAACTTAGAGAAGCATGCAATAATTTCAAAAAATAAATTAAAATTACCAAGCACATATAAATAAATACTTAACACTATATCTACATGGAGAATCTATTTTAGGAAAGAAAATAAACCATAAAATAAAGGATAAATATTTATTAATCTAATAAAAATTTTACTTCAATATGTATAAAGTTATTCCTTCAAGTAGTAGTGTAACAATGCTAAAATTTTGAGAGAGGTGTAGAGGAGATGAGTAGGAATAGGAGTGGAGGTGAATATTTTAAATCTATAGGGGATGAGGAAGATGGAGAGGGGGATTTAGAGGATGCAGATGGGGAGCCATCTGGTATGGTTGCAATTTCTTTTCTTTTAGTTGCACTTTTTCTCGGGTATTGGAACGATTGTGAGTTTGTGTATAGGGAGTTGCTTGGTGCAGTTGTGGGTGCTCTACTATTGGAGGTTCTTTGTGGTAGACATGGTTGTGAGGATTTGGTTGAGGTGCACTATGGTGTGGTTGTGGGTGATTTTCTACTAGAGGATGTAACCACCATTTTTTCTATTTGTAGGGTTGTTTCCTTGCGACTTGTTCTTTTGTGCTTTTTATCAACTATTGGAATAGTTGTGAGTTTGTGTATGGCAAGGCACTTGGTGTGGTTTCAAGTGATCTAATACTAGAGTTTATTTTTTGTAGGAATGATTGTCAGGATGTGGTGGAGGTGTAATCTGTTGTGGTTGTGGGTGCTTTGTTGTTGGAGGATGTAGCCACTATTTTTCTATTGACTAGGAATGTTGCCTTGCGACTTGTTCTTCCCTATGCGACCTCCTAAGTTTGAATGCCTTTGTTTTGTGGGGGTATTTGATTCTTTGGGGAACTATAATATTTTGGTGCAATTAGTCCACTTGGCCCCTTCTAAGGATGCAAATGGGGAGTTTTTTGGTACAGTTGTAGTTGATTTGTTGTCAAAGGTGTTTTTCCTCTATTGCAAGCATGACTGTATGTGTATGCGGAGTTTCCTAGTGCAACTGTGGGTGATCTATTGCTAGAGGTTTTTTTTATCTATTATAGGCATGACTATGAGGATGTGTTTGGGGAGTTTCCTAGTGCGGTTGTGGGTGCTTTGTTGCCAAAGGATCTTTTTCTCTATGTTAATTTATTTTGTGCTTTTGTTGAAACCCTTTGTATGCTTCTTCTTATTCTTTTCCTATTGATTTGGTTCCCTCTTATTTTGAGGTGGATATGGTTTGTGAAGGAGAAGATGGGAATTGTTATAAGGCAGCTTTTGTTACCCTTCTTTCAGTCTTTCCTTGTTTTCCTATTGGGGTGGAGATCAAGGATAGTGATGGACTTTGGCATCTCCATCAAAGATATGATGAATTTGTTGCTCGAGAGCTATTTCTATCCTCATATCAAAATTATTCTCTTTTATCCTATTGAGGTGGAGTTTGAGAATAGTGATGGGATCCTAAATCTCCATTAAAAGGTAGTTTCTTTTTTTCCTCATATTCTCCTATTGAGGTGGAGAGTTAAGGTGGGTGATGTGATCTATTTTTCGCATATTTAAAAAGCATGTTCGAGATTTATTTATAGCTTTTGGATGGTTATTGATGTATTTCTCACCTCAAGAGATGTTTTTGAGCATTTTGTTTGTCGTGGCTTGGTTGTTGGTTGTCTCTGGTTTATCTTTAGCAACATTCTTTTTTTAGATAGGGTTTCGGGTCCCTTCAAAAATTTCTTGTAAAAGGTTTCAGGTCCATTCAAAACTTATTTTACCACTAATAAAAAACAATGCTAAACTTTCAAAATACCCATGAAACAACTATCTAGTGTGTCTAATTTTTAGAGAACAAATGAGGGAAAACCATGAATGGTTTTTTCAAAACTAAAACTATCAAAACACGTGGTATGAAAAAATCCAATGCTTCCATATGAAAACCATTCAAAGCATTATAACTAATTCCACTCATACAAGCATCTTTGAGCACTTATAACTAGTACACATTTCCCCAAAAATGGTACTCCAAAATAGGTTACATTATGCATGAGGGACCCACCTAATAATTAATAGATGCCCCACTCTCTCTCCTAGTGATTAGAATCAAGAAAGTGATGTAATTGATGTCAAATCAATTTGTAACCACAAATTTCATAAATAACCTACAAATACAAATAATATTCCAAGTTATTAGGATAAATAATAAAATAATAGTATCTCTCAACTACCTACATGGGCATCAAATACATATTCCCAAGATGTTGAATATATTTGATATAAATACATAATATTGCAAGGTTAATATCACCTTATCTTAACATAATATCACTTGATATTATACATTATAATGACATAAAAAAATCATGAAATGATTCAAGTATAGGATGCAACGGACATGGCCTCTCTATACTAAGAAAGACATCCATTTTCATTGGTTTTGTAAGTGACTAAAATTATCCATAATGTCAACCTTTTGAGTCATGACCTTAATACTCTTCACCATATCATGAAAAAATTGATATAGAACATCAATAGGCATCATAGAATAATGGTACATGGAGTTCTTGACTAAATAAATATCCCTTTGACTATCATATCCAATTTGAACCACATTATATTCAAAACCAAAATTTGAACATAGTCTCTATAATTCAACCACTTGCTTATAGGAATGCATAGTAGCCATATAATTTCCTTTGGCATTATAAAAATAAACCATGGAATACCTCTTACTCATCCAGCTAATAGCACCATGAAATAAATAAAACACATATCCACTAGTGGGTCTTTGACTATCCAAGTCACCAACCCAACCTAAATTAATATAGATTTGTATATCTAATAATTTTCTCAAAAAAGTAGAAACATGATAACATAAGTAACAATAAAAAATCCATTATATATATCTAATTACCCTCTTAACAAGTTCAATGTTCTCTGAAATAAACAAAAATGTGAATAGACCCTATGATTTTACTCATGGGTTTTGGGAAATTTTCCTAACATTTCATTTAAAGGGTTTACATAAAGGGGGTTTTGATGGATTTGGACAAGGTATAAGACTAACTTACAACCTAAAAGCCGATTCAAATTTCCCTTGAAAAAAATTGGGATGGATTTTGGAATGAAATGCAATGATTTAACTAGGATAATGATGCAAATGAATATTTTGAAGCAAAAAAATAGATTTGGAAAGTCACAAACGAATTCAAACTTCAGAAATAGACTGAGCATAGTTTTGTACACTAGTGATATAAACTTGAAGCTTATTTTTGAGGATAAATTTCCTTGGGTGACTATGTCCTAGTAGATGAATCCCATATTTGATTTCACAGTCCTCTAGAGCCATATTGGAGCCTTCTTTTCTCAGGTGTTGCACTGTCAGATCTTCATCGAGTGCCGAGATAATTTATTTTTTGTATGTTGTCAAGGTGTAGAGTTTGAATACAAAAATATATAATTGAACTTCAAAATTATCTCAATCTCCTTCAAATTTTAAGCCTACACATTCAAAGAGAGAGGAAGGTTTGTGTCATATATATGCTTGCTTCAATCAAACCATGTGTTGGTATTTTCACCTCCACAATGGGAATGTAAATGAAAGAGAGCTTATACTTTTGAGGGATAGATGCTAAAGGAAAAATCAATCATAAATAAAAAATGGACTACAAATCACCACTCAAAATGGCTTCCTTGAAGGACTGAATTCATACAAATATCCTCAAGTCTTGATTGTTGTTTTCTTGATATGCTTGGAAGACCTACAAGGGTTAGATCTCACAAAAATATGAAAACATGAACATGAACAAAATCACATACACTTTGGCATGATGCTTTGATGTTGAATTGCTACAATAAATCTACTCTTGACTACTCTTGACTTGCTTGATAATGTTCTTGATTCAAATATTCTCACTTATTGCTTGTTAGTTTTTTAAATGATGAAAAGACTAGGTATTTATAAATAATTATTTTAATTTCCCAAAAAAATAATCTTGATAGCTGACATTTGACATTTGAAATTTAAATAATAAAATTCTAACTCTGACATATTAAATTTTGGAGGAAAAATAGGAGGCCATGTTGCTTAGGGAAATTAGGTCCTAACCCTATTTGATAGGATCTAAGGTGTTGGAGGAAAAATATTAAATGTTTGCATTAGTTTTCCACATGAGTTTTATTGATAATTGTCCAAATGGGCTATAAAATGCATAACTCGGGAAATTAGGTGTACAATTAGGTCCATGCACTTAGGGGGGAGCAAAACCTAGTGTGAAATTGTCAAGGGTGACAATTTATGATGCTACATTTAGCCCCCACTTTAGTGAGAGTATGAACTTACACTCAGACTCACACTAAAGTAGAAAATATGTCAAGAGGGGTATGAATGTCCAAATGTTGAAGAAATAGGATGAAAATGAATCTAAGGGGAGCACACAAATCCCTAGGATTCAAGGTTCCATGGAAAACCAACATAAAGACAAGGGAACACACATGTATGTAAAGCAATAAGACAACATACACAAACATACATGACAAAAACACAACACAAAATACTATATAATGCATGAAACAATACGAACATGATACGAACATAAGAAAATATATACAAAAACAAAAACAAGGTTAGTACTAAAGGGATTTGAGTCAATAAGGAAAAGATACCTTAGTTTTATTTTTTTCTCAAATGCCAATGTCATCCATTGAATAAATGTTAGACAAGGGAATGCTCTCATGAGGACTAGCAAGTTGCATTAGGCCAAATCACTCATGACTTGCATGGATCTATTGACTATCAAGTTGTGTTATGCTAGGTGTCCATGCAATATGATGGGTTCCACAAGGCTAGCAAGTTGTGTTATGCTAGTAAACTCATGAAACACATGGCTTTATTATCAAGCAAGTTGTATTATGCTCAATGACCATGTTAAAAGGGGTTCTCAAGTTCATGAACCAACAATATATGCTATGCCAAATCCATGGACTATCTTGCCAAATTTTTAATGTCCAAGGGGTGAACAAGCCTCAACTAAGAAGTTGCATAAACGTCCAAGAGGAAGAAAGAAAGAAATTCCTAATAAGGATCATAAACATCCAAGAGGACAAATGGAAAACTCGCCTAAGAAGGTTCATAAACTTCTAAGAGGATGAATGAAAAATTTTCCTAAGAAGGCACATAAACATCCAAGAGAATGAATGAAAAAGACAAACCTCAAGGGGTGTTGTAAATACCACCAAAAAAATTATTTTACAAAAATGACAAAGGAACGTTTCTCAATACATGAAATGTCAGACCTTCGGTAATATCACACATGACATCACCACCAAGAGAGGACAAGTCATGGAATAAAATCTCACACTTTAGGGAATGCTAGCCATAGTATTACCACTAAAGGGATCATTGTATGCCATGAAAATTCATACTCCTTTGGGAAATCAAGCCAAATACCATCACAAAGGAGACACTAAGATAGATTGAGAAGGTTACACCTCAATTGACAAGGTCACACTTTCTAGGAGATGTATACTATCATCACTAAAAAGGGACCATTTCTTATGCAAACAAATGAGAAGGGGACTATATGCCCCCATTAAAATGTTATTTTACTTGTTACACTAATATTTTAAGGAGATGGAAAGGGATCCCTTGTAGTAAAGAATACACTTGATGCAAGGCTATCTAACTCCTTACCCCAAGTGTAAGGACAAGGATGAGCCAAAAATGAATGATGACATATTGTTCCTTGCAAAAGGAAATATGATTGCATAAAATTTAATTTATACCCCCACCATGGTAATGAGAACCATGTGAGGCTACAACTACCACATGGCAAGGAGAAAAGTGTATATACATTATTTTATCATTCGATCAATTCTATGATTATAAGGATCAAATTATTCTAGTTTATTTTTCAAAGCACAACATTCATTAGTAATGTGTCCACATGTTTTATGATACACATAATAGGATGTATTTTTATTCCTTCATTTAGTATCTCTTTGTTCATGAAAATGTGGTAGTGTAATGAATCCTAATTTTAAAAGTGTACCTAAAGTATGGCCAATCTCGAATAAAGGACATGGAGTGGATAACAAACCTCTTTTAATAGGACCATGACTCTTGTTTGGTTTGGATGATGGAGGAAATGTTTTATGTAAATGTGGTGGACCTTGGTAACCTATGTCTTTTGTGTCTTTAGATGGTGTTTGTTCTGAAAATAATGGGTTTCATATTCATTCTTTATATCACATCCTTGTTTTATCAATATCCAAAAGCCATGGCCATAGCATCAATCCAAGCTAAAAGGTGTTTTTATAACTATGTTCTCATAAGATGGTGGATCATTGGGTGGTAGGCATTCCTTGTTATTGTTACCAATAGGTACTTCCATGCACATTGGTTGAGGTATGAATTGTAAGTCACTTTCTCTATGTGATGTGGGGAAAATTTTAAGTGGTGGTATGGTGGGTGGTGAAAATTGTTGATATGGGTGAATAGGCCATTCCTTTGAAGGGTAAAGGACCACATTGTTCTCAAGGTTAGGAAAATTTGTTACATCCAATTTTCATAGTTACCAAGTTACTTTTACCATTATGAGTGAAAATATTGATAAATGTAAATTATGACTTCAATATGTTGTTAGGTAAATCAAATATATGAATATGCAATAGGATGTTATTGATTTCAAAATAATGAATATGTTTTGAATTAGTGGAATTATATGTATTGCAATATGAACATTCTAATTCTTTTTTGATGCAAATGTGTTATGATGCAAATGGATTTACTATGAATGTATAAATACCTTGGTGTTTTACTAATCATGTTGTAGGGACAAATTCAATCCTCTGGAAGGGAGGGGAAGTATCACTTAGGAGAAGTGATTGGTCGAGTAACCCTTAATGAAATCTAATTGAGCTTACACACACTCACACCTAGTTGGCCTAGTGAGTTAGGTCAGTGGGAACCAAGTAACCTTTGAGGATAGGTTGAAATGCTTGAGAAATGTCTTTGATTTCTTTGGTTGTGTGATCAAGTTATCATGATTGAATCTTTGAGTCTTTGAGATTTGTGAATAGTTGTCTTACGTCAATTCGCATGTATATTAAAGTATACATATAGATATGTATATATATAATGACTCGTGCATGGGAGCATAATCACGATTACACATATATATGAGTAGAAATACTTATGAGCATACTTGCATGAGGAATCGATTACATATATGTGTGTGTGTATACACTTAATATTTATGCCCGTCGATGAAGATGAATATTTATATATTTGTGTTTAATATTAATAAATATAAGATAATTCTATACTTACCTATATGTATACATGTATGTATTTGATAAAACATACATACATATGTATATGTATTTAATATCTACGTATATGTATATCTAAAATATATAGAAAAATATATGTATAAAGGTTATTGTATAAGAATATCAACTTATGATTTTAATATACATTTATGAGTATTCAATTGATGATAGTAATTAGATAAGCGAGTATATATATATGTAACTGTATATATATTAATATATAAATGTAATATAACAATTTTTGTTATACACATTTATATATTAATAATATATATGTTAATTGACATGCTTAAAGGTATTTGAAGTATTTATATGTAAATACAATGCTAATGTATAGCACGCTTGATAAACCATACTCTATACATTTAAAGTTTCCATGCAAATAGTATTGATAATGCATGTTATTGCTTTATTTACAAAACAAATGGAAGCACGAGATTACTAAAGACATTTCTTACACATTATATACATGCTTTAAAAACCATGTGAATAGTAGTTTATACTAAGTGCTCGAATGGAGCGACTTAATGCAAGGTAAATGTTGAAAGAAGGAAACCTTAATCCACATCATCACAATGAACTCTGTATAAATATGTTAGAAGCAATTGTTAACATTGGGAACAACATTTATGAGACAATTTTGTGTATATGACTGATCATTAGATTTCTTAAACCTTAGCATTTGAGATTTTTAAGCAACACATAAAAGGGTATATGAAGCCACTCATGGGAAAACCATAATGGGATATTAACCAGCATATAAAATGTGTAAACTTCACTATCAAAGACTTTGTCAAAATGCTAAGGCTATGAGTGAGTTCTCATACATGATATTTGAGTTATTAAAACAACACTATAAAGACGAAGTTGATCCATTGATATGTGTCAAACGCTTTGGCAATGAACAAATCAGCTAGGTAAAATGCAACCAATAAGAATATTGGCATATTCTTTTATGAAACAAGCTAGAAGATAGGGAATGTGGTGAATAGTTGGTGCCATATTATGAATTTTGTGATTCATTTAGAAGTCTCTTGAGCCTGTAAGTCAATTTCCAAATTTGAACATGTGAAATATGAATCAAACAAACCTCTTATTGGTAAGAAAAGAATCGACTTGCTATCTTGTTTGGGTAAGTATTGAGATAGAAATTTAACACCTTTTTATTATCAAGCTAAGTCAATTGAATTGAGCTGAGAAGTGTCATTTCATGGGCCTTTTTTCTAGCCTATAGATGTTGGGTTTTAGGTATAAATAGAGGCACTCTTACCTCATTTGGATACCACTTCTACTAGATATTATTATGCTTCTCCATTCTGCTACTTTTTATTTGTTAGGTTCTTATTTTGCTAAAAGCTAATTTGTGAGGAAACATTAGTGAAAGGAATTGAGGAGGATTTGTTGTTAAGTTGATTTCAAGAGGGGTCCAAACTTAAGAACTAGTGGGCCAATTATATTATAGCGTAAAACAAGCATGGGATTCTACTCTCTTTATGTTTATCTATTTTGAAAAAGATTGTATGTCTTTTCGTGTTGTTTAGAAATTGCATTAGATTGGTTGAATAGATAGATGATCTATTTTCTTATCAGAAAGGAAAAGAATATAGTTGATATGATTTCCTTGTTTGTGCTTTTACATACTCCATATTAAGGAGCGGATGTCATCAATAGTATTATATACTAGATTTGATGAAAGATTGAATATCTTAAGGGAGTGATTTAATACTATTATGTACCCTATATGGGAATTCATATGATTATGTTTCTATACATAGATAGTCTACACTACATGTATAATGTGAAATGAATCAATGTCATGGCATGACTTAACACTGTTAGTTTATAATGCTAGGAAACCTTAGGAATGATAAGGTTTAACAAAACAACAACAACAATAATATGAAAGATATGATAGGATGATACATAATTTTGCTTATATATACTTGAATGGTCACTTGATCATTACTTACTTTCACTAACTCATTTGATTGCAAAATATGATGAAACTTTTCGACAAAAGATGTATAATTAGATGTATCATTGGGTACCTATGTATTTAATGTGAAATTTTCAATTTAAAAAAAAAATTATACTCGACATTCGTCAAAATTGGGACACCCCATGGTTTTCGTTGCTATTTCGACATACACTTAAAGTCAACCATCCCCTTCCATCAATTTGTGGGCCGATGGGTATATGGTTAGTGTTCATCAGGGTTCCGATGAATTTTTTTAATAAATAAAAGTGAGTTCAAAAATTTATCTATACTTGCGACAATGTTTTTCTATACTTGCAAATTTTATATACTTGTGACAGTTTGTGGAGGTTATAGACCGATTTTTTTGGGTGCAATATATCAAAATTATTAGATTTTATTACTTGTCTTTGATTAAAAATTATTGGAGTGTGAGTTTGATATTTTTTGAAGATCTAAATATTCAAGCTTGGTAAAGAAAAATCATGTGAGATAATATTAGTGCAGAACAAAATAAAGAGACACTTGCTAGATTGTTGGCTAGATTGAAAAGAAAGGGTGATGAGAAATGTTATTGTCCTTGCAATAATTTCAAGGGCTTAAAGATGAGAAGACTTTTAATCACAACAACTGAGAAAGATGTAGGAAACATGGTCACATTGAAGGGGGGCATGATTATCGTCCACTGGTAAGTTGTTCATTATATTTCTTTAAATTGATTGAATTTGTAAATGTTTATATCATTTTAAATTTATATATATATATATATAAAATCACTTGATCATGATCATGGATTATTTGTGTCGATCATTATTATAAAGGTGGGGTGCCCTAGAGCACATGATATGGATTATCATGGCCTGAAGAATGTGGTTTTGCAAGTAGAGGAACATGGAGCTGTGAATATCGAAGATGAAATTAATGATCCTATGGAAGAACTAGATGATCATGCGCCAGAAAACACAATTGAAGATGATGGTACAAATACATTGATCCATGACACATTTAGTGGTGTAGTTGATCATGATGATTGAGATGACTTTGATGATGTTCATGATCTACCTGTACTTGAGAAGGCATATGATCCCCTTTATGAAGGCTCCCAAAAAACTCTTCTATTTGTTGTATTGTTGCTGGTGAACTTGAAGGTTATGAATGGTTTATCCAACATAGAAATCTCACAAATGTTAAGGTATTCCATAAATGTCATCTTTTTTCATCTATTTTTGTTGTTAGTTCATCACTAGTAAATAAAAGATGAAATATGTACCATTAATATTCTTTATATTAACAAATTATTTTTTTGTTATAGATTGATAGGTGAATTTTTGTTACCACCATCAAATATTTTACCTCGTTCATACTGAGATTTATCTTCCATTATGAAAGATATAGGAATGGAGTATCAAACAATAGATGCATGTCCCAATGATCATATTATATAACATAAACAACACGAATTTGCAAAAAAATACCTAGAATGTCATATCAGTAGATATTGAATAAATCAACTAACAGAAAAGGTGCCTCACAAGGTTCTTCACTATATTCCCATTATTCCACATATGCAATGAATATTTAGGTGTGAAATCCTAGCACAATTTATGAATTACCATGCACATAATAGAAGTGGAGATGACATTCTTCAAATGCCTGTGGATGGTTTTGCATTAGGGACATGGAGGAAAAATGGCCACACTTTAAAGAAGAACCTCATAATCTCAAGCTTTCATTGGCAGCAGATGGTATCAATCCATTTGGAGAGTTGAGATCTATTTACTCGATGCAACATGCTTTTGTTATCAACAATAGCATTCCTCCATGGATGTAAATAAACAAGGAGCACAAAATGTTGGAAATGATTGTTCTAGGTATTTATTCACATCAATTTTATTTAATGTAGTAGCATCTCATTTGTCTTATTTGTTGTATGATGACTTATATTTTTTTAATTTAATAGTAATGTACATTAATTTATATATATTGCAATAAAATGGTTATAATAATTATGTAATGTTTATGTTCATTCAACTAGGTAAGTACCAAGTTAAAGATATGAATGTATATATCAAGCCTCTTATTGATGAAATACTAAAGTTATGGAATGGCATCACTATGTATGACATCTCTAGACCAATAGGACAAAGACAATTTCAATTCCATGCAATGCTTGTATGGACAATTCATGATGCCCCAAGGCTAACACATTTTTGTGGTATGTTATAACGTTCGGCTGCACTTTAATGATATTTAATTTTATGAAGTAGATATCATGCATGTTTTTTAAATAATCTATTCATTATATATAATTATAAAAATTTACATATTTAATCCAATTATATATGATCTTGCAGGTCTTCAAACAAATGGAAAATTTGCATGTCCATTTTGTGGTCCAAAGATGAAATCTCGTCGTTCAACAAGTTTAGGAAATCAGGTGTTTGATGAGTAGAGGCACTTCCTCCACAAAAATCATAAGTATTTAACTATTGAAAAACATCTTTTCAATGCGAAAGAAGAGACTACATCAAAACCACGAAGAATGACACCTCTCCTATGGAAGTTGGAATATAATAGAATTAATTCTGCAGGTTATACATTGGATCAAATTGTTTATCTATTATATATTATATGTTTGGAATTTATATTTTTATATTGTGTTTTGTTTACTCATGTTGTAATTGACAATGATTGTCAATGTTAATTTGTTTAAATTATATGCTTCATGAAGGTCGTCAAGGCATTAATGGTCGGCTTCCATAGAGACTGAAAAGCTATCCCAAACAATTTAGTAGGTTGCCCTACTATGAGCAGCTACAAATTGTGCATTTGTTTGATATAATGCATATCAAAAAGAATATAATAGAAATGTTATGGAAAATATTGGATGGAGGACATGACAAAGAAAAAAATGTCAAATTTTGTAGTTACATTCAAGAAGCCAATCACACAATGAAAAATTTCATTCAATTAAATAGTGATGGAGACAAAAGTAATATAAGTGCCCTTCCTTAGTTATTAACGGAGCAACAAAGCAATTTTATAAAATAAGTCACACAAAAAATTTGATTTCCCACAAGATTTTCTACGAACATAAACAATATCATAACAAAGAAAGGTGAATTTGGGTAAAGGATGACAACACATTATTGGCATACCTTAATTAAGGTAATTATTCTGGTATAGTTTATATATACTTGTATAATACATGTACTTTTCAGTGTATTATGTTTACTAGTTTTGGAAAAATAATGAAAATATCATTTTATAATTGTTGTAGTACGTTCTACCTCTATCTCTCCCAAAAAACTTCGACAACAATGTCAAGCAATTTATATATGATCTTGGAAAATACATGAGGTAAGTAGCGATATTTGTTCAATTCGTTCTATAGATCCTATATTTTCCATTTTTTTTACTTGTTATGCAATATATTGTATATTTTTGTTAAATATCTTTAATATGTTTGCACCTTGAATCACTTGTACATGGTTGTCATATAAAAAAATCCATAAAGAAGATATAAATTATTGGAGGAGAAAAATTCCTCGTCTAATGTGTGAAATACAAAATTTTCTACCTTCAACATTTTTCAATGCACAAGAACACTACCTCATACACCAAGTTGAGGAGATTGAATTATGTGGACCTATACACACAAGGTCAATGTGGATGGTTGAGAGGCACTTGAAATTTTTGAAGGCTTTGGTTAGACATAGAGAAAATTTTGAGGGTTCTAGGGTGGAGGAATATATGGTATACCAGGCCATGGTGTGCAATACTAAATATCTTCCTAAGTTCACATAAAAGATCCATGTAGATCTCATTTGGGATCCCAACTGCATTAACAAATTTGAAGGGGAGTACCTGATGGGGAAAGGTAGATTGAGGAAAGTGAGAGGTAATTATAAGATGGTCATGGAGATTAATTAGAATATATTTTACATTGCCACCTATCTCAACTAAGTCATCCCCTATTATCAAAAAGAAGAAAGATCTCCTAGCTAAAGATCAATTATGGAGTCTTAAATTTGATGGCTCTAAGTCTAAAGCAGGAAATGGAGAAGGGATTGAACTAACCAACCCGAAAGGGAATACTTACTTTTCATCTTACAAGTTGCAGTTTGGTTGCATGAACAATGTGGCTAAATTTGAAGCACTTGCTCATGGACTTATGTTTTCCCATAAAAAGGTCACCGCTCTCATGGTAATGGGGGATTCTGAAGCAATTGTAAAGCAGGTACGTAGCCAGTATACTTGTCGTAACAAAATATTGGTTGCATACAAAAATAGAATTTGGAATCTGATTGAAGACTTTGACGATTTTGGGATCACTCTGATCCCTAGAGAAGCTAATCAAATTGCATATTCCCTTGTCGTTGCTTCTAGCACCTTGGAGCCTATGCAATAATTTAACCTAAAGACATTTTTAGTTGAATTATTCTCAGTCCCAGCTATCCAGAATAGTGTCTAGAATTTTCAGGTATTCAATGATGATCAACATATATTGGCCTTTTTGGCAAGTTTAGATGTCTTCGAAGGACAAATAATAGATGAATCTAAAAGAGATCAGGGAGATTGGGATCCTAGGAATGGTGATTCAGAAGGGATATTGGAGTTGATAATCAATAGTATTCCAAAGGGGATGGTAGCCTTGGAGAGAATATTTGATTTTGACCCACGAGCTCATCAAAGGGTGCCCACAGAGAGTGATTGGGGGAAGTATGAATCTGTTAATCTAACTCACTTGGGTCCTAAAAGGAATGTTCTCATAGGAAATACTTGTCCTCAAGAAATTAAGGACAAGATAGTTAAAGTTTTGGAGAAGAACATTGCAGCCATTGCTTGGAGTTATGATGACCTAAAGACCTTTGACACTTCGATGATCAAACATACCATACCTCTTAAGCCAGAAGCTAAGCCCTTCCTTCAAAAACAACGCATGGTCAATGCTTTGATTGATCCCCTGATTCAAAAGTAGGTATAAAAGCTCCTATCTACAAGAGTAATCTTCCCAGTCAGACATTCTACGTGGGTTGCAAATTTAGTTCTAGTGCACAAGAAAAATGGTGAGATTAGGTTATGTGTTGATTTCAAGAATTTAAATAAGGCCTCTGAGAAGGGTAATTACCCACTACCTTCTCTTGATGAGGCATTACAAACAGTCAATGGGTCCTAGATGATGTCATTTCTGGATGGCTATTCTGGGTATAATCAAGTCCTTGTTAGTCATGAGTATAGAATGAAAACTTCCTTCACCACTAAGAGGGGCACATTTGCCTATCGGAGGATTCCATTCGGTCTCATCAACGTTGGGGCAACCTTTCAATGTGCAATGGACGTAGAATTCAAGGATATAATAGGTAAGTGTACCATTATTTATGTGGATGACTTAACTATATTCTCCAAGAATTGGGGAGACCATGCTGCAGATTTGGGAAAGGTCCTCAAAAAGTGTATAAGCTATGGTGTCTCCCTCAATCCAAAAAAGTGTGTGTTTGGAGTATCTAAAGGGAAAATCCTAGGCCACATCATATCAGAAGAAGGGATATCCATATATCATGATAGAGTGGAAGCCATCTTAAAGCTAACAAGGCTAGGAAGTAAGAAAGGAATGAGATCCTTCTTCGGAAGGATTAATTTTGTCAGAAAATTCCTAACAGGGTTTGCGGAAATTGTCAAACCCCTTAATGAGATGATGAAGAAAGAGGAAAAAATATAATGGAGCAATGAGGCCAATTTTCTTTCTCGCAAATCAAACAATCAATACCTAAGGCACCTATTTTGACTAGCCCAGATTATCTAAAGCCATTTTATATCTTTTCTTTCATGTTTGACCATTCGTGTGTAGTTGTTTTAACGCAACAAAGAGGTGAGGGAGAGGAAATACCTATTGCCTTCATGAGATCTCTATTTAAGAATGTAGAAGTTAGGTACTCACCCCTGGAGAAACAAGCCTTTGTATTAGTTCGAGTGGTAAATAAATTCAGGCATTACATTCTTTGAAGTCAAGTAATGGCCATAGTTCCTGATCCTTTTGTAAAATCTCTCTTGATGCAAAGAGAATTGGGAGAGTGAAGAGGAAAGTGGATGGCTATTTTGCAATAATTTGACTTAAAGATTCATCCAATGAAACTCGTTTGAGGGTAGGGTTTATCAAAGGCAATGGCAGATGTGGACAAGAATATCACATGCCAGCAAAACATTGTGCAATCATTTACTAAGGATCCCTAGTACACAAATTTGATCTTCTTCCTCCTTAATAACACATGTCCAAAAGGGATGAATGCTACTCAGAGGAGAGCATTGAGGATGAAGAGTGCTCATTATACTCTTAAAGGGGGATCTATCTACAAAAGGAATTTTCAAGGAATTTACCTATGATGTTTGGATAAGCAAAAGGCTAAGCACACCATTGCTGAGTTTCATGGAAGACATGGTACATGAAATGGATCTGCAGATGCTCTGGCCCATCAAATTCTTAGATCAGGCTATTACTGGCCTTATGTATTTTGAGATGCACACCAACATGTTTGAACATGCCATGTATGCCAGACCTCTACACCCAGGGAAAGAAATCTAATAATGCCTTTGCAGCTAGTGTATGAGGTAAGACCATTCACTCAATGGGCACTAGACTTTGTAGGTGTCATTAACCCAAACTATTCTAAAGGTCACAAGTTCATCTTGATTTCCACTGACTACTACACACACTGGACCAAGGCTCAACCCTGCAAAAACAACACCATAGAGGTGGTTATCAAGTTTCTAATTGAAAACATCAACACCGGGTTTGGAGTACCAATCGCCCTGGTATGTGATAATGGCCCTACTTTTTCTTCAGTTGAATTTATTCAATGGGCTTATGAACATAAAATAATTTTGAAATATTCATCTAATTACTACCCTTAGGGAAATGGAGTGGCTGAGTCCACTAATAAAAATCTGTTGGAAGTAATAAGGAAATTGTTAGAAAATAATCCTAGGGACTGGCACACCCAGTTGAGATTTTCCCTATGGGAAAATCGAACCCAAATCAAAGCCACCCTAGGAAATTCACCATTTAAGTTATTCTATGGCCAAGAACTAATTTTCCGATCCATTTGCAAATACCTATCCTCAAGTTTATGTAGGAATTTTATACAAAGGATGATAGGATTGAGGTTAGACAAATCGATTTTCTCAACATGGAGGAACAAAGAGATGCTGCTTCGCAGCAATTCTCTAAACATCAAGCTGTTGTGAAACGCTAGTTTGACAAAAGGGCCAAGGTCAAGGCCTTTAGGATATCAGACCTTGTGTTACTATTGGACAAAGCTAGAGAGAAGAAGGGATATCGCCAGAAATTTGATAGACTCTAGTTAGGTCCATATCAAGAAGCTGAGATAGTAGGCGAGAATGCTTTTCATTTGAGTACCTTCATAGGAGAACCTATTCCATTGCCAATAAATGGTCAGTTTCTCAAGCACTAATTTGGTTCATGAAGGTATGATGCTTTGGGATAATTGTACTATACTATATCATATGTAATTAAGTTTTGTTTTTTTTGTTTGTTCTTTTCTTTTCACTTTGTTTCTTTTTATTTGTTTTATTTTGTCTTGTCTTTTCTTATTTCATTGGGGATCTTCATTTCTATCCATCCCAAGAAAGGGGGTTGTTATTCAAATTATGCTACAAGCACTAGGAGAGAAATTGATTTAGGTATTTTCAACGAGCATCTTTTGAAGGATTTCATTCTAAAACTCATGCCTTATGACCATTCTAATGTTGGTTTGAAAAGTTATTAAGGGTAAAAGGGTACATTGTGAATATCTCATGAATTATGATCAAAATCTATCACCAAAATAGATAAACATCTCTGCCTAAGTAAATACCTATTTATTTCAGGGTGGCTTTATCTCTGATTCAAGTGAAAAATTTGATTCCAAGCCTGTCATGAAATTCATTATAATTCTCAACCCACATTTTAGACCGATTGTATCTGAGTATTGAGAAAAGTTCATAAAAGGTTTCTACAAGTGAAGCTCAAGTAAAAAAAGAGAGAGAAAGAGAGAAAAGGAAAACTCAATATCAAAGGGGTGAATCAAGTATCTCTATCGGGGCTATGGACGACTATCTGGCAGTAGAGAAATTCTTTGAGATAACTAGAGGTATCTTTGTCGGGGCTATGGACACTTGTTTCGTAGTGAAACAATGCCTAGGATTTCATTGCATGATAGTTAAAGGACTCAACCTATGCAGCTCGAATCTTAGGTATAGTTGTTCAGGAGTAGAGAAAGTGTCTATAAAGAATGATGCACAATATACGCACACACTCAGATTCAAGAAGGTTCATGAGCACATACATCTGAGATTCCAGCTCGATGTTATTCTATATATCTGATCTTATTCAAGCTAATATGCTTCATAAGCCAAGTAGTTTTTGGGTGACTAAATTTTTTTGGGTCTCGTGAAAATAGGTAAACCATTTTCCCAACTGAGTCCCCATTTTTTATGCCTTGCATAACCACCCCATATTTTTCCTTGGTAAAAAAGGGTCCCCCTTTTTGTGTTTTCTATCCTTGGTTGTTTTTTAACAAAGTTTGGAGTTATTCTTTCTTCCAACACTGTATTTTTTTCTTTTTTTTTTTGTTCAGCTGAAACTAGAACCGGAACGGAATCTAGGTTGAAGCTTGTTTTGAGGATTCCATTCTGATCCCGGTTTCATTTGTCTTTTCATTGGTCTCTTTGTTTGTCTTTGTTGGAGTCAGAGCTAGAGTGGATTTTAAGTTTGAGATTTATATAATATAGTCTCAAACTTATTTCTATTCTACCTCAGCCTCTGCCTTTTGGTTTGTTCGTTTGGACTTGAGATCGGTGATAGGTTTTCTTGTTTCAATCTTCGTATTTTTCTTTTGGTTCTTTCTTTCCTTTTCTTCTTTTTTAGCGGAACTAGAATCGAAACTAGAACAAAACTTGAAACTTGGACAAAGTTTTTAAATCAAATTCCATTCCATCCCTGCTCCCACCTTTCTTTCTTTTGTTGTTTGACTTTACTTCGGCCGCACAACAATCTTGTTCTTGTTCCCTCCGTGGTTCTGACTTTGCTCTTCCACATTTATGGCATTAATTACAGGTGCCTTAAATGTATGAAGCTGGTTTTTTAACCTTAATTAAGGTTAATTCAATGGTTATTATCACTGTTTAAAGAGTAAGGATGAACTAGGGTTGTGGTGGAGCATTTGGGAGCATGATTCAATCAAAAGTGAGACATTTTTGTGTGGAGTTTCATCAAAGGACCAGACTCTTGGATTGTGTTTGGAGGTAGGGTTTCTGTTTTTTTCATTTTTCTATTCGTTATGTTTTGTTTTATCTCTTTTTCTTTGTGTGGGTTCGTAGCTCTTTTTTTTCTTTCAAATCCTTCTTGTTTGTTTTCCCTATCTTCTCTTTTGTTCTATTTTGTTTTTCTGGGTTTCGTTTTGTCTTTTATTTTTATGTTTGGCATTTTATTTTTTGTTTGTTTTTCCACGGTCATTTTCTTCATTCTCGTACCATGATGCCCTAGGTTTTTGAAGGTATGAATCACTTGCTACATTATGTTTATAGCATTTTTTGATCTACGGTTTTACTTGATTCTTCTATGCATCGATTTGTTTGGTTTTGAGTAGGTTAAATTTGTGCCATAATTATTTAAGTCAGAGGGTTTATAAACTAGGGTTTTTGCATGTCTCTATTTAAATTATAAAAAGATTCCCTAGTTACTGTATTTTCCTCTCATTCATATGGGGATGGTTTCAGGCAATCATTTTTTAAGCCCCTCTATTTTGTCAGGGTACTTCATTTTTTAGGTTATGATGTCATTCGTTATTCTATTGAAATTCCTAAAATGATGTCATGATTGTTTAAACTGGGATTAGAGTTGAGATTGATTTCCTTCTCAAAGTATGGTTTGTAATAAATGTTCAACTTTGTCTTCGGGCCCACTTCCGATGAGTTATAGGTTATCTAAAGGATGTTCGACACAGTCGGAGCCAAAGGCGAACCGGGATATAAGTTTTAAATTTCTTCATTTTACCAAATCAATGTTCATTTTGATCCCGATTCTGATTACCATGCCGAATCTGGTTTCGATCCTGCCATATGGTTTATTCAAAGCTCAATGCCCATTCCAGTCCCAACCCCGATAGTCTTTTAAAAAGGGATTTTTAGGGATGTCTTTTGCCTGGTTTCACCTCCGGTATGTATGAAGGGTAAGATCTCTAACCATATTTTTTATTATACTTATTATAGACCTAATCTGGCATTTTTATTGTAGAAACTAAAGAATGTTTGGAGCATTAGGTGAGGCTTCTCAGAGGAGTCAACCTACAAAAACTTCAAAAGAAGAAGCTAAGCCTAAAAAGGTTAAACCTAAAGAAATCCCTTACACCTTGAGGTATAATCATTGGGGTCCTATTGTCACTGCTAATAAGGTGGATTTTGATTGGGCAGACATAACTGATACAAATCTGGGTCCTTCCATTATGAGGAGCTGTAATCCAAAATATTTTCTCAGGAGGTGACAACGAGAACCCACAAGGTAGTTGAGTCTGGCTTGGCTCACATCATTTTTTTTCCTTTGTCAATTCAATGTTTTGAACTGATAATGACAATAGGTGGAGCTTATAATCTGGCTACTATACAGTGTGTGGATTCACAAGGCAATGTCATCATTGATTTGACTCCCCAAATGTTCCAATTTATGTTCAATGTTCCCAATCCAAGGAATCCTAGCCAGCTCAATGAGGCGGAGGCTTTAAAAATGTATAGTAAACATAAGGAAGCCAACAAATCTTATTTGAATAAGAAATGGATGAGGACTAAGAAGAAGTCTCTAATCAAGCTTCCAAATCAGCCTAAAAGGGCAGAGTTCTACAAAGAGTTAGGGGACATTATAATGATGTTATCCAAAGTCTTTGGAAACAGAGATTATTTTCAATTTAAGGAATGGATGTTTCCATTCATTCAAACAATCTTGGATGGAAGGAAATAGTTTGATTGGCCCATGATTGTGTCTGAAAGCATACACAATCAAATGGTTAGGGTAAGAGAAACCAAAATTTTCTTTATGACCTCTTATGTCATTTATGCAATGGCAAGGAGAGGTATTTTTCTAGGGTTAAACATAGTGGGAGTGTTGGGAGAAGCTAATGGACAAAATAAAGTATGGAACCATTATGACCAGCTATCCTTGCAGATTTCTAAACTATATTATAGAAGAGTTAATGATGCATTTATGTATGTTATTATTAAATAGCTCAATGGAGATGTAGGGTATAGACTGAGCCAGGAGGCCATGGAATTCATTATAGAGTGGGGATATTGGTTTATCCAATACCCCAAGTGTACTTATTTCAGGTTGGCTGGGTTTGATGGTCATCCTCACTTACTCCCTAGATGCTGCAGTAATAGGATGGTTTTGATGGAATTTTTTTACCAAGCCTTAGGGGTAAATGCTAAATTTCGAATAAAGCATAAGATTGGCTGTCACAAGTTCCCCATGCAATTGGGTGAATACAGCTTCCCACACCTTGTGGGAGCTAAGGTTTTCTACAATGAATTAATGTATTTGAAATTGGGTGTATATATTGCTAGGAAGCATTTTGATCCAAAGAAAAAGATGAATGCCTTGCTTACTTCTATTTTTGATAAAAAATTCAATCTGTTGGAGGACTTTTGGAGTGATCTTCAGGATGAATATGATTTGAGGAAGAGGAACTATGAAAGAATGTCTATCCCACTCATGGTGGAATGTGGGGTCAAAGTGGACATTCCTGAAACACTATCAAATGATGGTCTAGTTTTGGATCCCTTATATGAAGCACGGGATGTAGGTGCCAAGAATTTAGATCCTATAGATTGGGATGCAAAGGAGACAATTGATATTAAACACATAGCAAGACCAGTGTTGGATAGAAGTATCCAATGGGTCATACTAAGAACCAAGGAGCCTGGGGGCAAACCTCCAAGAAAAGAAAAGGTGCAAGTACCACACAAGGGTAAAAGAGAATGAAGAGGAAAATGCCTCCAAAGGAGCCCTTGGAATTCTTCCCTGCGGACATAGAAGAATTTGAACTTGAAGCTCTGGCTCAAGATTTTCTTGAAGCACAAGAAGAAGAAGTCCCAATAGGACTGGTGGCCTCAACATCAGTTATGGGTGATTTTCCTACTCAACTCCCTCCTACAAAATAGTCGGGTGGAGAAGTGCCTAGGGGAACTCTTCATATGGAAGCAGAGACTTTAAAGGGAAAGGAGGTTGAGATGGAAATTCATGATGTAGAAACAAACTCTGAGGGTACTTTGTCAAATAGGGAGACACTAGAGGAAATGCCTCTTGATGAAATTGAGCATGTTTTGACAGCAGAGGATCAATGGGTACTATTTGAAGAAGCTATGAAAGCATTAGATGCCAAAGCACAAGCTGAAGCTTTGGCAAAACAATAGGAATTAGATGCCAAGGCACATGTTGAAGCTCTGACAAAGCAAAGGGAAATGGATACAAAAGCACAAGTTGATGCAGTACTATAGCAACAATAGTTAGAGGCCAAGTGAAAAGTTGATGAATTGATCAAGCAACAACAACAAAAGGAGCATGAGCTCAAGACATAGGAGGAAAATGACAGATTAGAGATGGTGCAAAAGATACATGAGCTAGAAGAAGAGAAGGACAAATAGAGAAGAGAAAGGGAGGCCCTTGAGGCTAAGTTTAAAATGGTTGAAGAGGCCTACAAGAAAAGAGAAGAAGAAGAACGCTTGCAAAAAGAAAAGAATGTTGAAGAGATTTTTAAGCAACAAAAAAAGGAGAAGGAAGTGTGGGACAGGCTCAAGGACTTGGAAACAGAAAGAGACAAACTACTTGAAGAGAAGAAGTTGGAGTAAGAACGATTGAAAAAGGAGCAAGAAGATAAAAGGTTATAGGAGAAGAAGGATAGGGAAGAGGCTGAGAAACTTGCACAAGAGAATGCAAAAAAAGAACAACAAATTGTGCATGAGGTTGATTATCAACCTAAAGTTAATTAATTACAGCCACTATCTTCCACAACTATTGCCTCTTCTTCTATAGTAATGGCTTCCACTCCTGGTGCTCCTACCTGGTTGAAACTTGATCTTGAAAAGAAACAAATAGCTCCACCATAGCCTCTTAATTGGGAAGAGATGATGAAGGAGATAGAAAAGGAGAGACCCAAGAAGAAGACCAAAATTCTTCATTCCACAAGACTCACCGAGGTAGGGGAGATTATTGCAGAATGTGCAATTCTAGTAGTGGATAAGGATAGGGGAGACATGTAGGTCACTAATTATCCATTAGATTTTTTAAACCTTAGCATTTGAGCTTTTTAAGTAGCATGTAAAATGGTATATGAAGCTACTCATGGCACAACCATAATGGGATATTAACTAATGTATAAAACGTGTAAACTTCATTGTCAAAGAATCTGTAAAAATGCTAAGGCTATGAGTGAATTCTCATACGTGATGTTTGAGTTATTAAAATATCACTATAAAGGTGGAGTCGATCCATTGATATGTATCAAACACTTTGTCAATGACCAAGTCAGCTAGGTAAAACATAGCCAATAAGAGTATTGACATATTCTTCTATGAAACAACAAGCTAGAAGATAGGGAATTTGGTGAATAGTTGGCATCATATTATGAATTATGTGATTCATTTAGAAGTCTCTTGAGCCTATAAGTCAATTTCCAAATTTGAACATATGCAATATGAATCAGTCAAACCTGCTATTGGAAAGCAAAAAATTGACCTGTTGTCTTGTTTGGGTGAGTATTTAGATAGAAAATTTCCACCTTTTTATTATCAAGCTGAGTTTATTGAATAAGCTAAGAAGTGTCATTTCATGGGCCTTATTTCTAGACTATAGATTCTAGGTATTGGGTATAAATAGAGGCACTCTTACCTCATTTGGATACCACTTCTATTGTGCATTATTATGCTTCTCCATTCTACTAATTTTTATTTGTGACGTTCTTATTTTGTTGAGAGGTACTTTGTGAGGAAACTTTAGTGAAAGGAATTGAGGAGGATTTGTTGTTAAGCTTATTTCAAGAGGGGGCCATACTTAAGAACAAGTGGGTCAAGTGGATTATAACCTAAAACAAGCATGTGATTCTACTCTCTTTATGTTTATCTATTTTGAGGAACATTATATGTCTTATTGTGTTATTTATAAATTGTATTAGATTGCTTGAATAGAGAGATGATATATTTGTTTATCAAAAAGGAAAAGAATCTAGTTGATATGATTTCCTTGTGTGTGTTTTTACATACTCCATATTAAGGAGTGAATGTTAGACCAATAGTATTATATACTAGATTTCATGAAAGCTTGAATAGCTTAAGGGATTTATTTAATACTGTTATATAACCTATATGGTAATTCAGATGATGAAGTATCTATACATAGATAGTCTACACTACATGTATAATTGAAATAAATCAATGTCATGAAGTGACTTAACACTGTTAGCTTATAATGCTAGGAAACCTTAGGGATGATAAGGTTTAGCAAAACAATAATAGTGATAGTATGAAAGATATAATAGGATGAGACATCATTTTGATAATCTATACTTGAATGGTCACTTGGTCATTAATTACTTTCGAATGAAACCCTAGGTTGAGAGTAAACTATTTGGGTCGAGAAGTATATTTGATTAATGATTGAAACCCTAGGTTAAGAAATATCTACTGGGTTGGAATATTTACTTGATTACCCATTGGAACCAATAGGTTGAGAATAACCTACTTGGTTGGGTTGTTTAGTTGATCTTTGTTTAGAACACATAGGTTCAGATTAACTTATATCACCAAACTAGTTGTTAATTTTTGAATTTATCCTAGGATTAGGATATACCAAGGTTGAGACTCACCTATGTGATTAAGTTGATCACTTGAGTTTATGAATTATTACTTGATTGCAGCCATAGGTGGGATTACCTATTGAGTTTGAGTTGTTACTTGATTGTTTGTTTATACTCTTGATGTGAAGTCATATTGTTGACAAGATTCTACTCTTTGATTAACCCTTTTTACCAAGGATATCACACTCTCGAATAGAATCATTTACTAATATCATTGCTCTTCCATTGGGTTCATGTATTAATGACATTATACTCTTGATGAGAATCACTTATTGTTGGGATATATTCTGGAATGGAGTCAGTTATTTATGAATATTTATTTTAAGATAAGATGAAGCTTATGTAGCTATACTTTAGATTAAGTTATTCTTGGGACTAGGTTGACCAATAGATTGTTAATTTGTTTATGGAAAGTTAATTTATAGACTAGAAAATCTCATATGTTCTACTTGGGATTAGAATATCCATTAAAGGGGGTAACCTATGCTTATGCTATATTAGTATATATACTATTGTGTTTTGGGAAAATGGGAATAGGTTATTTTGAAGGTAATGATTACCTGTGGAAGGAAATTACCTAAGAATAGTATGTGAATGGTTATAATCCAAACCGAGCTATGGTAGTGTATGTGAATAGGATGATTATCACTTGAAGTACTAGATGAGAATACTTTGGCCAAAGTAGTGTAATTTTCTACTGGTTGCATTGTTAATTTACTATGTTCCTTTTATGAATTCTAGTTCAATATTTTCATACTTGTAGGTGTATCTATTGTATGAATAGGTTTTGGTAATGTAGGACACAACATTAAGCTAGGAACAACAAATTGTTATGGGGTTCTACCAACCAATCTCTTTGTCGAAGGGTAGGGCCATCTTACCATATGTGGTAGATGTGCATGGGACCGCATTTGAGTTTGTGGTTGGTGGAAAAGTGCTTGACCGATGCTTCTCTTCATTAGTTGGTAGTCAAGGTTTGCATATGTTTGTGCTAGTATTGGGGACAACTAGAGTGTATGTACTAGGGGGCATGGACATCTAGAATGTATGCACCAATGTAGTGAAATTAGGATCAATTGTATATCTATTTCCAAATGAAGCTTAGAAGAGCTATGTGTGTATCTTGTACCCATTTATATGTAAGAATGTAATCATGAATGATAAGATTGAGTTTATTCAATATGAAATCTATGTTATGGAAAGATTTATGAAACTACAATGAAATGAAATGGAAGTTTGAAATAGTATTTATTTCAAGTGTGCATGTAATTTACATTATGGAAAATAATATTTTGTATTTCTATGTTATTTCATCATGGTTCATTCACTTAAGGTGAATACTTGAAATTATAATGAGTAGAACACTGGGCTTGTTACAAAAGCATTGTTTATGAATTCATTCATGATTTCCTCTTCTTGACTTAAGATATATTCGTTAAGAATATATACAGTGGGAGATGAAGGAATATGAGTTTCATCATCTAAATTAAGTTTATTTCCAAACACACAACATGAAACATCAAAGAATTCAAGGAAGTCAACATTTTACCAAAACACTTAGCCACTATAACAATATTATTCTCACAATGAGGTTCAAGTTGTTATACAACAGTGAACTAAAAATTTGAAACCAAATTTAGATAGAGGATCTTGAGAGGATTTTATGTAGAGGAAGGAATCACATACAACACCCTTGACACATTCCAACTAGGGTTTCAACTCAAATGATACAAGTGTACACCCTTTTTCATTCTTGACACTTTGCTCCTAAGCCTAAAATATGGAAATAGAACCATAATGGCCCTCAATAATTGAAAAAAACAAGGAATATGGGATTATTTTTTTTTAAAGGTTTAATTAAACACCTTCTAAGGGCTCCCAACCATTCATAGCCCCAACCAAGTGTTTGACACACTGAAACATGCAAATTATGATTGTTGCCACTAGGTGCATTCAAGGTAATGACTTAAAACAAGGGAAAGAATACTTGTCATATGAATTCCCAAACTTGTGTAGGCTTCCAAGAACATACCACCATGATTCTACACCCTTTCATCAACAAACAATGCGTAGATTGATCACAACAACAAAGAACCTAGGTGTTTTAGGATTGTTTACACACAATGCAAGCATACTATCCTTAAGAACTCCTTCAAAATTGAGAAATAGAAAACCTCCTATTGCTAGAATTTGGGAAGCATCTAGACAAATTTTTCCACCAAGTCTCATGGGTTTTCATCTATGGAAACTTTGTCCATCAATTAAATTTGTTCCCTGGAAACCCTAGGTAGGGTTTAAACCTATAGTCACCAAAAATGCAATATCTCGCACAAAACTTGATGAAATTATACCAAAGCAAATGAATTAAAAGGATAAGTATCTCCTCTAACTTCTCCAATTAGTTTTAGGACTATACCTTATATTACAAATTCATACAATGCAAATTACAATCAAATTTCACAGAAAAACACCAATTTTGGACTTGTAAAATGAATTATATCTTATTCCAACTTTATCCAACCATTTTGATCAAGGTTACATGGAATATTTAACATGTTACAACCATTTTAAAGTAAAAAATTGACCACCAAATCCTTTGTCAACACAAATGACAACATTTGCAAGTTTTTGACAACATTTTGCAACATTTGCAACTTTTTACAATATGACACCAAAACATCATAGAATGGATTTAAATGACTCCAAATGGTCTTAAATGACCTTATTGACCCCAAACAAACCAAAAACCAAAGTTTAGAAACATGAAAAAAATTTGCCTCAAAAAGGTGCATTAGGTTTCTATCACATAAATTTGAGCAAAAGTAGCTTTTAGACAAAGTTGCCTAGGGAAACTATGTCTAGAAAAGACTTTTGCAGAATTCAAAGTTTGACTATGTACAATACTATTTGAAGTTCCTATTTTTTATTGTATGCAGGTGTGATAGTGAATATTTTTCTAGAATTTTCCCAATTTATGATTATGTAATTCAAAATACAAGTGTGCAACAATTTGAAAAATGTTCAAGCAATAAAAGAAAATTTTAAATGCAATTTTCAGATGTAAGATGCAATAGTTGAGTAATTCTAATATGCCAAAATCTGAAAATGATGATGATGATGCCTTTTTGAAATAAATAATGCAATTTTTCACTTTTGAACTATATGTAAGATGCCTAAATGAGTGCAATGAACACTTTCAGATTTGATTTCATATTTAAATGACCTAATGCAGATTTATAAATATAATTGGAATGTAGATTTGACCTAAGATGACTAAAATTAACCCTATTGCAGCTGATAATGCAATATAATATGCAATGTTTTTTGAATTTTTATACCTTTTATGATGCAAAAATGAATTCCTAAATGAAAAACAAAAAACATTGTAATGCTAAACCTAGATCTAGGAATTTTTTTTTAGATTTCAGAAAGTTTACTATGCAAACATGTCAAGTTCACCAAAATGAAATGTAGAAAAAGGTGGTGGAGCCCCTAGGATTTTACTCATGGGTTTTGGGGAATTTTCCTAACATTTCATTTAGAGGGTTGAGGTAGTGAGGGTTTGATGGATTTGGACAAGGTATAAGACTAACTTACAACCTGAAAGGTGAGTCAACTTTCCCTTGACCAAACTTGGGATGGATGTTGGAATGAAATTCAATGATTTAATTGGGTTAATGGTGCAAATGACTATTCTGATGCAAAAGCAATAGATCTAGAAAGTCATAGACAAATTCAGGCTTTGGAAATAGATTGATCAGAGTTATGTGCACCTATGATATAAACTTGAAGCTAATTTTTGAGTAGAAATCTGCCCTAGGCGACTATGTTCTAGTAGATGAATCCCATATCTGATCTCATAGTCCTCTGGATTTGGATCAAATTCTTCTTTTCCCAAGTGTCGCACTATTAGATATTTTTTGGGTGTCGAGATAACTAAGTTTTCATATGTTTTCAAGGTGTAAGGTTTGAATGCAACAACGGATAATTGAACTTTAAAATTCTCCCAATCTTCTTTAGATATGAAACCTACACAATCAAAGAGAAGAAGGGTTGTGCCATATAGGGGCTTGCCTCAATCAAACTCATGTTGGTATTTCCACCTCTATAATGGAAATGTCAATGAAAAAGAGCTTATCCTTTTGAGGGATAGAGGCTAAAGGATAAATTAATGATGAACCAACAATGGACTACAACTCACCACTCAAAAATAGCTTCCTTGAAGGACTGAAGTCATACAAATCTCATCAAGGCTTGATTGTTGTTTGCTTGATATGCTTGGAAAACCTACAAGGGTTAGATCTCACAAAAAATAAAAACATGAACATGAACAAACTCACATACACTTTGACATGATGCTTTGATATTGAATTTCTACAATAAATATGCTCTTGACTACTTTGACTTGCTTGATAATGCTCTTGATTCGAATATTTTCACTTATTGCATGTTAATTTTTCAAATGATGAAATGACTAGATATTTATACACAATTATTCTAATTTCCCAAAAAATAAATCTCGATAGCTAACATCTGAAATTTGAAATTCAAATAATAAAATGTCAACCGCAATATATTAAATTTTGGAGAAAAAATAGGGGGACCAAGTTGCCTAGGGTGACTAAGTCCTGGCCCTATTTTTTGGGATCTAAGATGTTAGGGGGAAAATATTAAGTGTTTACATTGGTTTTCCATATCTTCATTTTATTGATAACTATCCAAATAGGCTATGAAATACATAATTTAGGAAATTAGGTGTACAATTAGTTTCATGCACTTAGGGGGGAGGAAAACCTAGTGTAAAATTGTCAAGGGTGACAATTTACGACACTACACTCTCTAGGAAGGATATATGAAACTAATAAAAATTAATAAGAGCTCTCACTACTTGGGAAATATATGGATTAGTTCAAACCATTACATATATCAAAATACCAATAGAATTGGTATAAGAAATGTTACACATATCCTAAAAATTATCATCTATTTTAGGTCACATATCCAATGATATATTAATGCCTATAAGAAATAATCACTAGTTTAGAATCATGTCTATAAAACTACCACTAAAAAGTGTCAGCTTAATCTAACCAAGCCAAATATTTATGTTAACTTGATCCCTATTAATTTCCATTCCTAAAAATATATTTTTTTACCTTTAAATATTTCATATTAATCAAAATATAAATCTAAGATTTAATATCCTTAATGATCACCTTATTGTTTTTTATTATATAAGAAGGGAAAGTGTCACAAACCTCTTCCTCAGAAAATTTGAAAAAAAACTCCTTATTTTATTACTATCATTATTATTGTGTTGAGTGGATTGGAAATAATAGTTATTTCATTTTAATAAATTATAATGTCAAAACTATAGAAAATTAATTAAACAAGATAATGAATTGATTAATTATATTATAAAGAAAATAAACAAATAGATATTTTGTTGATTTAAAATACTTGTATACTTAGGAATAATCACTAGTTTAGAATCATATTTATAAAACTACCATTAAAAAGTGTCAACTTAATTTAACTAAGCCAAAGATTTATGTGAACTTGGTCCCTATTAATTTCTATTCCTAAATTTTTTTTTTACCTTTAAATACTTCATATTAATCAAAATATAAATCAAAGATTTAATATCCTTAATGATCACATTTTTATTATATAAGCATATAGGAAAGGGCCCTGATCCCATACAAAAACAATAAAAAATTCCAAAGAAAAATACAACTGGATAAGGACAAAAAAATAGAGGAAACAACCTAGGAAACAAAACCACATCACCACACCCCAAACAATAGAGAACAATATCAACCAAGTTCCATGGGGTCATTACAAAAAAACCTTATCTAAGTACCAATATAAAATTAACCAAACCATAATATCATTAACCCACATACTATCAAAAGGAAAGCTAAACCTGTCATAAGTGTCTAGATATCTAGCACATAATAATTATAACAAATATTAACAAAATATAATCAAATTTTAGGTTTAAAAAGCCCATATTAGTCTCATCACAAAGGAAACCATAAATACCAGTCAATAAAGTACCATCAAAACCTAGAACCATGACCAAAAAGATAGGAATTTAGGAATCCTCTATAAAACTCAAAGTCTTTTGAAGCTCCTCCACTATTTCTTCCAAGTTGTCCTTTAGCTCCATCATTTTGGACTGATCTACTTCAATCCTTCTTCCTTTTTTCCTTTTCTACTTTTTTATCTTTCCCTGGCTAGATATGGTACCCATTACTACTCTTTTCATGACCTCTTCCATGACTTTTCACATGTTCTTGATGGTCTCCTTAATGGTCTAGAACTTGTTAGAATTATCCTCTTTTTCTATCCTTCTTTCAGTTTACTCCACCCTCTTTGTGAGCAGCCAATTTTTGAATTCTAAGAGTTAGGAGTGTTGGCATTCAACTCAATGGCCTCCAAATCAAGTGGAATATCATTTATTTTTTCCTTCTCCTCAGCTTTACCAAGGTTAGTCCCTTCATCATCACATTGCTCCTCCTCCTATTGATTATTCTCTTATTTTGCTTCTTGGTTGGTGTCCTCAAGTGCATTAGACTCTGAAGAATCCTTTCCCTATGAGAACTCTATTTTACCAAGGCTATCAAGTACATATTCCCCCTCAAAGGATACATATTTCTCCTCCCTAACTGTTTTTTTCCGTTTTTCATCCTCCAATTTAGGAAGGTTTGCACTCCTCTTTTCATCAGAGTTTTTTCTTTTCTTAATTATCTTCTGACCTTTGGAAGAAGCTAAAGCAAGGCAGATAGACCTACGACCCCCTAGGGGGGTGAGCCCAATTTTAGGGATGATATCTTTATCATCATGGATAGTAATGGTAGGGGTTTCATGGCAAGGCTCTTTTATCACCACCTTTCTTTTCTTAACAATACCTGAGGAAAAGGGGGGTTGTGTATCATTTTTTAGGAGTAATTTTTAGGAGCTCCTTCCAAGTGGGGTCTATATTTTTAGGTGAGGTAGTGTGATTATTTTTTGTGACTTTTTTTCTAGGGAGTGGGGATGGCTTTCGATCATCTCAATTTTAAAATAGCTTTTTGGGGAATGAGTGTTCTCAAGTAGATTATGAGCTAAATTATTTTGTAGGGTGGTGTCAAGAGCATATTTTCAACTTTCCCTAATTAAACCATGATGCAAAGGTTGGTTTTCCCCATTAGCTAGACTTTTTTGCAACAATGAAAGGAGAAAGAAGGGAAAATTATTTTTTTCAAGGTGGTGGATGTGGTTCAAGATAGGAAAATGGTATCACACACAGATTGAAATCTACCCTCAAGAGTGAAATATTTCATAAATAAAACTTACATTATGGTATGAGGTGAGAGCTACAACCTTGAATAACCATTATAAAACCTCTAAGATTTTTCCTTGGCCTCAAAAAACTTATCGATGTAAGTCTGGTAGTTCCTTGTGCTTTTTTGGCAATTTTCTTCCCTTCATATTTGAGACAAATGGCTTGAGCTATAAGTCTTACATTGAATATGAAATGAAGCCCACCTAGGTTTACCTCGTCATCCTTCCAAGAATTCACAAATTTTTAATTGAGTTCCTCACTGTAACCCTACATAGCTTCGCAATATGGGGTGAAACCCACTTGTTCAAATAGGCTCCACAACTCGGCATTCTCTCTCAGAGAGTCATGCTTGATCAGTTGCATTATTTTTCTAGGTCCTCCCATTACCTCTTCATGGTTAGGATATCCTTGCGCAATAGAAAATAATTCACCCTTATACCTTTCTCGTTATAAATTGAGATCGCCAACAATTTAAAACATTTAGTATTCAGGATAATGTTAGGGCTTTGCATTTGGAGAGGCAACAGTTCAAACCCACTGGTTATTTTTTTAAGAAATTTTGATTTATCACAAGGAGATGACTCATTCCTTCTGTTCCATCCTTTATTGGAAATGAAAACACCCCTGCTATAACAAGGCATAATTAATCCTTCTTGATTACATCATGTGCTATCCGCCTTGACTGATACAAAGACATCATGTTGCCAATCCATCAAAATATTTTCATTGGGTCATGTGGTTGAAATCATGATTTGAAATTTTTTTAACTTCTTTCCTTTATTAGCCAAGCACGAGTCTTTATTATATTTTTTATTTTAGTATTGTTAGCTTTGTACTTCTAAAGATTTTTTGTACCAATAAAATCATTAGGGGTCCGCATTTCCTTATCCCCCAAATTTCCCATGACCATTATGAGAAAAATAGGAATTAATAAAATAATTTTAACATAATAACTCATAGCCCCCTCCATCAAATCTAATTACTATCAATCCTAGTAGGATTATTTAAAGAGCCAAGTTTTTCTTTAAATATGATTGTTTTGATAGGACTTGGCAATTGATGAAAATACCAATACATCCATTCAGATTATCTTAGACTTGCATTATCATTGTGTCAACACCAATATTACATTCCCTATATACATGGAAAATTTTATTCTATTAGAAGGTTTTCAATGTTCTCTCACAATCACCCAAAATGTCTTTCAAGTCCTAAGGAACATCAACTATATTATTTAAATAATTTTTAATCAATTGAGAGTCGCCTTCAAAAAATAATTTTGTGTAAATTTTGTCCTTCATATGATTTATGCCCGCCCACACAACAAAATCCTCTACGATGTTTGTTACAACCCCCATACCTCTGCCATATCCTTCAACATAATTGCCTTGGTGACTTTTTATTATTCCTCCTCCACCTCCCAAACCCAGGTTACCCTTTGAACAACCATCAAAATTACATTTCACCCAATATGATTTCAGAGGTGTCCAGCTAGTATTCTTCCTTTTTATCTTTTTTGTCTAGTTTATATTCATTAGGTCCTGTGAAATTCCCCACAATTTCTTAATTCTCAATTATTTGTAAGAAGAATTTTTCTTAGAAGGAGCATATTTTTTGTTAATATTTTATTTTATCTATTGTCTTATGAACATGTATAGATCTTTACTATTCTTATTTGTATCCCTGAAGACTCTATTGTTCTATCCTTTCCATAGTCCCTAGGTGAGAAACGAGGGAACTTTCTTCCAAAGATCAATAATGATGTTATGAGAGTAGGGACAAAAATTACAATATTTTATAAACATATTTATTGAGGGGGGAAAAAGCAAATCTATCATTAGGTTTTTTATAAAAAAAGACCAAACTTCTTGAGAGTAGGGACATTGAAACAAAAAGTTCATGATTGTTTCTTCAACTTCATTACATAAGTAGCACTTGTTAACCAAATGAAAACATTTTTTCTTTAGATTATCTAGAGTAAGAATCTTACCATGAGACACTAACCACCAGAAGCAATTGACTTTAGGTACTAAGTTCTTATTCCAAACCATTTTCCATTCAAAGTCCCCCTTAGGAATCAACAGGTTTTCCAAAACTTCTTAAAATAGATCTAACTAAGTTTTTTCCCAAATGACTCTTGGTTCATATCCATTCATCTTCCCTGTGTTTCAAGAAAATATTGGCTTCACCAACCTATTGTAGAAGAAGGTAGAAAGGCTCCCAATTATGTTGTGTACACCTTTTGAGAACATCATTAAAAATGTTGTTGAAATTTTTCCATCGAGGCCTCATGCCCTCCCAATTGATATAACGAGTGACATTTTTCCTATAGCTCTTATCAACCTAAATTTAAATATTAGAGATTATTATTTGATGAAAAAGGAGCACAAGTTTTCTAGGTGTCTTCCCAAAAATTTGTTCTTTTACCATTCCATATTCTCTTTTTCACTCCTTGTTTCAGGGTTCCTCTAATCTTGATCAAGTTAATCCAGAAAAAATATCCATAGGGGAGATATTCTAATCACAAGAAGCAACCTTTATCCTTATTACACAAGCATTTTTCTCTAAGAATCAGGACCTTGTCTTTGGTTCCTTCTAAAAGGAACCACCCCATTTTTTCCACTAAGGATTTATTGAAAAAATTTATACTTCAAATTCACAATCCACCATCCCTCTTTGGAGCATAGACTTTATCCCATCCAACAAGAGCTAGCCTTTTTCTCTCCTCCAATCCAGTCCAAAGAAATCTTCTTTGAATCATTTCTATCTTTTCAGCTATAAATTCTAGAATGTTAAAGAGAGAGAGGTAATAGATAGGGATATTTTGTAAAGAAGCTTTCAATAGTTGTAGTTTCCCTGCATTGCTTAATAACCTTCCTTTCCAACCTAACAATTTATTTTAAATATTTTCAGGAATGTGATTCCAATAATTGCTATGAGGTTTTTTGGATATAAGAAGGAGACCAAGATAAGTATCTTGAAGATTAGCTTCCTTGCATCCAATAATGTTTATAACTCTCTCTTTTATTATCTTGGTTGTGTTGAAGAAATAAATATTGTTTTTATGATAATTAATGTACTGGCCTAAAACTTTTGCATATTTGTCAATATGTCTTTCCATTGTCTTACTTCCACCACCAAAGCTTCCCCCAAAGGACTAGTTTCATCAACACATTTTTTATGGGAGGCTGAGGGTAATGAGGAAGTAGCTTTAAACCCCTTCAACTGCTTTGTATCCAGCTATTTTTGAATATTTCTTTCTAGGGCTTCAGTGACTATAACAAAAAGATATGGTGAAAGGGGGTCACCTTGTCTTAATCCTCTTCCACAGGAGAAGAAATTTTTTGGGAAACCATTAAACAGAACTGAACATTTTGGAGTTTTCACACATGAGATAATTAAGTTAAGAAATCTTCCCTTAAATCTAAAATTTTTTAGCACAACAATGAGAAATGGCCATGAAACTCTAGCGTAAGCTTTCAAGATATCGATTTCCAGAGCCATGCCTTATTTCTTACTTAGATCCATAGAGTGTAACACCTTATGAGTGTAAATTACCGCATCAATTATGTGTCTTCCTTAAACAAATAATTTTTGGTTAATAACTAGCATCTTGTGTAACCAGCTTTAATCTATTGACCATTATTTTTGAGAATATTTTATAGGTAGTGTAGACATCCAGATTTGATCACTTCCATATGATCAAAATCATCTACTCTATTCATCTATTTCATTAATAGTGATTAGATAATTTATTTAACCATTATTTCATTTTTTGCCTAAGGTTCCTAAAATATGTAATTAAATAAATTAAATACTTTACCTTATCCATTTTCTTCTCTAAATTAAATAAATATGAAAAATTATTTAATTTAGTCTTTTAACCCATTTGGATTAAAATCAATTTTTAATTCCCCTTTTTCTCTCTCCTTGTCACATCCTCCATAACCCTCTTTTAATCCAGATTAAATTAATTAATCTGTGATTAGGATGTGCACCGCTTTAATCAAGATTAATGTCACATCCTCCATAATCTCTCACTTGTTTCTAATCTCTCATTAATTATCCTAATCCTTTGTTTGCACAACCTTAATCAAGGTCATTAGCCTAATTGGTACCTTGGTCAACTCTCCCCATCCCCCAAGGAATTTTTAATTCCTTTTTATTCACCCAAGGCTCCTCTCTTCCCCATGTGAATTTTTAATTCACATTTTATTCTTCCAAGGTTTACCCTATCCCCATGCAAATGTGATTTTTCATTTTACATGTGCCCAAGGCTTCTAGAACCTTGGACTTGTCACATCTCTCACATGTGGCAAATCCCCACCTTTCTGGAAACCCTCTCTTATCCACTAGATTCTTCCAATCATTGTGAATTTTTAATTCACTTTTATTCCTCCAAGGAATCTTCTCATCCCCCAAGGTACCTCAAAGGTACTTGTCCTTCATCCACCTCATGTACTTCTCTTCCACCTCATTCCACCCTAAGACATCTCACATTCCACATGTCAAGATGTGAAGGCTTGTGAGTCCTCAACTCACCATAGCCCTTAATCTTGATCTTGTTGGATCTATCTCAACTGTTGAATTCTCTAGAGAATTCCAATTATCCTATAAATACCCCCTCATTTCTCCCATTTTGAGGATCAAGTCTTTTACTACCAAACTCTTGTCAATTTTCCATTTGAGCTCTCATCTCATAATCATCATACCCTCATCCATCTTGCATATCATTTTGCACATTCAACATAGCTTGTCATCCAAGGAGCACACAACTCTTCAAGAATCAAAGGGCCAACCAAGGAAGGAGCAACATAAAGGTATAACTAAATTCAGTTAATTGTCATCTTGTTTTTATGCTTATCTTGCCTTAGGCTAATCATTGAGGTGCCCTTTTATTATGTTATCTCCTCTTATTGCATCATTTTAGCATCTCACATTAGGACTTGACATTTTTATTAGGATCACATTTCTGGCACACCCGGTGGAACCCACAAAAGGGTTTCTTTCTTTTACGTTTGTTGTTGTTTAGCTTGTTTGCAGGTTCAGGTCGCAGAAGGGCAGATTTTCCCTCCCGGGCGCTGTAGAGGGGCGGATACACCCTCACGATCCGACGTTTTTGACAATTTTTACTACAGATGTGTGGATACACCCCCGCAGTCCAACGTTTTTGCTAACTTTTTTTCTACAGAAGTGTGGATACGCCCCCGCAGTCCAACTTTTTTGCCAACTTTTTTTCTGCAGAAGTGCGGATACGCCCCCACAGTCCAACGTTTTTGCTAAATTTTTTCTATAGAAGTGTGGATACGCCCCCGCAGTCCAACATTTTTGCTAACTTTTTTGTGCAGAAATGTAGATATGCCCCCGCAGTCCAACATTTTTACTAACTTTTTTCTACAGAAGTGTGGATACGCCCCCACAGTCCAACGTTGTTGCTAACTTTTTTACTGTAGAAGTGTGGATACACCCTCGCAGTCCAACATTTTTGCTAACTTTTTTCTGCAGAAGTGCAGATACACCCCCGCAGTCCAATGTTTTTTCTAACTTTTTTTTGTAGAAGTGTGGATACGCCCCACATTCCAACGTTTTTGCTAACTGTTTTTCTGTAGAAGTGCGGATATGCCCCCGCATTCCAATGTTTTTGCTAATTTTTTTCTACAGAAGTGTGGATATGCCCCCACAGTCCAACGTTTTGCTAACTATTTTTATTTTGTAGAGGTGCAGATATGCCCCCGTGTTTCGATGTTTTTGCTAACTGTTTTTTGCAGAGGGGCGAATTTACCCACCTGGTTCAACATTTTTCACTACAGAGGGGCGGATTTTCCCTAAACAACACATTCGGGAAGGTAAAAAAGTGCATTTTAGCTTTGTTTTTGTCCCTTTCTTTTGTTTTTTTGTGCTCTAATCCTCTAACCCTATTTGTTGGTGGGTGAAGTCAGATTTCTTGCTGATATCTTGAGTGTTTTACTTAAAATCACAAAGAAAAAAGAAAGATAAAACAACTAACATTTGCTTGCAAGGCCTTTGTTTTATTTTGATTTTTGAAGTCTTTCTTTACTGCTTTATCTATTTACTTAGTATAAGTAGGGGAGAGTAAAATTTGCTACTTTTTATGTCTGTTTTATTTGTTTTACCCTAAGGGGGCATTAGTTTGTTTTCACCTTCCTCCTTTGCACTTTGTGCGGATCCAAAGGGGGTAGTTGGAAACGATTAGTGTCTTCTTCTTAGCGAGACCTGCTTGGAGATTTCATCACCCCAAGGGACGATCCCAATCATGCATACCAGTAGGGTATACAAAGGGGGGAGATCCAAAGTTGTACCCCAATCGAGTTGCATCGTAATTGGCAAAGCGTCGAAGCTAGGGTGATACCTAGATAAACATGAAGATTTGGTCTGAGCCTTTCAGTATCTCGTTGGGGTTCTCGACTCACGCTTGTGACGGATTTTTGTTCATGGTTGTGCCTCACATACTGAGTGTATATTGAGGACTCCCTAGAAACCTTGTTCATCCTAGAGTAAGACCTTTGTTGTCCATACCCCTTAATACTAATCATAGGGTTGTGCTTGTTCAAAGTGTCTTTCTGTGAGAAAAAAAAAACCAATAAAATTTGATAAGTCAGCTTCATTGAATCATTTCAAGTCCTTGTCATAATCCCATCATCCAAACCACATCACTTTCCAGTGCAGAGGGGCAGATACACCCCCTTGTTTCAACACTTTTTACTGTAGAAGTGCAGATACGTCTCCCTATTTCAGCACTTTTTACTATAGAAGTGAGGATACACCCCCCTGTTTCAGCACTTTTTACTGTAGAATTGCAGATACGCCCCCCCATTTGAGCACTTTTTACTGCAGAAGTTCAGATACACCCCCTGTTTCAGCACTTTTTACTGCAGAAGTGCGGATATGCCCCCTTGCTCTAATGTTTTTGACAGTTTTTTACTGCAGAAGTGCGGATACGCCCTCTGAACAGACAATTTCATCCATTTGACCATTCTAAACCCCCGTTTGAACTCCCAAAGTCTCCATTTGACCATTTGATCATCCTAAACACTCATCTAACTAGTCCAAACATCCATTTGACCATTCCAAACCTCCATTTAACCTTTCTAAATGTCCATTTATCACATTCTCATTGATCATTCCACCATTTGGGATACCCATCTTACCGTGTGACCTAAACATTTGCACTTTCCAAAAGATCACTTCAACAACACATCTTCCATTTGCATTCATCATCATCTCTCAACACAAAATCCCTTAAATATTATTTTAGGAGTTATCTCCTGAATTGACCAAGGCGTTAAGTTTGATCATTATCCTACATATAAATCTTTGTCTTCAACCTAATCAATCTGCTTCTATCTTGAGGTGAATTTGTGTTGTAAGTCAACTTCATTGGCCCAAATCAATCTCCTTCCATCTCAAGGCAGATTTGGTGTCATGATCATTGATTTAGCTAGCTCAAATCGATCAACCAATGTCATAAGTCACTTAGGGTGATTTTCAAATCAGGTTTTAAGATCTCCTCCATCATCCAATCCTCATACAATCATCAAATTCATACATCATCAATTGATCCAAACAATCCAATCCTCATCCAATCATCCAATTGATAGATCATCAATTGATCCAAACAATCCAATCCAATCTATCAAAATCCCATCATCCTAATCTGAGCTTTTATTCAATCCCAATTTGAGCTTTCATCCAATCCCCATATGAGTTTCCAATCCATCCTAGTTCTCTATCCATCATCTATTCTTTCTTACTAATCTGTATCCATCATGAATCTCTATCTCCCTCTCACACGACCAATAATAGTAGTCAAGGGGAATCCTAATTGCGTTGATGATGATAACAAAAATCTTGTTGATCATGAAGATTTTTATATAGATCCCCTTAACACTATCATTGCTAGCAAACTCTCTCCAATCGCCTCCCAAAATCCCACTACTTCTTTGAACTATCCCACCATGCCTTCATCCACATCTAATAATGGTCCTTATGCTACCCTTGACAAGGGATATCCAACATCCTCACCATTGACATATTCATCATGTCCTCCCTTTCAACCCCTATCCTATCCAACATTCATATCCTCCTCTCCTTATCATCATCAACAATCCCAATACCTCTACCTTAATCCCACATCCCAATCTTCTCATCCTAATCCAATACTCACACATTCCTATCACAATCCCCCATACCAATATTCCTCCTATCCTAATCCACCATCTCAATCCTCTCATCCTAATCTACCATCCATATCCTCCTATTCCAACCCACCATACATGTCCTCCTACGATGGTTCACCACCTCAATCTTCCTATTCTAATCCAACATCCACACCATCCTATCACAATCCCCCATCCCAGTACCCTTACATTAATTTTGCATCTCCCCATTCTAATCCTTCATCCACATCTTCCTACTATCACTCACCATTCCCATCTTCCCAATCTAATCCAACATCCACATCCTCCTACATCACTCTCCCTTTTCCCGCATTATATCTTAATCCTCCATCTCCTCCAACCACTCCAAGTCCCGCATCTGGTCCCATCCACTCACCTAATCACAATCCTCCATCTCCTCCTAGTTCTACATCTAATCCTCATCCACACATCCAATCATATAATCCTCCAATTCTTAATCATAATCCTCCATCTTCTCTTAGTCTTCCATCCCATCCCATCCCATCCACACATCTAATCCTAATCCTCCATCTCCTCCTAGTTCTACATCTAATCCTCATCCACACATCCAGTCATATAATCCTCCATACAATCCCATCCCTTCATCTAATCCTAATCCTCCATCTCCTCCTAGTACTCCATCCAATCACATCCACATGTCTAATCCTAATCCAAAAATCCATAATCCTAATCCTCCATCCGTCCCTGATCCTCCATCCATTCCCATCACTCTACCTAATCCTATATCTCTTCCAAATGTCACCCAAGGAATCATGATAGAAGAGACACCATGCCCTCCCACTCTATCATGTACTATCACTAATGATGAGGCCCTCCTCCATCCTACACCATGCCCTCCCACTCTATCATGTACTATCACTAGTGATGAGGCCCTCCTCCATCCTATACCTATCTCTCCCATCACCATTCCTCACATTGTCCAAATGGTTGAGCCGGTCAAACCCATTGAATCCATTAAATCCCCATCTTCTTCTCCTAGATACACCCAATCCATTGAAGACATCCACTCCCCTCCTCCCAGTCCTAATATTCACAACCTTCAATCCCATAGCCTTCATGAATCCTCCATCCTCCTATCTCCCCCAATTGAGGTGTCCCTCCAACACTCTTCCATCGTCATACATCCCACACAAGATGATTCATGCCAAGAGCTTGATCCAAAGCATACAAGCATATCCCCTTCTCCAAATCAAGATCCTCCCATCCCATCCACTACATCCCAAGATCATAATCCCCCATCCATCCCATCTCATGATTCCTATCCTCAACCAAGTCATGCTCCTATTCTCCCCTCCCCCTCATATCAAGATCACACTAGCTCATCCACTCCATCCCTTGATCCCCTTTGCATTCAAGATCCAATCACTCCATCTCATGAGCCCTTATCATCCACTACCATAAATCTAGATCCCATCATACTCCCCAATTCCTCTCTTGATCCCTTATCACTCATTCCTCCTGATGCAGCTATCCCCTCATCTCCATCGCATGATCCTTCATTGCCAATCCCAACACCACTTTTGTACCACCTTGGTTGCATTACACTTACCCATGGTGGCCTTCTTACAGAAGAAAAACAAAGTATAGGCACCACCTTTCCTCCTCCACCTGCTAACACACTCGCATCATGCTTCCAAAAGAATAAGAATCCTACCATAGATCACATGCTCGAAAACATGAGCTATCAAGGAAAAGGTTTAGGCCTTCATGAGCAAGGAATGTTAGAGCCCATTCAAGTCAAAGAACATCCAGGTACACATGGTCTTGGATATATCTCCCAAAACTCGCACTCTAAAGATGTTGGTACAACCTCCGTACATCCTAAACGATCCTCTTCTAAAGGCACAAGAGGTACCTTCCATCGTTCTACCAAGTCATTTACCGCCATCCCCCCTCCTCCATCATATTACCTCAAAAAAACCATGCATCTTCCTCCCTCATCCTCTAAATCCATTTTGGGTCCTTATGTCCCTCTATCCATCATTTCTCATCCTCCATCTACTATGGGTTCTTATATCCCTCCATCAAACCCCACACATCCTCCATATACACAGTCTATTTTGGGTCCTTATATCCCAACATCACCCCCTCTATCTTTTCATATTAATCCTTTCATTCATCCACCCCCTATCCCTTGTACACAGCATAAACATCCTACCTTCATAACTCCTAATCATGATCAACAAAGGCACATACCTACACATAATCCCTATAACCCTACCTCCATTGTTCCACATCATCCATCTCCTCGCATCTATCCCCTTGCTACTAAAAGCACTTTGGATGCCAAAGAAAAAATGTATAAATCCAAATGTCCACATGAATATAAAGCTCCTCATGTCCCCTTCAAAATATATGTTGAAGAAAATAAAAATCAAGTCCAAAATCCAAATCAATCCAAAAGGCCACAAAGGCCCACCAAAGCAAAAATAAAAACCATGTGGATCCCAAAGAAAAAAGGTACCATACCTTCAAATGAAAAATCCATGAAGACATCCAAAGTTGCTATTCACCCACAAAATAATTCACCTCCTCCATCTCCTAAATCTATTTTGGGTCCCTACATCCCAAAAATCACTATCCCAACTCCTCCATTATCACCACCCTCTCCATCCATTCCTCCATCTATATTTTCACATCCACCACATGTTCCAATGTTGGTCTTGAACACCTTTCCCTATCACACATCCACTCCATCATTCCATCGATACACTTTTCAACACCACATCCACTATCCCCACTATCTCCCCAGTCCAACCCCTTTGATTCATCCTCTTTCATAATTCATTTCTTCTACTAAGGTTATACCAACATCCATTGGTCACTTTACACATGGGCTCTTATTACCTCATATGGAACTTGATGCTTGAGTCCTTCATTCATATCCTTATCAAATATCCTCCAAATTTGCATATTCATATCCCTATCTTTATCCATCTTCATCCACATCCTAGTCCCAAAAATACAAAAAAATCAAAACAAAAAAAATTAAAAAATAAAAATAAAAAAAACCAGTGAAAATAAAATCATTCATCCAATGGTGAAAACTTGGCAAACAAGTGCCTTGGATAAGTACCATGATGAAAACCTAAAAAATAGGCATCATGCATAGATTCCCCATCTAGTCTCCTTCCATGATTAGGGGCAACATCCACTTACGCATTCATTTCCTCCATCTCCTACATCTACCTATCTTCCACATCCTATCCATCCTATCCCATTTATCCCAATCCCTCCATCTTCCTTGTGATCTTGATAAATGTAGGGGCAAACATATATACATTATTTGGACACCTCTTGGCATATATTCCCCTCATCCATACACTATCATATTCCTTATCCACCTCTCTCTATCTTCCATTTTCCATGCATCCTATCTACCTCTCTCTATCTTCCATTGTCCATGCATCCTATCCACCTCTATCTATCTTCCATTTCCCATCTCACTCCCTTATCCACCCATCTTTCTATCCCTCTTGCCTCATCATGCATGACACATCTAGATTGGGGGAGTCTCCTTATTTGCAATTGGGTCCTTGGAGACATCATCCATCCATTCTGCCAAGCAATCCTCTCCATCTCCCCATCTTTCCCATCCTTACCTCCCCATCCATTTATCCATCCAATCATCCCTTCCATCTACCAAATTATTATCTTCCTATACTCTTATCCACTAGTCCTTTTCATCCTTTCATCCTTATCTATCCCATTCCTCTATCCTCTTATCCTATCCTTACATATTTCTAATATCCTCTCAATCTTCATCACTCATCTATCCATAATCTATCCACCTATCCTCATATCTTCTTATCCATCCATCCCTTTCCCTCTATTTTCCTCCTATCTCATCATCCCTTGTCATTGGTATCTCGCTATAGGCTACCCCCATGCACTCCAATGCAATTCACATCCTAATTCATCCCTCCTATCTATTTCCCACATCTTTCTCATAATCGTTCATCTATACATCCTCTCCTCCTACCAATTCCTATTCTAATAATCTAAATCACTATCCCATCCCCGAGGTTCGCATAACCCACATCCAACATATCAACCATCCCATCTACACGGCCTATCCTGTCTCATCATATCCGCTCCATCCATTTATCTTTGTCATCTCATCATCCTTTATCTATTGTTTTTTTTCGGTCTCTTGTTGAACTACATTGTCCCTGTGCTTTCACGTAGGCAAGGTTGATCATTTGATCCGCCCCCAGGGTTCTGCCTTTTGTCTATCTTGTCCTCTTCCATCGTCTGCCTTTGGCCTTGTGTCAAACTACATTGCCCTTGTGCTTTCATGTAGTCAAGGTCAATCATTTAATCTGCCCCTTGGGAATTTGTCCATTTGGTCTTTGTCATCCTTCGAGGTCTTCATTGTCCTCTTTCCTCTTTTATCCATGGTCTTTTATCGAACTACGAGGGCTCTGCGCTTTCACGTAGGCAAGGTTGATCTTTGATCAACCCTCAAGCCCCTAGGTCTTTAGGGTGTGTTAGTCTTGTTACCTTGTCATCTTGTCATCTTTTCATGTCATCAAGTATGTACCTATCCTAGTTGGTGCTTACAAACAACGGTCATCTATATCACAAGATCCAATCAGTTTCTGATATCCTCCGTCATATTGATCTTTTAGTTTACTATCCATTATCGGTCTCAACAAGATGTATCCTTCCTAACAGACCTCATCAACCCCATCCATCATCTTGATCCTATGGCAATGGACATTTGAAATTGATTGTGATCTTTTGATTCTTTTCAATTTTGTTTATTATTTCAGCTCCCTATCATCACTTTTCATGGTCGCCTTGATCCATCATATCACAGTGCGCTTTGACTAATCAACATAGGGGCATATCTTGCTCATTTATTTGTTTTTGTCTTCTTGGTTGTCCAACATAGTACCCACCAAGATCCCTGAGGTCTTATGTTACGCTGGGGTATCCTTTTGTGCTTGTGGTTATTCCAATACTTGGCCCGACCAAAGTCATCACAACTTTGGGGTGTTAGGATAGACTTCTTGTTTTTTTTTTTTTTTTATGCATTAGCCACTAATTCATTTTGGTTTACATACCTTGACATTCGATGTCTTATGCTATAGAAAAAATCAGTGCTCCAAAGATGGAAAATTGCATTAGGATTTCATTTCATTCCATCATCTTGCATGTATCCCTCATCCTCTCATCCATCAAAATCCCTCACCAATCCATAATCCTTCATCAATATCCCTCCCCTATCCATCCAATCTCTTATCATCATCTCTTCAATCTTCTTAGAATACTATCAAAAGGTTATTCTAAGCATCTTGGCCCCATCATTTCATTTAACCATCTTGCAGTAAATTGGAGGGTGTATTTTCACTTTTGCAGCAATCAGGAGGGCGTATCCGCACTTCTGCAACAATCCAGAGGGTGTATTTGCACTTCTCCAACAATCAAGAGGGTGTATCCACACTTTTGTAGCAATCTAGAGGGCGTATCCACACTTTTACAACAATCAAAAGGGCATATCCACACTTCTGCAGCAATCAAGAGGGCGTATCCGCACTTTTGCAACAATTGAGAGGGTGTATCCACACTTTTGTAGCTTGACTAGGGGCAACATCATCTGTGTCATCAATGTCATTTGTGCTCACCTTTATCTCCCATCGCTTATCATCATTTTTTGTTCATCAATTTACATCATCATTTTCATATCCCCTTTCATCATCTCATTTCTCATCCTTTCCCCCATCTCTTCCTCCTTCATCACTCTCCCCACTTTTTTTTCTAGGCTGGGGTAGACCCGCCTCCATGACAAGGCAGACCCACCCCCATAGCGGGGTGGACCTGCCCCCATGGCAAGGTAGACCCACCCCCACAGCGGGGCGGACCTGCCCTCGGTCGGGGCGGACCCACCCCCGTGGTGGGCCAGACTCGCCCCCGACCGGGGCAGACCTGTCCTTGTAGCGAGGTGGACCCACCCCCATAGCAAGGTAGACCTGCCCCTGCAGTGGGGTGGATCCGCCCTTTTTCTGGGGTTGATCCACCCTTCTGCAGTGGGGCAAATCCACCCCTCTGCAGACATTTTTTTTCCTTTTCTTCCCGGGGCCACCATTTGCAAACCGTGCATCAGATCGACTTCGTTCAAAAGGTAAACTTATTTATTTTTTTGAGCTCTTTCCAACCATATCCTTTGTTTCTTTCTATCAATAGATTTTCTGGGACCCCTCTCTTTTCCCTCCCTTTTTAAGGGGTGTTTTTTTAACTTTTTATTTACCTTTTTTCCTCCAACTAATTAGTTCCCTTCCCGGGGCCGCCATTTGCAAACCGTTTGTCCATTTGACTTCATTCAAAAGAAAAAAATGCATAATTTTTTGCCCTCTTTCCAACCATACCATCTGTTTTTTCCAATCAAGAGGTCACCCTGGACCCCTCTCTTTTCCCCCGTCACCCTCTCGAGGGGGCATACCCTTCACATTTATCCATTTTCCCTGCCATAGTCATTACTTTGTAGGATTGGGGCATCTTCATCCATTCCCTTGCTAATTGGACAGCTCAGATCCTCCTCCCCATAGTGAGGAATCATCTTTCGGTTACTTCCTCTATAGAGTCATCTGCACTTTCTTTTTTTCGAAGCACAGTTATTCTAACGGTACTTTGAAAAGTGGAAAAATGTAAACATCCAAATTTGATCACTTCCATATGATCAAAATCGTCTACTCTATTCATCTATTTCATTAATAGTGATTAAATAATTTATTTAACCATTATTTCATTTTCTGCCTAAGGTTCCTAAAATATGTAATTAAATAAATTAAATACTTTACCTTATCCCTTTTCTTCTCTAAATTAAATAATTATGAAAAATTATTTAATTTAGTCTTTTAACCCATTTGGATTAAAATCAATTTTTAATTCCCCTTTTTCTCTCTCCTTGTCACATCCTCCATAACCCTCTTTTAATCTAGATTAAATTAATTAATCTATGATTAGGATGTGCACCACTTAATCAAGATTAATGTCACATCCTCCATAATCTCCCACTTGCTTCTAATCTCTCATTAATTATCCTAACCCTGTGTTTGCACAACCTTAATCAAGGTCATTAGCCTAATTGGTACCTTGGTCAACTCTCCCCATCCCCCAAGGAATTTTTAATTCTTTTTTATTCACCCAAGGCTCCTCTCTTCCCCATGTGAATTTTTAATTCACATTTTATTCTTCCAAGGTTTACCCTATCCCCATGAAAATGCGATTTTTCATTTTACATGTTCCCAAGGCTTCTAGAACCTTGGACTTGTCACATCTCTCACATGTGGAAAATTTCCACCTTTTTGGAAACCTTCTCTTATCCACTAAATTCTTCCAATCATTGTGAATTTTTAATTCACTTTTATTCCTCCAAGGAATCTTGTCATCCCCCAAGGTACCTCAAAGGTACTTGTCCTTCATCCACCTCATGTACTTCTCTTCCACCTCATTCCACCCTAAGACATCTCACATTCCACATATCAAGATGTGAGGGCTTGTGAGTCCTCAACTCACCATAGCCCTCAATATTGATCTTGTTGGATCAATCTCAACCATTGAATTCTCTAGAGAATTCCAATTATCCTATAAATACTCCCTCATTTCTCCCATTTTGAGGATCAAGTCTTTTGCTACCAAACTCTTGTCAATTTTCCATTTGAGCTCTCATCTCATAATCATCATACCCTCATCCATCTTTCATATCATTTTTCACATTCAACATAGCTTGTCATCCAAGGAGCACACAACTCTTCAAGAATCAAAGGGCCAACCAAGGAAGGAGCAACATAAAGGTATAACCAATTTTAGTTAATTGTCATCTTGTTTTTATGCTATCTTTCCTTAGGATGATTATTGAGGTGCCCTTTTATTATGTTATCTCCTCTTATTGCATCATTTTAGCATCTCACATTATGACTTGACATTTTTATTAGGATCACAGGTAGTATTACATAAGCTAATTGATCTAAAATTATTCACTGATGAAGCCTCTTTAGATTTAGGGATGAGTGCAATGAGAGTGGCATTAATCTATTTTATTAATCTATTTGATATGAAGAAGTCTCGAGTTTCATTGAAGAGATCAAATGGTATGATATCCCAAAATTCTTGGAAAAAGGTTGGGGGGAAGCCGTAAGGGCCCAGAGCCTTATAGGTTCCAAAGGAGAAGACCACATTCTTAACTTCCTATAGAGATTTTTTTTTGATAATTCTTTTAAATCCTTCTTAGTGGTAACTTTTGGAATAACCTACAAAAGATTATCAAGATCCACTAGCTCAACCTCTGACATATTCTAAAAATTATAAAAGGAGACTGCTTCATTTGCAATATCATCTTCCCTTTGAAAAACTAACCCATTTTTTAGTTTTTAGAGATCTGATCATGTTTTTGCATCTATGTTTTAGGGTTGATTGATGAAAAAAATTGTATTTCTATTGCCTTTAGTTAACCATTGTATCCTTGATTTTTGTTTCCAGAAAATTTCCTCTTTTTTGTTTATTTGAAACCATTGGGTTCTAATCCTATTATTTATTGCAAGTATTTTCATCAACTTCACCCTAATAGATCAAGTCTTAAATTTCCTTGATCTTTAATCCTAACATTTTCTTGGTGTTGAAGATATCCCAAAATAATATTTATTCCATCCTTTGACTCACACTTTGACTTTTTTAGCTTCTGAGCCAAGCAGAACATAGGAGTATCGGTGCGTGGCTCATTCAACCAACAATCAACAAGGGCTCTAAAATCAAGGTGGTGAGTCCAAATTATCTCATATCTAAAGGGAAACGGCCCTTTAAAAACTTCTTCATCCCAATTGAGGAGGGCACTATGATCCGAACCTGTACTCAAAAGAGAAATAAGGGTGAGATCTTGTTAAATGCTCCAGTTTGAGGAAATAAGGAAGCGGTCTAATTTTACTTGAATAAGGTGGTTACTTTGTTTTCTTTATTCCTTGAATCCTTCAAAGGTGGCCTTCTAACTTTATTGCTTCCTCCAACATCCCGCTTCTTCTTCTTTCTTGATTTAGTAATGACTTGGAATCCATCCTCATCCCCTAAATTTTTCGAGTGGGGAGGAGAAAGATTTTGCTAAACCTTATCATTTTTGAGGCTTTTTTCTATTTATGGGTTAACAACTGAGTTTTGACCCCTTCATGAAGTTGTTCCTCCAAAGGGGGTCAAATTCCATTCTTGCTAGTTTTTTATCTCTCCTTCCTCAAGGGTTTTTATATTTTATTTTTGGGATAACAATTCTTTTCCTTCTCCCTCTTGTGACTGGTATATCTTGTTGCTCTCTATTTTTTTTTTACCACTTATGTTAGAAATAGGTTGGGGAAAAATCTCATAGAAATACTCTAAAATGGGGGATAGAGGTCCCTCTTCTGCTTCAAGATGTGAGTCAACATCTTCAGAACTTAGGGATGAAGAAAACAACACCATTGGCTTCACAAATGCCTCAATGAGGTTTTCAAACAAGAGTCCCTAATAAATCTCCTTCACCTTATAAGGAATAGGTGAATCCAAAGAGAGGATTTAAGGGGTAACTAGGTCCTTCATCAAATCCTTACGTTCAATATTTTCAGGAGAGGAATTTAGCTACAACCCCAACTATTGTTTCTTTGGTTCCTTAATTTTATTATTACAAACATCTTGTTAGTGACCAAATTTATTACATATATAATAATAAACTTTAACGTTTTTCATATTCCAAGGGTTGAACCCATTTTCCAAATTTTGACTTCAGGGTTACAAAGGTTGGGAGGACTATTTTAACAACAACATTCATGTAGATTCTAGCAAAAACCAGATTTGTTTTGATTTGGGTTACTTTGTCAATAGTCAAGAGGGTATCGAAGGAGTCTGCAATTCCTTTGAAGATATTTTTGTTCCAAAATTCCAAGGGTATCCCAAGGAGCCAAAACCAAGTAGGAGCCACCTTTTCAAGGTCAACAAAGACATCAAATCTAGGTTTCCACTTGCTAAGGGACAAGATATTCTTAAAACCCTAGTCAAAGGCCCAAGGGTCTCCTGTTAGAACCTTTATCATGTCTTCAAGAAAAACACAACTAAACAGGAATAATCCTTTAGCCATAGCACTTACTTAAACACTACCCTTAAGATTCTAAGTGTCATTAGCCCATTTTCATACCTAGTCAATATTTGGATGGCTTGCAAAGAATTTTCCCACCAAGAACAAATTTAGGCCCTCAATAGCCTCATCTAGAAGTTGATCTAGGACATCCAATTCATCACCCTCCATAGTATAGAAAATATAAAAAGGAACTTGAGAAGAATTTGGCAACGTGTTTCCTCGCACAAGTTTGTCCATGTAGGATAGTGGGTCTTCCCCAGACAAAAAAAATATCCTTTTTTGATAAGTTCGAGGCATGAGATTTACTAGGTGTATGTTTCAGGCCCCCAAAAAGTGAAGAGGAAGAAGTTATTCCAAGAGAGGGAGCAAAATATTTTGGTGGGGGATCCTTGTTGGGCCCCCCTCCATTTTGGATCATCAGGAAAGCACAAGCGAGTGCAAAAAAAAAAAAATTCTCAAGGCGTGCGTAGGGGGGTTAGATAATCAAAATTTTAATTAGGAGAGAGGGTCCAATATTGATGCACCCTAACTTGAGAGGTTGTCCTAGTCTTGTACATTCCTATTACCAATAAATATATTCTCAACATAGAAGGCAATTATTAGAATCTAATCCTTAATATATTTATTGTAAACATAGTGATCATCTTCACTTCTAGTATTCAACATATCTAAGATCATTGGTCTCCCATTAGAATATTGGGATTAAATTAATTTTAGTATTACAAATTATTTTGGATATTTCTTGACCATAGGCAATGTTACAAGATTCAAATGTAAGCTAATTCTTGTTAGATTATATGTAAATTTGGAGGTTAATATTTTTCTCCCTACTTCAATATTTTCGGAATCAAAACTTGGTGGATGGATGTAAAATAATTAATATGAAAATTACTCCCTATTTTGTCAAAATTATTCAAAAGTGGGTTACTTAATTAATTCTTATCCTAGAGAAAAACAAAGGAAAATAGAGATAGTGCAAAAATAAGGATGAAAAATAGAGATAAGAGGTGAAACTTGGATACTAAGTATCCCTTAGGTTCATAGAGGTAATATTCACTAGTATGAATTCTAACCTAGAAGAGGGATACATAGAGATTCAAGCTATGAAAAACTTAGTCTAGGAGGATTCATCGCCACTAAAGGTCCAAATAAATCTTGTAGACAAATATGTTGATGATTCTCCACCACAATTGTTGAAGAAAAAGGACAATCATTATAGAGGAAAGAAAGAAGAATGAAGTTGGAAAAATCCTCAAGTGGTGTTCTACTTGATTATCCTCAAATGGGAAATAGTAAAGGAAACCAAAGATCTAAAGAAGCAATCAAATTTGTGGACATAAGAGTAGAATCAAAATATGGAAGAAAGAACCATAGATAAATTAGAGTGAAGGAGGTTGCACAGGAAGTTGACAAAAGGAAATAAAAGACCTTGGAGATGTCATGATCCAAGAAGTAAAAAAATTAAAAAACCCTTTCATGGAAAGTTTAGGGGATTAATATCCCTAACAAGTAGAACACCCTAATAAAATTCCTGAAGGATATTAACTTATATATTCTATTGTTACAAGAAACATAAATGAACTTCAATTCCTTTTCTATTGTTAATGAAAATATTTTCCCTTTTACAACATTTTAGACTGTGGATGTCAATGAAACCTTGAGGAGGGGATTATTTCCATGTGGAAATCATCATTTATAGAAGTTATCTTAATTTATCTACTCAAGAAATTTCACTACATTCTTCTTAAGAATAATTATTTTGGTGATTCTTGGATCCTTTTGAATTTATATGCTTCTAATACTAGATCTCTTAGGAATTTTTTGGGGAGAATATATGTTTTTTTCAAACGATACTATCACAAATTCAAATCGATAGTGGAAAGGAATTTTAACTCCCTTATTTACCCTCTAGAGAATTAGGGGGTGACTAATTATTTAGATAGTTTGGTAGACATCCAATTTTTTCTTAATAGGGGGTCTGACGGACATTGAGCTAAGTGGTTCTTCTTTCACTTGGTCTAATAAGAGAGTTGGTAAAAATATCATCTAGGTTAGGTTGGAAAATTTTCCTATCTTTAGTAATTGGGACATTTTGGACAAGTGTTGCCTTTTTGTTCTTGTTAGAATCAATTTAGACCGCACTCCTCTTTTGATGACTTAGGAGATGTGCATTTAGAAAGGGAACTTCCCTTTCATATTCAAAATAATATAAAATCTCAATTTAAACATTAATAATCTTGCTAAAAATGGTGGGATATGGAGGTGAAAGGAAATGATGTGTTCCAATTGGTGCAATTTGGATAAATGTGGAATCAATGACCAATCACTTGTGATATTCTTATTCTTAGGAAAAATCATGATTTATCATTGGTTTGGGTAGCATTTATTTGTCCTTGCTATATATTTTGACTAGACACTTGGTGACAAGGGTTTTTTGAATGGTGACTCATTAATAAATAATTTAATCAAAGTTTGAGACACAATGGACCTATAAGTGAAAACCCACTTCTAAAATAAGGTTTATTATGAAAATATTAATGAGTTCTTTTTTTGGTACGGACCAAGGGAAGTGACTAGTAAGAATTCTCCATCCTTAGAGAAAGGAATCAAATATCTCCCCATTTCATTGTTTGGAATTAAAAAATTATAACATTGAAAGGTCATGTTCTATGTTATACACAAAATGGTTTAAAAATTTCTTAGCTAACTGTGCAAAAAAGGATAATGAACCTAATAGATAGGTGCAAAAATAATGGGAGTTCTTATCCCCCAAAACTTTGAGGAAAATGTCTCTTAAGGTATATGTTGCTATAGGACACTTCTTGACATGCTATGAAAAATTATTTTAAATGGTCATGTGGGTCTCCTTTCCCCTTATATTTGTCTAATTTTGGGACTTCAAAGTTTTGAGATAAAGGTAATAATGTTATTGACCAACTCAAGGAGTAGGTGTATAGGTCCTTGAATTTATCTCTTATTTTGATGGAAAGTCCCTATTTGTATCTCCTTAAGTACTTCCTTCATTTCTTTCCACTATTGGGTGAAGGGATTTTTAGGAGTTAGATTTGGTACAGGTGATGGCAATTTTTGATAAGTGGATTGGAATATAGGTGGTATACATTATTTTTGTTGATCATATGTCGGTTGGAATGTAGGTAGTGTGTATTGTTGTTGGGATTTGTTGTTGATGGATGAATTGGGATGTGTTTATGGGGGATAATATTATTTTTGTTGTTGAAATGATGGTTGTTCATACATGTTTTGAAATGTTGGTGGTGGAAGATAGGATGTTAGAGGTTATAATGATGAGGTGCGGGATGGAATCACACATGGTTAGTTGAGAAATTGATGATTGTGGTAAATATGTAATTATTTGTGGCTTGTAACAAAATTTTGTTTTATTTTAATAGATATTTTGATTGGTTAAGGTGGGTTAGGTTCTACGACAAATGGAGTTTGATGATGTGTTTTTTTGTAAGGAAGATGGAGTCATGGTCCTATTGGAAGTAAGAGGATTGGATATGTACTAGGAAAAGTGGAAAAAACTTCCTTTGGTTTGGGATAATTATCAAAGGGGTTTCTGGACTTGTTGGTGTAAATAGGTAATTTCCTATTTACACGTTAAGTCCAATTAGGTCCTAGGCATATTTTGAGAAGCTTTAAGTCGTTTAGATAAGATTTTATATCTTTTTATCTTTTATTTAATAATAGAGTCCTAGGATATTTATTAATGAATCATGTCATTTAATAATAACACAATTCAATTAATGTTTTTTATTTGGTACTTCATTAGACCTTTTCTATATAATCAAGGTCATTATACACTTTTGTAAAATACTTCATCATCATATTTGATAGATCTTAATATCAAGCAAGCTCATTTCTTGCATACTATCTTGTGGAAGGTTTTTATTATTTTTGTAGATGGTCTAAGGTGTCAAGCTAATCTTCAGCTCCTTCATGGTATGAGAGCTATGACCATGAAAATTCATTTTCAAATTTGAGGGTAGAGCTATTTCTAGTGAGAGATCTTGGTGAATTTTAGTAAGACTAAGTATGTTCTTCCCTTGCACCATACGGTGATATGGGGAATCAAAAAAAATTAAAAAACTCGTATTTTTGGGGTTTCCTCTTTGTGGGTTTCTATTGCAAGTTGATTTTGGCACATTTTGGAGGTAATTGGAGCTCACCATTGAATCCAAGGTGTTTAACAAAGTCAAGATTGACTTTTTGTTTCATCAAAAATTGACATATTTTGCTAGATCTACAAGGGTTTGAAGTTGGGAGGTGGTTGTTAGATTCAGAAGGTAGCTGATTTTTTGGAGTAGTTTGGACCAAAATAGACCCTACTATTACATCTGAAAGGCCCAAAAACCCCAAGATCACTTGTCAAATTGCTGAAATTGGAGATTTTTTCCCCATGCTCTTAGATTTTTTTTTTCAGATTTTGGTCACCATAATTCATTTGTACAACTATATAGAATTCGTACACTAAGGTATTGTATGGTTCATACAAGTCACATAATCTATCAACACAGTCAAAAAAGTACAGAGCATATTTCATAAAATATTGTGTGCTTGTGTAAGGCAAGTACTGTGGTCTACGTCTACAATACGTCTATAGACCTATCGCGTCCATAAGGTATAGGAGGTATGAACGATGATTTAAATTTAACAATATTTTATTTTATGTGGTTTTTATTTTTTATCAAGTTGTTTTATACTATGGCCTCGCCAAAGATAACCACCTATAGGAGGGGCTTTAAGCCAGGCGATGCTAGCGAGTGGTACAGGAAGTCATTATTCATCCCACCACCAGTAACCACTGCCCCATTATCCACCTAGGTGAATTGTTTTTTAATAAACTTTGTAGCAAATTTCTAATGGTTGGTCACATTATAGATTAAGCGCCAACCAGCTAGGGGGCCTTTTTTTGCCCCTAGTGCCCAAATTGGGCATTTTTTCCCCAAAGCATAAATTTTCATCAAGCTATCAAAATTTTGTAAATGGGATATCGACATAAATCTGGTTCCCTTTACTTCATATTGGTGCAAGTCATTTTTTCATATGTTTTGTAGGTACATTTTATTGCAAAATGAAGTGCCTTTTCTCCTTTTGGACCTTTGAGATTATAACTATTCTCTAGTTTTCCTAGTTTTTTGTGATTACAACAATAATTGAAAGGTACTTAAGAGCTCTATTACTTGGTTCATGCACTTTTTCCATGTTAAATACTAGGTATTATTTATTTAGTTTCTACATATTTGGCATATTTGTTGATTATGTTGGTTTAAATAAGTAGTTCTCCTATCTAGTTATTAGTGGAGTCCTATTTACATGTTAAGTCTACTTAGGTCCTAAGAATATTTCTAGAAGCTTTAAGTTTTTTAGATAATATTTAATCTTTTTATTTAGCTTTTATTTAATACAAGAGTCCTACGTCATTTAATAATGACACATCATTTGATATTTTGCATTTGGTACTTTATCACATGTTGTCTATATAAGAAAGGTAATTCTACACTTTTGTAGAATACCTCATCATCATATTCGATAGATATTAATATCAAGCAAGCTCATTTCTTGTATACTCTCCTTTGGAAGGATTTTATTATTTTTGCAGTTGCTCTAGGTGTTGAGTTAATCTTTACCTCTGTCAAGACTATAAAATATTGAGGCAGCTAGCCTTTTTTTATCATGTTCCTTGGTTTTTATTCCTATTGTGTTTGTTAGTCCTTAGGTCCCCATAGGAACCTGTAACCTTGTTTTAAGTATCGAGAATATTAGTCTTAAGTTGTCATTAATGTCACCATGTTGGTATGTGACCATGCTGATTCAATACCTTGAACCAGTGCACAAAACAAGCTTATCACATCCAGTATTTGATCTAGTGTTTTAGTCTGCATATTCTCTCTGGTAATCATTGTGGTTTAAGGCTTATTATCAATGGAAGCAGGTATATATGTATTCATAGATATTCATATGTTTGGGTGATGCATTGGCATTGGCTTTTATGATTGCACCTTGCTATTAGGTTAATCATGGCCGACCTAATAATCAATTAATTATATTCCAGTTATATGTGCGACCTAGCTTTGGTCTCAGCCGAAATAATATTACATGACACAGTTGAATTACTTTTGGAAGCTAATCCAATTGATGTAGGCAGATATAATAGGTATATATACAAGATGGTTTGAAGATGAAATAAAAAGTGAAGGGAAGTAGTAGTGCGAGTGAGTACAAACATGTATGTGCTGATAAGCGAAGTGTGTGAATTGAAGAGCAAAGATTAGTATATTTTCATGTGAACGAATACCCTAAGCATCAACAAAACTGAATCTGCACTTGTGGTGTATCTTCATTAGTTCAATTCTGGTAGTTAGCCATTTTTTGTTTCTATAATCTCTGTAGGTAGTGAGCCTCCTTTCTAGATAGTAAGTCCTTGTAAGTAGTGATATTTTGTATTTGGGCAATGAGCCTCTGTTTGTAACCGATATTGATATAACTATATATTGTGAGCTAATCCTCACCGTGGTTTTTCCCTCGTTGGGTTTTCCACGTAAAAATCTAGTTTTCTTGTGTTGTGGAATTTCATGTTTTATTCTTACTCTTATCTATGCAGTAAAGAAATTAAAATGTGTTTGTTCAATGAGTTTTAGAAGATACTGATTCACCCCCCCCTCAATATCTTGCATATTTAACAATTGGTATCAGAGCTTTGGTTCTTCTTGAGAAGTCTACCAGCTTGAGGGAGATCCTATAGATTGAACAAATGGATAAAGAAGAGCTTCAAACTACCCTTGAAGAACTTGACAAGGCTAAAAATGAAAATAGAGATCTGAAGGAAAATCTAGATGAAGCAAATGAATGTATCTGGAAGTTGAAAGAGAAGTTAAATAAATTAAAAGAAAGATACAAAGAAGTAAGTGAACAATTGAAACAATAAAATGAAGAAAATACCAAACTAAAGTTGAAAGTAGATGAAAATAAGAGTGTTGAGGAGTATCTAAAAACAGTGATACAAATCAAGGCTAATGTTTTCTCTAGAATTGAACAAGAATTAATGAATCTGAAAGCAGAATTAGAGAAAGAAAAACTCTGTGAAGATGATTTCAGGACAAGCTCCACCAAGCTTGATGAATTGATGACAGGAAAAAAACATTCTAAAGACAAAGGTGGATTAGGGAATGAAGTTGATGAAAAGATGCAAAACTCAAATCCTATAAATAATCAGAAGACTTAGGAGAAAGGAAAGAAAAAAAGAAACTCTGGAAGGAGACCACCTAGCAAACAACCGAATGCACAAAGGTACTCATCATTCAATGGTGTTTGATTTTCATGTAATAAATTTGGTCATAAGGAAACTGAGTGTAGCAATAGGATGAATCAATTTTCTGGCTCCTTCTCTATAATAATTATACATGAAAAAAGATCGGGCATAAGGCTAATTAATGCATATCACAAGTGAGGATGGTTAGTAAAGTGATGATGAATAGATTCAATAGAGGAAGAATAAATAAATCTTTTGATGGTTATTGTTACACCTGTAACATGTTTGGACATAAACTGAATAAATTCATAATAGGGATTAATGGAAATCAAACAGGACAAATAAATTTTGTTTGCCACAATTGCAAAAAACTGGCACATATTTCAAAAGTGTGCAGAAGTAAAAAGGGAAAGTAGTCTGCTTTGGTGGAAGATGATGAATCGGTGAAAAATATTGATAAGGAAGAGGTTAAGCAAGAAATGAGTAAGATGTGGAAGAAAAAGGAAGAATCAAAGTCTACTACCCTCATCTAGTGCAGATGAATCCTTTGGGAACTAGACCTAGCATGGTCTTTGGGGGACCTTTATCAGAAAATCAAGTAAAACCCCAAAAATACAGCATGTCAAATGTTGGCATGAGGATATATTGTAAGGAATGTCTAGATAGAGCTAATGCAAAAGAAACCAAAAGAAAAAGAGCAAGCATGTTCTTCTATGGAGTGAATTAGGGTTTCTCAGTAGAAGTGAAAGGAAAATTTTGTCAGCTTTTTGTAATTAATGTGATTTATGGAAAAATGATGGTGTATAAAGGAAACTTTGCAAATCATTTTGATCATAAAAATCATTCAAAGGTCTTATGGGAGTGACTCAGAACTAGCTTGGAACAATTCTAAATAATTTTGGAGAAATCATTGTGGACATTCGAAATCAACCGTTGAAGGATTTCCTCTTGCAGTCACAAAGGAAGGTAATTGGAGAATTTTTGTTGAATTTCAAAAGGTTTAGTTGTATAATGGAAAATTTTAACAAATAATTGAGTTGAAAAATCCCTCTGAAGTTAAAAGGATTCGAGCTAGATGAATTTAATCATCGAAAAATAAAGAAGATGGAGTTGGGGTTAGAATCGAGCAAATTACAAAACTTCCAAACCCTAGGTTTGGATTTGTGGGCAGAATTCCCTTAGATTGTTGATAGATAATTTATCTTGTTCCTTTTGAGAAAATTCAAGGATGGCAGCATTGTATTGGATAAATTGTATCCCATTACGAAGGAAGCAATTGAAGTAGTTACCGGGTTATGCGGTGTTGGAGATCTTCTTGGAAAGAAGACTATAAAATACAAGTAGAGGAGCTAACGGGAGTGGATAAGGATCCTTGAGCAATATTGATTGATACTATTGTTGATTCATCCATTAGGTATGTCACATATGGTATTTCTTATAAAAATTATTTCAGAAATTGAGATGGTTCTACTTCGGCCATTGTTGTGTTTTTGGCACATAAAATGGTGAAAGAAAACAAGCAGTTTGATCTATGTGGATTAATTCTTGAAAATCTTGTTAATAACATACGAATAACATTGGCAGAAGGATACCCTTTCCATTTTGGGTCCTCTCTTATGTTTCTGGTACTCTATTATTTGGACTCATTGCTGGGAAAGAAATGTGTTAAGTGGGAATCCAGGATTCCCGTGGCAAGATAGATATACAGATACTTGGAAGGCTTGGAAGATAAAATGAGTGTGTAAAAAAAATTCTTATCTTTGCAAAAAAAAATGAGCTTTGATTAAGTCATGACTAGTTGATTTGAGGAAGGTTCTTCCTCTGGGACAAAATAATTAGAAGTTGTTATTAGTGATTCCCCTCTGAAATCGAAGAAAAGAAAATAAATCTATGAAAATACCATTGTTATTCCAGAAGAGAAGGAAGAAGGAGAAGAATCTCTACCAGGATCCGAATCTTCTGATCCTGATACATCCAAAACATGCTAGTTAAAGGGAAAATAAAGAAAATTGGTGAATTATGGAGTTCATCCTCTCCTATTGACAAACTTAAAATTGATGATTCTCTAGTTGAGTATTTGCTTCACAAAGGTATTGATATTTCAATTTATTTTTATTCCTCGCCAGAAAATTTAGTTGAGATAATTGAAGAGAGAATTTTGCTTGAAGGTCCGAAAGGACACAAGTTGGAAGCTTTAGTTGAAAAGAGATGTTCTAAAGCCAAGAAAAAGTTATCTGAATTTATCATAGAGATGAATAAGTGCATATAAGAAATGTTAGATATTTACAAGTATTGCCTCTAGTGGCCTATTGTAGTTGATAATTTTAGAATCAGGATTGAAGCAATAGAATCCAAAGTGAACATAATTGGAAAGAGATTTGATATTTTTTAGGACAAATATGGGAAGCAAAGGCTGAGAGTTGGTGAAATACAAGAAGAATTGATCATTTTGCAAAGAAAAATCGATGATGTAGTAAATACCTTCTATCTTCTTAAGGAAATTGTTGAGGTCTAGTTAGACCATCTTTCCAGAATACTCTCTGATATAGAAGACTGTGAAAGACAATTCTCATATGTTGATTGGTCATCCTCCTTCACATTGATTGTCGTAATGGAAAGAATAAGCACAAGAATAGATTTTTCAATGCTTGAATGGAAGAAATTATATCCTTTCATCAAAGAAAGGTACACGAAGGTATTTCAGGTGAAAAGTGTTATTCTTGTTTGAAGGAATTTTTGAAAGATTGAATAAAAGCTTTGAAGTTTTGATATTTTGATGACTAGAAGACTCTGGGAATTCTTGGATGAATTGGAACCTTTTTGAAATTTTGAATGTCACCATGTTTACATTTTTTTTGGCACCCTTTGCCATTGATGTCAAGGGGGGAGAGATATGGAATTTTGAGGGATAGCTAGGGAATGAGAAATTGAAGGAGATGAGAAATTGAAGGAGATTTTTTGAATTATGCTTTTGCACATGTTGTAATCAATTCCAAAGGGGGATATTGTTTGAATTATGGAGAATATTAGTCTTAAGTATTCATTGATGTCACCATGTTAATCCGGTACCTTGAACCGGTGCACAAAACAAGCTTATCCCATCCGGTATTTGATCTGGTGTTTTGGTCTTTATATTCTCTCTAGTAATCATTATGGTTTAAGGTTTTGGGAAAAATCTTATGATCATTGGAAGCAGGTATATATGTATTCCTACATATTCATATGTTTGGATGATATGTTGGCATTGAATTTTATGATTACACCTTGTTATTAGGTTAATCATGGCCGACCTAATAATCAGTTAATTATATTGTAGTTATATGTGTGACCTAGCTTTGGTCCCAACCAACATAATATTACATGACATGGTCGAATTACTTTTGGAAGCTAACCTAATTGATGTAGGTGGATATATTAGGTATATATACAAGATGGTTTGAAGATGAAATAAAAAGTGAAGGGAAGTAGTAGTGCAAGAAAGTACAAGCATGTATGTGTTGATAAGTGAAGTGTGTGAATTGAAGAGAAAATATTAGTCTATTTTCATGTGAAAAAATACCCTGAGCATCAATAGAACTGAATTTTCACTTGTGTTGTATCTTCATCAGTTCAATTCTGATGGTTAGCCATTTTTTTGTTTCTATAATCTTTGTAGGAAGTGAGCCTCCTTTCTGGACAATAAGTCCTTATAAGTAGTGAGCTTATGTATTTGGGTAGTGAGACCTCTAGTAGTGAGCCTTTGTTTATAACTGGTATTGATATAACTATATATTGTGAGTTAATCCTCACTGTGGTTTTTTCCTCATTGGGTTTTCCACGTAAAAATCTGGTGTTCTTGTGTTGTGGAATTTCATGTTTTGTTCTTACTCTTATATGTGTTATGCAATAAATAAATTAAAAGGTGTTTATTCAATGATATTTAGAAGATACTTATTCACCCCCCCTCTCAGTATCTTGCATATTTAACAAACCTCCCCTTTGTTTCTTCTTAGTTATTTTTTGGGCCTAGAGCCCCAACTTGAAAATTGGAACTTGGAAATTTTGGTTCCAATTTGAAGTCTCATTTTTCCATTTGACTCCCAACTTCTTTTTTTCTTCTCAATCCTTTTTTGGGCCTCATGCCTCGACATGGAACTCAAAACTCAAAAATTTTGGTTCCAATTTTGAGTTCCCTTTTGCCCTCTAAGTACTGACCTGTTTTCCATATCAAGCCTTGGGCCTTGATAAGAACCCCAAACCTAAGGTTCCAAGACCTTATTATTTTTTGTACTTTGTTCTCACCCTTTTTTCTTTGTTCCCATTAGGCTCTAGACCCCAGGTGGAACCTTGGGTTCTAATTCCATGTCCTCACCTCCTCCCACTCCCCACTTTGCTTTTCCTCGGGTCTCATGTTCGATGTGGAACTTGGAATCTAGAACCTTAGGTTCTAGCTCTAGGTTATCTTTCAATCTTGGCCCCCACTTCATTTATTCTTAGTTCCCCATCAAAATTCGAGATCCAATTGGAACATGGGACCTAAGGTTCCAAGTCCATTTCCCCCTATGCCACCTAATCCCTACAATTTCTTTTATTTCTTCTCCTCCTCTAGACCATTAGGGTGGGTTAGAATTTGGAACCTAAAGTTCTTGGTTCCAAGTTTCTAGTTTTACCCAAATCCACCACCTGCCAATGTGATTTTTCTTCCATGTGCTCACTCCTAGGTGTTGAACACCCATAATAATAAGAGGGGGGTGAATCAATATTCCTTTAAACCAATTAAACATAGGCCATCCAATTATCAGAATAAATATAACTGCAATGATGAATGAAAGCATGAAGATATCCATAAAATAAAATGACACATGAACACCAGTATTTTTACATGGAATACCAAAAAAGGGAGAAACCACAGTGAGGGTTAGCTCACAATATATTATATCTAGATATAGTATATTAAAAAAAGGCTCACTACTAGGTGGACTCATTGTCCAAGTGAACTCACTACCCATAGAGAAAGAGAAGGAACAAATAAGGGGTGGCTATATAGCCTATTTGAATTGATACAATAAAATCTAACATATGTTGGATTATAGTTCCAATGAAGTACAAAATGATCTTCACACTAATCTAAATCAATACTCTACTTTATTCATAATCTTCTCAATTTTATATCACACACATGTAGGTGAAGCACCATACATTTCATATATCTTTCAACACTCACATACAATATACTACCTCTTCATTATCCTATGCTTCTCAACTCTTTTTTTTCTTCCAAAACTTTGAAGTTAATCTCCTATATATATCCATATCAAGTGTAACTTCAATTAGGTCATCCTAATTAGAAGTAATGCACAAAATTAAGCATGTCATCCTCAACTTATTATGTCCATATCTCACATCATAATTCAAAATTAAATTTACATCAAGATAGGTCCGCATAGACCTAATATAAATCCAACATAAGATAAATTTCCTTGCTTGTCCTCCATAAAACATTGAATGTGTTAGGTCGGACCAAAAATAGACCTAAACACAAAACTTTCATGTGTACATGCAATTCGACATACGTGCAACCTCAAAGCTTGATCTTACTTTGAATTCTCATTCAACCAATAACTAATAGCTTATCCTAAACATCCTAGAAAAAAATATTTATCTGCGAAGAAATGTGGAATCTCCCACACTTGATACACTATATAAGGAGTGACTATAAAATACAAGGTTGAACTCTGTCATCCATATCTTTTGAAATACTTCACAAAATTTCACCAAATCTTGAATTTAGTTGCACTTGATGATTTGAAAACTTTAGTTACAATCACAGAGTGATATATCAACTTGTGGTGGAGTGCGAACCCAAAAACTACCAGACTAAACCACAAAACTGTCAAAGGAAATACTTAGCCAAATTCCTGTATAACCATGTTTTTCAGACCAACTTGCTTTGTACATATGTCATCAAAAATACTTCCAAGGTGTGTTAGAATGATCATAAAAATGTTCACATCAATGACAACACTGGATCATGCAATATATGCACCTCATGCTCATGTTTCCAAACCGTGTCATCAATAAAAAACTTCTAACTTCCAACAATATCCCCCTTTGTCATTGATGGAAACACGCATTCAAAAAAAAATTATGTCTCCCCTTTTTCTTTGTCTCCCCTTTACACATATCTTATCCCAAATATCTTTCTCAAAAAAAATTAATATCTCTCGAAGTATCTCAAAAAAAAATTCCAATACCTCTCCCCCTTTGACATCAATGGAAAAGTATGTACAAAAAAATTGAATACTCCCCCTTAGATATATATGTGAATAAGGGTAGTTGAAAGAGTGCGTTGACTCCCCCTTGGGGAATTAACCAAAAAAAAACTTCTATATCTTCATTTATGTAAAAAGAAAGATTCTAAAAATTTAGAAAATGCATAAGAGTGTAAAATTTTCAACTAGAGGATGTTGACTCTTGGAGCCTCTACAAGATGTATTTCCAAGTAGATCTACCTTCTTCCCAAAACTTCTTTTTTTTTAATAGAATCCTATATTGTGATTTAAGCTTTATCAAGATTTCTTTTCCTTCTTTCAGAGTACTAGGTGTAAGATTTTTCATTGAATTCTTGTTAGTGTTTACAAGGGCACTTGAGATAGGTATGTACTTCATCTTCACCAAGTCCCTTAACTTCTCAAATTTCTTGATTAATTCATATTTTTAACTTTTCAAAGTAAAGTAATATTCTTGTAAGATCACCAAATCATTCTAGGTTTGATCATCTTTGTCTTGCATAGGGTCATAATTGTTTGATGCAATTTTTATTTGTGTCTCAATTGTGTCCATAAAATCCTTTATACTTTGAGTGGAATCATGCCACTTCATACGAAACAAAAATAAATTCCTTGCTTCATCTTCACAATCTTGAAAATCCTTCAAGCTCTCTTCTACTTTGTTGTGTGTAGCTATACACCTCTTTGTAATGTCCAACAAACTCTTTTCTACTAGTCGTTCTCCAACTTCTTTTCCAACTTGTTCTTCAAATCTGGAGATGTATTCTTTGAGGTTTATTTCATCAACTTCACCCACTGCTCTATTAGTCTCATTCTCGTGTTGAGAATCATCTATATGAATTTCTCCTTCTATGTCTTCTTTAGATGTCATAGTGGTGCCAATTTCCTTTTTCCTTCTGGTCTTCTACTTAATTCTCCTAGTGGTCCTCTTTGCTTCAACAATGATGGTAGGAACTTCCAGAGGGGTATTCTCTCTTACCAGAGGTCTATCTATGGATCTCCTCTTCGTACCAACTATAGGTAAAGATAAAACAACTGATCTTCTAGAACTGTCAGAGGCCTCTTCTATACTCATATTACTTCTAACACTTTCTATAGCTTCCTTGACTTTGTCTCTTGAGATGCCAAACTCTTTGGCATAGGATTGTACTTTATCTTTGATCTCTCTATTAATCTATGATTTCTTGAATTTGTGCTAGAATTTTATTGTCTTCTCTTTGTAACTTCCAAATCTTGGCTTGATAGGGTTTTCGGGGCTATTGAGAAGTACTTCTACATAGCTAGTGACTATATCTTCTATTATTTCATAACCAAGCTCTAGAACCCAAGTGGTTCTTGGTTCAATTACTTCTATAATGAAAAAATCGGTTGATACCAAAAAGGTAATGTTACTCATATATTTCCTTATAACATCTCTAAAAATCCTCGGTCTCATATTCATTTTTCTTTGAAATACCACAAAGAAGGCTATAAGGGCATCACTCTGAGCCTCTATATCTCCAATATTACTCATGTATCCTTTTATTTGGTGAGAAACAGGATTTTCATTTGACCAATCGACTTTCCCAATTCTCAAAACTTCCTTCATGAAGCAAAAAACCAAGCATATTACCAATATGCATACCTAAATAACTACTTTTTCTTCTTGATTTCTTTCATATTCTCTAAAATTTGTTGTCGGAGCAACTCACATAGGTCACACTCAACATTATTCTCAATCATATCTAAAGCCACTTGAATTGTGGTGGCAGAGACCGAATTTTCTACATAAATCAAATTTCCAATCACCATAGCTACATATTGAACTACCAGATTTTTTATAGGGTTTAATGTAGTACATGTCTGCAGCATTATGTATTTGTTCTTTCTGAATTTCCTTACTGGAATTGGTCCGGTGGACCATAAACTAGTGATTTATCTAATCACCTCTTTGGTAATCATGTGGGAACCATCAATCCACATGAATTGATCATGTACATTCTACTTAATTCCATTCTAATGCACTTCTCTTAATTTTTGAAGTATGGAAACATGTGCCACACATCAAGTTTTTTCTCTATCAAGATATTGTATTCTGGTTTCAAGAAGAAATCATCTCCAATAAATTATTCTATCCATAAACTATGCAACTTTCTAGAGATGTGTTCTTACAAACTTCCATGAATGTAATTCCTAATGTCTTTTGTATGCAAAAATCTAAGAGGAACTTGTGAAAATGCACCTAGGGGATCATTTTCTAAGCTTTTGGCAAAGTATTTAGGTTGAAATCATTGAGATATATCTACTATCTTTGGTTTCACCATTTCATTTAAATTATTTTTAGATCATAATTCTATAAATTTAGAATGTGCAAAGATTGTGAAATACCTTTTCTTTTCCCGACGAAGTAGGGTTTGAGATTCTGCAACTTGGAGATGCTTCATACACTTCAAAATTATTTCTTTCTCCTCTTTTCTTCTTTGAATGCACTTAGTGAAATGAATTTTTCTTCCCAAGCATGCTTTTAACTCTTCAATTTGACCCATTTTAGCAATAAATGCTTCAAACAAAAAGCTAGCAAACCTAAAGTCTACATGCACAATCATCTTTCCAAGCTCCACAAATTGCCATATTACTATATTTTCTTCAATAATTTTCTTCTTCATATTAAGAACTTCATTCTCTGTGACATATTTTTGTGCTATATCTCAAGCACCTCTTTCTGGCGGGTGACATAGGATTTTCATTAAAGCTCCCCCTAAGCCATGGCTCTGGGCTTAGTTACCAAAGGAAACATCTGCACTAGAGAGTGGTATAGATTCTACCTTATCCTTAGTCTCTTATTTATTTCTCCATATCTTTTCCATTTCCCTTTTCACTTCATCCAGATCAATCTTCTTAATTGGTTCATTCTTCTTCATTAGATCATTCTTCCTTGTGATTATGTTTTTGAAAAATTTAGCAATATGTCTAGTCTTTTTGTAATCATTGCATGTGATATTTCTTTGATCATTATTCCTTCCATCCATTCTGGATTTTCATTGATTAGCTTTGTGTCCAAATCCATAGCATGTATATTAGTAACCATTAAAATATTGAATCATTCTACCATTGTTATATCTATTCATTATTTGACTTCTTAATTCACTTCCTCTATGTCCAAATTTTGTGCATGTAAATAATTGAACAGTAAAGGATGAAACATTCTAATTCATTTTGCTTATACATTCCATAGATTTATGTCCAAATTATTGCAAAAATAGCAAAAAAACATTGAAAGATGGGTACCTTTGAGCATTTGGTTGTTTGATAGGAGGTCTTCTAGCATTGTCTCTGATTTTGAAACTTTCCAAAGTTTCTTTTGTCTTTAGTCTTCTTTGGTTCACTAATCCTTTTTGCATTAGATGGTTGATCTGTTTTAGAGCCTTCTCCTTTTTCAAGTCCCAAACCACCTTTATCTTTAGATGCTTTCTAGCCTGCAATTAGTTCATGAAGCATTGTAGAACTCGTTTTGAATTTATCTTCATGAATTCTTTCTTTCTCCAAATCTAATCTCAGATTTATCACTTCTTGTTCAAGCCTCATGCATTCATTGGATTTTCTTTCTACCATTGCATTCAGAAATTCCTTAATTATTCTCTTTTCTTTCACTTGTACTTTCAATCTAGTAATGTTTTCATTTGCTTGCCTTAGTTGTTCATTGACTTCCTTATGCCTATCTCTAAATTTCTTGATCTTCTCTCTCAATTTTGTGATGCACTCATTTTCCTCTTTTAGATTTTCCCTCAGATCCTTGTTCTCATCTTCAACTCTGTTAAGATCTTAAAGAGAAACTTTGAGCTCTCCATATTTGTCTAACATGCAATCTTCTTTTGTGTATTCAATATCAGGAATTTCTTCTAGAGGAGTAGGATACTTTCTATCAACCATGTGTTCAAACTCCAAGATCTTCCCAAAGCGTTCAAGCTCCTTCTAGAGATCCAAGCTTTGATACCATTTTTTAAACACCCAAAATATTGAAAGGGGGGTGAATCAGTATTCCTTTAAACCTAAACATAAGCCATCAAATTATCATTGTAAATATAATTGGAATGATGAATGAAAGATTGAAGATATCCAAAAAATCACATGAACACATGAACACCAGTATTTTTACACGAAAAACCTAAAAAGGGAAAAACCATGGTGAGGGTTAGCTCACAATATATTATATTTGAATATAGTATATTATAGAAAGGATCACTGTTAGGTAGACTCATTGTCCAAGTGAACTCATTTCCCATAGAGAAAGAGAAGGAACAAAGAAGGGGTGGCTATAGAACCTATTTGAACTGATACAATAGAATCTATCATATGTTGGATTACAATTCCAATGAAGTACAAAATGATCTCCACACTAATCTGAATCAATACTCTACTCTATTCAAAATCTTCTCAATTTTGCATCACATAGATGTAGGGAAGCACCATACATGTCATATATCTTTCAACGCTCGCATACAATCTTCTATCTCTTCATCATCCTATGATTTTCATCTCTTTTTTTCTTCCAAAACTTTGAATTTAATCTCCTATATATATCCATATCAATTATAACTTCAATTATGTCGACCTAATTAGAAGTAACACAAAAAATTAAGCATGTCGTCGTCAAAACATTATTTCCATATCTCATGCCATAATTCAAAATTTAATTTACATCAAGATAGATCGGCATGGACCTAGTATAAATCCCATAGAAGATAAAGTTACTTTCTTGTCCTCCACAAAACATCAAATGTGTTAGGTCGGCCCAAAAATAGATCTAAACACAAAACCTTCATGTGTACATACAATTCGCCATACGTGTGACATAAAAGCTCGTTATTCCTTTGAGTTCCCATTGAGGTGACAACTAATAGCTTATCCTAAACATCGCAGAACAAAATAGTTATCCACAAAGAAATGTGGAATTTCCCACACTCGATACATTGTACAAGGAGTGACTTTAAAATACAAGGTTGAACTATGTCATCCATATATTTTGGAATACTTCACAAAATGTCAAAAAATATTGAATGTAGTTGCACCTGATGATCTCAAAACTTTAGTTAGAATCAGAGTGATATATCAGCTTGTGGTGGAGTGCAGACCTAAAAATTGACGCATTGAACCATAAAACTGTTAGATGAAATACTTAGCCAAATTCATTTATAACCATATTTTCTGGACCAACTTGTTCTATACATATGTCATAAAAAATACTTCCAAGGCTGTGTTAGAATGATCATAACAATGTTGAAATCAACGAGAACACTGGATCATGCAATATATGCATGTCATTCTCATGTTGCCAAACTATATCATCAATGACAGACTTCAAGCTTCCAACACTAGGTTCCATCCAAAACCTAGGACACATGACATACCTCACTGGTTCCAAGTTCTTGATTCCACCTAACTCTCACCACCTACTAGGAACCCAATCATTGAAAAAGTGTTTTGAAAGCACATTTTGGGTGCTAAAGTTAAATTCCTTATTTTGCTCCTAGCTACCACCATTGATGCAGAAGGTCTCCCAACTACCAAAAAATAATGCCTAACCAGGGAAAACTTTGAGAAACCCCCCCTTTGGCGTAGGTGTAAAATCCTAGTGAATCCGGTATACTTCCCAATGAAAAATATTAATTCTATTGGCGATTTTTTTCGTTTTACGGGAAAAAAAAAATCCCAATTGGCAAAACTTTTATAATCCCTGGAAGTTCATGGAAATTCTTGGCGAATTGCATATTTTTTTAATAGAATTAAATATTTTTCATTGGCGAATAAAACCATTTTTCAAACCAAAATTTTTTTCCGTTGGCGATTAAAACCTTTTTTCAAAGAAAAATAATATTTTCATTGGCGAATTGAAAACAATCTCAAAATAGTGAAAAAATCTAGTGGTGAAATAAACTGATATGCCAACGAAAAATCATAAGGTCCATTTGTTGAATGTTCGATGGACGACTGTAGTTGCATTCTGAAAGTAAATCTCTGAAGCACTAGACTTGCGATTTGAAACCTCTAGAATAACACTATAACCATTAGATGTGGACATGTGGTGAGATCAAGGCTCATCGCTCATCACTCATTATGTCTTTTCAATGCCTCAACATTGTAGATTTCAATTAATTGAAATTCTCATTCTTTTTGAAGAAAGTGTGGTTGTCGTACTGCTAGTACAAGCAGTGGCGGCGCCGGCGATTAATGCCATATGTGATATGAACATCTGAAGAAATTTCTTGGACAACTCATAGCTTTAATGAAACAAGATTTGTAATGATTTCATATCGTTTAAACTTTGAGTGATTTTGAATTTTTGACAGCTTGTCAGCTTGAGGTACAGTTCAAGTTGGCATGTAGCCAGACATCAATCAAATCAAACATTTTAATTATATAGATTGGTAGCGGCACTAGTGGCCCATAAATAGGGATAGTGATTCAATGATTAGTAGATAGTGCCATAAGGGTTTTTATTTTCTAGGGTTAATAAGGATTCACGAAGAAGATGATGAAGTATTGGGGATACTGTAAATTATCCTACCTACAGTTATGTAGTTACAAAGTAATCAATAAAAGATGAATTTCCTTCAAGTTCAGAATGGGTGGAATTGGAAAGAAGTTGATTTGGTTAACCTGAATTTTCAGATGGGTTTGGACTAGGATGAGGAGCTTTGATGGAGATAAGTGTTATCCCAATGCATAGAGGCTGCAGGTAAAAGATGGGAGAAAATTTTCTTCTCCTTCTGTATTCTAACAACTCCCATTTCCCCAACATGGCTCTGGTTCTCAAAGGGGATAAGTACATTTTGTATCTTCATGGCTCCCATTTCCCCAAGACTGATTGGAACCCCTTTTCCCCAGCATGGTTGGAAAATCCACCAACAAAAACTTGGAATCATGAATTTATTTTCAGAGCCACATTTGTGTTACGTTGTCACCAACAGACGCTTGGAATCATGCATTTAATTTCAGAGCTACATGTGTAGTAAGTTTTCAGTAGCAAAGCTTGGAAATTGGAATCAATTTTTAATCCATTGTAATGAGCAACAACTTGGAATAAATTATTAAATTTTGTTTATGTAAAGTACTAAAGTGACAGACTGACATATGTTATTTAATCAAAATAGGAGCTATAGTGCTACTCATTTGTAAAGAGATATGTAATAATGTGAAATTGAAATTCAGTTGCAATAAAATAAATGATTGTGTTGTGTTATTCTTGATTCCTTGCATCTTCGTTATTCATTATTCTTAAGAGTAAAGAGTTTTTTTTTGAGTTCGGAACTTCAGTGTTTATTAATAATTTAATATATTCAAATCATTTTTTTCTTTTGAGAAATTAAGTAATATAATTTTTACAATATGCACTTGATAATTCATGGTTATATCAGGCCATCGGGGGAATGCAATCATTCGTTCCACCGATGTTTATGTGTTACAATGATGTGCTTACTTTTGTTGACTCTATCAGTATATCGGGGAGCGCACCTTATGAGTTATGAGTCTTCCTTTAGGCCATCGGCAGGGCTGTGATGGGGGTTCCACCAATAAAGCATTGTTAGGTCGATGCCTATGGTATTGACTTTAAAACACATGTACTGCACTTAAAGCAATTAAAGCACTTTGTACTGCTAACTGCTAAGTGTCAACTCAAACTATCAAGTGATTAATGTTTATTTTTAAAGTTAATATCATAATTCATAAATTACTCAAGTTTCAACCATTGGATGAACATTTGATGTATGGTTGTACTTTCATTCCATAATGAAATGCACAGAGCGATGGGCTTCCCAACTAAAACCTTTGGAATCACCCTATAATCGTTAGATTTAGAAAGATCAACGGTTAAGATTAAGAATTTGCAACTTGTAGACCTAAGACGTGTCATTCAGTTTTGTCTTTAATGTTCCAATTTCGAGAAACAAAGCATTTAAAGCACTTTCTACTACTAACTACTAAGTGTCAACTCAAACTATCAAGTGATTAATGTTTACTTTTAAAGTTAATATCATAATTCATAAATTACTCAAGTTTCAACTGTTGGATGAACATTTGATGTATGGTTGTCATTGCATTCCGTAATGAAATGCATAGGGTGATGGGATTCCCAACTTAAACCTCCAGAATCACCCTATAACCATTAGATTTAGAAAGATCAATGGTTAATAATTTGCAACTTGTAGTATTGTAGACTTGTAGACCTAACTCCTAAGACGTGTCATTCAGTTTAATGTTTCAATTATGAGAAAAAAAGCATTTAAAACACTTTGCACTTTAAAATTGTCCAGTGATTTTTAAAGTCTTCACTCTTCAGATTGCTCATTGCAGTGCACCACCTTGTTTTGGATTCCACAGTTCCACTTCCAACAACGACATTCCAGTTTTCAAGAGTCGGGACTCAGAATCTAGGTAAGTGCAAGAATTCCTACAGCTACGTTTCATCATTTGACATTTCTTAAATTCTTATTTTTTCAAAGTTTGAAGTTTGGGTTTAGAGACTCAAGAATTCATTAAAATTAAGGAGGACTAATAGGTATTACTTATTAGGGAATTCAAATTTCACAAATTCAGATTTGTATAAGCATGTCTACCACTAGTACCACTAGACTTAGAGCAATGTCTGATAAAAAAATACATTATGCAGAATTGCTTAAAACCTCAGGTTTCACTGATGGGTACTATGATATTTATGATCCTAAAATCTATGGTAGGTGTACCTCAAAAATTAGATTTACATCTCAGAGTAAGGTTGCAAATCAAAAGCAATTTTATAGTATCAACGCAGCGTGGGTAACTGATTAGGGCGCATGTTGTTACATAAAGTTTTCCCTTGCCCAGAATTTATCATGGTTTGTGCCAAAAATTATGATGATAAGAAAAGAGAAATTGTTAATAAAGATAACCAAGAAGAATTGTTATCCATTAAAGCATAATAACTTGGAAAATTGTTGGGGTTTACAACCGAAGAATTTGGAAACTACCACATTGACCTAGAAAATCTTGCTAGTGATTATGAAGCAGTGGAAGAAAGGCTGAAAAATGATTTCTTAAATACAATAGTTATGGATAGAAACAAATTGAAAGGTGATCATAAGCCTCCTTATAATTTGTATATTTTTAAACTGTGGGTTCGGGATACTATTTCCATGCTAGCATTTTTCTTCGGTCTGGATAGCAATTTGGAAGTGGGTGCAAGCCTCCTTGAAATGATATATAATATCCATTATGTTGATGAAAATGTCAAATATAATTATACTCAACACATTGTAGAATCCATGCATAAATTGTTTTTAATGATTAAAGAAGGTTCCATGAAGACATTTAGGTTCACAACCTACTTGTGCTATCTTTTTCTATTCAAATTTAGAGGAATGTTTCAGACCAGCAAGCTTCAAATTCAACCCTATAGTAATGCAGAGGAATTTTTTTTAGCTCTAGTATATGAATGGACCACTGAGATAAGGATGCATGATTCTCAAAGGAACTATACTCATTTTGTAGACTACTTTTTGGCTCCATTGCATCAAGTAATTACAAATAATCCAATGCCTAGATTGCCTACATGTCATGTAGAAACTGCATGCAACTAGGAAAATAAATACAATTGGCTGATTGGTACTTAATGGAAGAATATACTGTGCTAAGATTTTATGGATCACGAGTACAACCATACAAACTTCTAATACATGTGACATAAATGGTTTTTGCATTGGAATATGTAAGGTAGGTGTAGAGTGCTAATGAACTACACTTTCTCAATCAGCAAAAGAAGACCTTATTTCCTTCTTTACCTTTTTCATGTGGAGGGTTCACATTCAAGAGAAAAGCATTTAGTGTGGCACAATCTTTTGAAGTTTTTTGACTTTGATGCAATCTGTCACTAGCAATATAATCCATGTGACATCATTAAATCAATGATTGTGGCCAATAGGAATGTTGCAAGTATAATTCAACATCAAAGTAAACCCTTTCTTGAAAACTTGAGAAACAACGATTCTTGGGATGAGGTCAAAATAGTAATGGAGAAAAGTGTTGTTAAGAATGGTATTTCTTTTGAACAATTGTCAGGAGAAATTATGGCATTACACCAAAAGACAATCAGGACATACAACAATTTTTATGAAAAAAGTGATAAACCATCTAGTAGAGTAAAAATTCCAGGTTCTCTAGAGAAGGAAGTTATAGATAAATATTGGTCACGATAAAAAATTACTACCTTTTGGTCTATGAAGAAGGACCTAGGTGATCCAAGAGCTCTTGCAGAGTATGATGCTAATGAAGAAGATAAAGAGTTTATAAAATTGTGGAATATAGAACATTCTGATGAATGTGATGAATCTGATGATGATATTAATAGGGAAGAAGAAGAAAAAATCCATGCAAATTACAAACTTGGTTTAAGTGAGGTCACAAAAGAAGAATATGCTTCAACATATACTTCAGGAGCAGCCATACTTGAAAAAAATGGTTATGAAGGTGGTCCTTTGGGGTCCAAAGGACAAAGCCCTTGGACAATACAAAGTGTTGAGCATAGAAAGATAGTTGATAAATTTGGCCTTGGGCTTGGAGGCAAAAAAGTAGACCAAGGGGATACAAGTCAAACTCAATTTGTTAGAGCTTCTAGTCCTCATCCTCATGGTCAGATACAATCACAACTAGGGCATGCCCTTGGTGGACAACTTAGTGCAACTGGGAGTGCCATTGGTGGCGATGGTATGGGTAGTAGTACTAGTAGTGGTCAACATGTGGTACAATGACAAATTACACACAATACTAAGAGGAAAAAAAAAAGATACCACAAAAACCAAGTGATCAAGGCAATCAAAAGAGGCAAAGGATTTTGATAGGTCTAAGTCACACTATTAGTGGATCCACCAGTACCATAAAGGAGTTATTTCCAGACACTCCCACAAATCCAATTAGTGTGGGTGCGACATCATTAGCAGTTGCAAGTACTCCTATTCCTTCGCCATTCAAGAATTCCATTGTTCCTGCCTCCTTAGGTTATGATTTCATTGAAGAGTTTAAAAAGAAATCAGACTTGAATAAAAAAGAAAAGAAACAACTGATGGAGAGTGTTTCTGTTGTAACTTCAGAGACTGCAACAACCATGGTATTACCCACATTTGACACAAATAAAGAAATCATGGAGTACACAATTGTTGTTCCCATAGTTCAAAACAAACCAAAAAATCAGATGGATCGATCTGAATACTAGTTAACCAATTTTCAATTGGATTTTTCTAGCCTGAAAAATACTAACAAAATTAATGTATCAAAGAAGAACAATGAATTGGTGTACACATCATTGCTAAAGCAAGATAGAGAGAAGAAAAGGTTGTAAACCCAAATAGAAAAGTTACAGGTAGACCTAGCAAGTGAGAAAGAAAAGAGAAAAGTAGCAGATAACAAGAGTAATGAATTAGAAAAAATAATAATAAAATTTGCCTCTACATCAACAAGCAAAGAGGATAAATCAAATGAGAGAGAAGTGAATGACCTGAAGTGAAGGCTAGATGAGAGCAACAAGAAATATGATGAGAAAAAATCCACTTCAAAAAAATTAAGAGTAAGCATTGTGAATGGAAATGCACAGTGGGAAAAAAAAGTTGGAGCAATAGAGAAAAACAAATGAAAGATTGGAGATAGAGCTGATGGAAGCAAAAGAAGAAATTAAGTCTTCTCAAAATAAGTTATCTACATTTTGTAGAGATATAGTGAGGCATATGAAACAAAAGATCGGGGATGAAATAATGCAGAGGTTTGGTCATTTGTGTGACATGTTTCAATTGATTGATGCTATCAAAAAACATTATAAGAAGCTCAACAAATATTAAGTGGACAACAAAAAGGTGCTGGAATTAGAAAAATCTGTAAATGAAGTTCTACAAACAATCTACAAAGCCAGTGACAATGATCTGAAATCAAAAGGGGTTACTAATCATATTGAAACCTCAATGAAGTTGTCATCTATCATTGAAAAGTGTTCGAGAATGTCTGGAACAAAGGAATATTTTCATTTGGTTGCAAACAAGATGAAGGTGGTGGATGAAAAGGTAAGGAACTTCACAGAGCTTGGTTTTCCAAAGGATTTTGACACAAATGAGCGATTAATTGGAAAGGATGGTTTCAGAAAGAAGATGGAAGGTGCAAGGAAGATTGATTTGGACTAGTTTCCTCAGAACCAAGATGTGAACTATTTGGATTCCATCAGAACACCGATAACCTTGAATGCAAAATTGACTAAAGAATTCAAGACAGGTTCCATTTCCAATCACAATCATGAAATGTTAACAAAACTTCAAGTCAAACAACATCAATTAGAGAAAATAGAAATTCCACCATGTGAAGAGTGGAAGTTGCTAGAAAATTTGATACAGTGACTTGATTTATTATTTTCAATCTTTGATAATATGAGTTTCAAAGTTCCAACTCAGCTCTGTGCAGACTTGTCTTTGGGCATTGGCAAGATTTTGCATTGCCAGTGCCAATATGTACTCCTTCATTTGAAATTAAATTAAAAATCTCAAATTCAGACTTTAGGAATGTGATGGTGTTCAATTATCTGGATTCTTTATTATTTATTTTATCATTTGAACTAGTGATGAACTGTTAGCTCATTATATTTACTTCTTGGTAGAGCTTCTAAGTTATGGATGTTGAATTGTTAGCTTCTATTATGTTTTGACTAAAAATCCTGATCAGTATCCACCAACTTACACCTCACCCACATCCCACATACTGCAAAAATACACTACATTTGATTTTATGATTAGCACAAATTGTAGAGATTTGTGTGACAAGATCCATTTGGTGGCCCACATTACTACTTGATCAATGATCATGTCCATAAATAAATCTAAAACCCCATGGTCACAACCCCTATTCCGAAAGAATTCAAATTCAATGTACTGAAAAATTAATTGTACTTCCACACACTCAATTTGAATAACATAAACAACCACTTTGGAGATACCCAAATAAGTTAATAACTTATCAGCATATGAATCCACAATAGATGAACACTCGAAAGAAAATCAATAAATATGTGTAACCTTCTCCATTGTATTCATCTTCAAAGTTAAAATGATATGCATTATAAAAATAGTTTATGATATGAGATGGATGGGCGAATTGGCGCAATCTATTATCTATCTTCTTACTATTTTCTACTCTAAAGTCTAATTAAAAATGATGTGATGATCCATTGATCTCCTATTGGGGTCTTGATCTCTCTTATATATGAGAGGCAACAAGATACAAACCCCTTGCAAAAGTTCATGACATTTTGACAACTAAACAACAAACATAACTCAAATTATAAATAAAACAATGCCACACGTGAATGCACCGATCCGTTAATCTCCAAGTAGAAGCCCATGACCACTAAACACCTAAGATCTATTCAAAGCTTCTACTCCATGATAGGCCACTCATCATGTTGTCGACTAGCGTTCTTCCTCTAAATCTGAAAGTTGTTCCATTGGATCTGATTCTGCCATATCTACAGTTTGGCTAATAAACATATTGACTACAGAGACGTGATGGATGTACTCCTATTCAGCATAGGTGTCCACATTAGAGATCGCCTCTTTCATATCATATTCCATAGACATTATTTTTTCGAGTTGCTTATGAGTGTTTTGTAAAACCATAACCTTGTCATTTATTTCTTGCAGTGCAACAATCAGAAGCCCAACAAGCTCTTCCTTCCAATCATCATATTCTCATGGATTTCCAATGCCAAAATGAAGTGTCGGGAGTGGGACTAAATCAAAGCAGTTAAAATCTTCCCTAAGCCTATTATGACATCCATTATATGATTCTACCAACTTGTTATATGTCAGCAATATTTGTCCTTTCATGGCATTCTTATCTACGAGCTCCTTTTTTTTCTCCATCATTCTAGGCTGCAATCATTCATTCTCCACCAATGCAATGCATGTCTGATTGAATACTTCCCAATATTCAGTAGCACATTTATCATTTTATTGAACTTTTCTTTTATCATTTCAGATACAGTGTTATATTTGATGGTTTTCACTTCTTTCTCCAATTCTTTGCATTTCCCCTAGGATTTCAGATGGCAATTCTTCCAGTAGGCTGCATCAGCCAATGCATCAAGCACTCTCTTATCTTTTTCAATCCATGGGGAGTACAACTCTGATGTGGAGGAGGAAGATGTTTTTTCTCTCTGATTTGCTAGCTCCTTCTTCAATTTGTCATTTTCCTTAATTAGTTTATCGATCTATGCTTTGGTAAATTTTGCCACATTTATGTTCAATTTTGTTGTTTCCATAGGGTTGGTGTCCACTACTTGTTGAACCAAGAGATGACCAAAGAATTGGTTTGGATTACTGATTATAGTAGGTTTTTTATCAAGGGGATACAGTGACCAAATAAGAAAGGTGGCTTTGTCTAGGTTGTACCCAGATCCTTAATACATTTTGTCACTTGCTTCTTCTGTTAAGTTCATTATCGTATCCCCTCTTTTTTTTGAAGCTATCAAATACAATTGAAGAGCTAATATCCCACCCTGGCAAGAGCAACACTCCAACTTTTTGAAGCAATTCCCTACCTCTTTCAAGAGTGATGTACTCCATTTCCTTTTCTACCTCCCTTTTCAATTCCTCCAGAGCGGTTGCCTCATGTTCAGGAGTGATATCCTGTATCTATTGTCTCATTTTTCTACCTTTATATTCATAAACAAATGATTTAAATTCATAAGATTTAAAAAAATCACAATAAAAAATAAACTGTTGTCCAGCCATGACCCTCACATCATCGGATAGTTCATTTTATGCCTCAAATATTACAATATTCTTCTCTTGAGGGGTATCATACTATGCAATCATAGGAGAACTGATTTGTTTGACTTGCTCACCCTCTTCATCACCCTGCTCTTCTTCACTTATATCAATATCTACAGAAAAACATACTTCAGGAGTAGGCTGTGAAGGTATGTAATCCAAGGGCTCTATGTCTTTAGCTTGTACTCCTAAATAGGTTTCACGAGGTGCATCAAAAACAACTGGGGGAACATCCTTTACCAGTTCATTGACATGAGCGATGAGTTGCTCAATTCTTGTTAAAGGATCTTGTATCTCACCAAATGCCTTTGAATAAGATGGGACATTTTTCCTCTTCCATTCCTCTGCAAGCATAATCTTGTTATAGGTGACCATTCCTTCCTTGGTGGAAGCCTCATCATGGTTTCTTATGACATCTTCGATTGAGAACAAATGTTCATACCCTGATAGCCCCTACGATAATCTCGCCTTGTGAATAAACCCTTCTAAATCAAATTATTTCCTTACATCACCTAGAGGTAGGTTGTATTGTGCTAATTTACAATCAAATTCTCCATATCCTTCATTGGCAACCACTGTAAACTCTCTAGAACATAAGGTTTTGGGCATAATTGATTGTTTGTTATGTCCTTTGAGGTGTTTGGAATCATATTTTCCAATTGCCTCACAATTTCTAAAAAACAATTCGGTCAGGAACTACTCGTGGCATCAAGTGTGGAGCCCCTTCAAACCCATAAAACCTTATTACTGTAAAATCAGGGAAATCATACCAGTCTCCCCAGTTATGATTCACTTTATTTCTCCGGTCATTTTCCTTTGGTCTTAGAAATTTTTGTACTTCTGGGGATAGGTTATAGTTACACGGATACCCTAGCAACTTCATCAATGGTTTTACAAAAAATTCTTCAAAATAAAGGTAATGAGACCTACCAAATCGGTTGTCCCACAGTTAATTCCACATTTGTACAGGTCTAAAATCTCCATTTTCATTTTTATCTTTTATCCTTAATTCTTCACTCCAGGCCCCTCTGACTTGTCCCTCGTACAATAGCAAATGCATAAGCAAAGAATAGTGTTCAAAATTAATATTATCGATTTTATTTTTAATCTTTTTGAGCCCTCGATGTAGGGCATTGGCCAAGTAGCTAGCATAATCAAATGGCCTGGCATCCTTTCTCGGTATGTTTGTAGCTAAGACCATTGGGGCAATCGACATGAGAGGCGGAACCTCTACTCCCAAAACCTGACCAGCTGAATAATAGGTGTATCGGAGATACTCTTCGAACAAATCTTAATGGAAAGGACGGTTTTCACTGCTAGAGAACCTCCTGAGTTGGCCTCCTTCATCCTTAGTCCTATGCAAAAGTAATTTCCATCTCTTATAGCTGGTATCCATGTGGCGATACTCTGTCAAGAGATCTTTGATCGTGAATGATAAATTCAGTGAACACTCTAACTGAAATACATTAGAAATGAGATCCCTAGAAATAACAAGCATGTCACCCCCGCCATGTGACTGAATAGTTATTTTCTTGGGGTCATATCTGATAGAAAGATCTTTAATTAGCTCTGTGTTCACAAAAAAATTGGGCACCACAAGTCTTCCCAGGTTTAGCATCCATGGATTGTAGATTGGTTGAAACCTAAATTGTTTTTTGTAATGGTAGATGAAGAGGTCGTAACCTCATTGTGGTGTCCAAATATCCCCTAAGCCCTTTTTTTTGTCCCATAATTCATCCATGGAAGGATTCATTTGAGCACTCCTCTTGGGTCTCGGCCTCAACCCAAGACATTGATCTATCAGGTCTTCATTTAGGAGTCTCTTAGGCTTTTCGGTTTTCTATTTTTTAGCTTTGGGTTTGTCTGTACCCTCTTCCATTATTTAAATCTTAAGCTTTTGAGTAAAATAGCTTCTCAGTTGGGTCTAAAATTGAATTACTTACGTGATTCTCTCTGAGTCACCTCCACAGTCCACCGGTCTTTGTTGCATCAAAACTCCATTTTTTTTCCTTTCTACTTCTTCCCTAAGCGAAATCTTCCAGGATTTTGGAACAACTATGCGATCAACTTATGATATAATTCACTTCAATTCTGGTTCATAAACGCACCGCAACATGGTTGCACGATGCCCTGGAATGTCACATCGGTCTTTCACCAATAGCCACCCTCTCCACTGATGGACACCTATCCTTCGTTCTATCGGTGGGATGCCAAATAATGTTTCCCTGATGCGCCGTAGTTCCCCCGATATACTTTATGCATTCGATAATTCAAATTGCATGCCCATGGGCAATGGTTATAATTCATCGTTACTTTTTTTGACAACTTGACTCTATCGGTATATCGGGAGAGCACCTTAGGAGTCAGCCTAATAGAGTATTGTTACGCCAATACTAGGTTGTGAGCTATTTTTATCAAGCCATCGGTGGGATTGTGATGGGGGTTCCGCCGAAAAAAACATTGTTAGGCCGATGGTATTGAATTTTGTTAGGAATGGGGGAAGGACTATGTCACTATGGAATTTCAAATTTTGTTTAATATTCATGGATGCAATGTGAATGTAGGCTATAATATATGGATCTTGTCACACAAATTTCTATAATTTGCATTGTTCATAAAATCAAAGTGTGGTATACTTTTGTGATTGTTGATAAAATACGATAATTCATGCCCATGGTCATAGGTTATAATTCATGGTTACTTTTGTTGACAACTTGACTCTATCGGTATACTGGGAGAGCACCTTAGGAGTCAGCCCGATACAGTATTGTAACACCAATACTAGGTTGTGAGCTATTTTTATTGAGCCATCAGCAGGATTGTGATGGGGGTTCCGCCGATGAAGCATTGTTAGGCCAATGGTATTGAATTTTGTTAGGAATGGGGGAAGGACTATGTCACTACGAAATTTCAAATTTTGTTTAATATTTATGGATGTAATGTGAATGTAGGTTATAATATGGATCTTATTCTTGTCACACAAATTTCTATAATTTGCATTTTTCATAAAATCAAAGTGTGGTATATTTTTGTGATTATTGATAAAATAAGATAATTCATGCCCATGGTCATAAATTATAATTCATGGTTACTTTTGTTGACAACTTGACTCTATAGGTATATCAGGAGAGCACCTTAGGATTCAACCCGATAGATTATTGTTACATCGATACTAGGTTGTGAGCTATTTTTATCGGACCATCAATGGGATTGTGATGGGGGTTCCAGTGATGAAGCATTGTTAGGCCGATGGTATTGAATTTTATATGATTTGTAAAATATCATCAACTATGTTACTACATTTTGACTTTGGCATATGTATTATGATTTATGAAGTGCAATATAATATAAAATATCATGGAGACTTGGAGTGCAATATAAAATAAAATATTTTGAACTTGAAGTGCAATGATTCACAATTTATTTGAATACAATATAAAAAATCATCAACTATAGTTTGGAATATGATTCATGCTAGCATGCAGTGCTTGAGTGCAATATAAAATAAGATATCATGAAGTGCAATGATTCACAATTTCAATATTCATTGAATACAATATAAAAATTTCATCATACATCAACTACAGTTTGGACTTTGGAACAATGGAAACTGATTCATGAAGTGCAGTAAAAATACCTAAAACCTGCTAATTATCTTCCATTTCCTAAATGGATTCAGGGTCCTCAAACCGATGCTCATCTTCAGATAAATTAAAAGATTCATCTTGATTCTGAGACTGCTTTGCATTTTCTTCGGCCTATGTCTCAAATTCAACATTCATTGTTTGATTTGTGTCAATTTCAATATCATTGTCATCTGTCCCAGGCACAGTCCCATTGTCACTACCACTGCCACTAGTACTACCACCAGTATTGGTGACTGTTGGACTTGGAGGGCCTGTGTTGCACAACCCAGTCCCTCTTCTTTCACATGTGGACCTCTAGATTGTGAGTGCCCTTTCAAAAAGAATTTTTTTGACATTATACGTAGTTCCTTTCATCCTCAAGCAATTTTCCAAATTCTTGTCCAGTTTGTTTCTTAACTTTGATTTCAAAAACCCCAATTACCTGAAAAATCTCTCATCCTCCACCAACCCCAATATCATTGTTTGACATAAATCAGCAATTTTGAAATATTCTGACATCGAACCATGCAATATTTCACTCTGACCTAAGCTTGTCCAAACCTTTTTTATTGATCCCGATTCAAAGGCCTTCTCCTTGCCCATGGATTTATACTGCTCCCTCATAGCTATTGCAAAACTTTGACATTGCTTTCTAAGCTTATTTTCATCTAAAATTCCTTCTATTATTTGTTCATTGTATGTTACCTTTTCTAAAAACTGTTTGATCAAGATTTTTACTTGATCATGAAAATATTTTGGGTTATCTCGGTTTACCCAAAATTGAGGATACACAATACCCATGGCTTCAAGTATTTCATGTCGAGGGAATCTTTCACAAATCTCTGAGGAAAGAGATTTTGCAATTTCCTTCAAATTATCATTAACAGATTTAACAATGTCGTTAAAATCTTCCTCGTTAATAGGTACTTCTTTTCTAGAGTGCCTGCCTATCTTAAAATGGTGCATTGGTATCTCATATCCACGTACAAAAATACATAAGTTCCCTCTTGCATTAAACTATAAATAATTATCAGGATTGTTCAAATAAATTTTCCGCCACATCAAATAATTTGTGCCTTCTTGTGTTAGATCTAGATATAGATGATCAAGGGCCAAGCATGTAAGTTTACGTAGATTGGCATATTCATAAATATACATAGTTATGTCTTGGTTTTTCTTCACAAGATTTTTCATCTCATCCAGCATGGAGAGAAGACTAGCTAAAGTCAAGAGTGTCTCTATATTGCTTAACCTATGTAAAAGGTCAGGAGCTTTGTCTACTGTGTTACGATACCCGTACATCATTCCAATCAAGGATTGATATTCTTAAATAACTCGTTGCACTGGTCCATGCAGGGAGATCCATCTGGTATTGACATCCTTGAGAAGATTATTTCTAGGTGTTATTCCCTTAGCAAAATGTTGAAATTCAAGGAAATGTTTGGGACTTCGGTAGAAGTATGCGTGGATCTCGCGAACTAGATTTTCAACTTTTGATATTGTAGGAAACTTGCTTACAATTTTGAATGCTAAATTCATTTTGTGGGCCACGCACTGAATGCCAAGCATGTATGGTGCACAAGTAGTTTGTAACTTTGTGAAAAGACCGCTCCTTTGACTTTGCATCACTGCAACTCCATCAGCTCCTACACACACCAACTTTTTGGCAATTGTCAACTCATCCATACCTGCAATTTTATTCAAAGATTTCTTGACTAGTTCAAATAGATTTTGCGATGTTGAATTGTCCTTCATTTTATGAACACAAAGAAGATGAGCTTGGTGAACATGTTATTCTATAGTATACAAATACATAAAAACCCAAGAATTATTGTCTACCACAGTAACTTCATCTAAAGATAATGCAATTCAATTTGACTCTTTTAATTTCTCCTTTAAATCTTGTTTTTCCACTGCAGCAAGACGGTTCACCCATTCCCATCCAACGTTTACTAACCAATGTGAGAAAGGAAAGTGGGGAACACTCAAATAAGATAATAAATCAAAATATTTTGGGTAGTCTGTCATAGGACGCCCCCTAGACAAAATATGAAAAACAACACTCATTTGAATAGTTTTTGACAGATTTGATGCTGCCATGGGTTTTCCAAAATGAGCCTCAAGTGTACCTTCACATTTTTTAATCTTCGACATTCTATGGTTATGCTCTCCATAATCTGTGGCATACTTAACATGAAGACATTATTCCTTTGATTTCCATTGTATGAGTGATTGTTCCTTTCCATCTATGATTTTTTTTTCATATACTTTGCCGATATGCTTTTCTATAGTGTCAAAGCTTTAGTTGCATCGTCTTGTCTCTTCCACATTTCCAACTACAAATCTTACATTTGACCTCGGTTGCCCTTTCAATATCGTTTTCATTTGATACCCCCACTGCTTCAAGGAATGGGTACTTCGACAACCAACCAATTTGAAAATTCCTTGTCATTTCCCACTCGCACCCCAATTTTGCTTTGCCTTTTCTTTTCTTGCTACCAACATCATCCTCATCCAAGTCAATTATCTAATTTTGGCTAGCTAGGGTATCCATTGGAACATCGTCTATGGTATTTCCATCCTCATTTGATACATTTTGATTTAACACAATGACAATCTCACCTTGACCTTCCTGTGACGATGAGGTATTGTCATTGCCATCTTCAATAATATTTGGTGGAAGAGTCGATGGTGTAGCTCCACCTTGATCTGATGGATTAGAATCTTTTCCAATTCCAAAGTAAGATTGTATGGTACCTCCATGTTTTGGGTGTTTTGATGGCCTCCCAGTCTCTTCATTACCCTCAGGAGTCTTACCCTTGTAGTTGTTGCTCGACATATTGATATCTCACTTCGAATAAAAGCTGGAAAAAATGTCTTCTTGTTTAAGAAGGAAAAACCAACAAAGAATATAGATTCCATTCCCTACTCAAAATCATGTTTCAGACTGAAGCAAGAATGGAAAACAGATAAAGAAATCTTATTATTATAACTAATAACTAATAACAGTATGAAGAAATGATTACTCACCTTTGAGTCTAAGTTTTCAAGTTTCGCTTACTTCTAAATCGAGAAGTAGAACCTTAGAACCAAACAAAATCTGTAAGAACAAATAATAGTTTCAATTGTATTTATATCAATCCATATTTGGCGAATTTTGCAGGATTTTTAAATTGCATGCTTATACAAGGATACCTTGTAATTTTCAAGGCGAAATAGGTCCTCACAAGCAACTATTTATAAATTTTAATTGGCGAATGGGTCTTCACAAGCAACTATTTGTAAATTTTAATTGGTGAAATGGGTCCTCATATAATGTTGTTATAATAGTATTGGCGAATATGTTGGTGTTTTATGACATGCTCCCCAAGATTCCAAGCAAAAATATTGATTGGTCCATTGGAAACGCGTAGTCTGTTATGGTGAATTTATTGCCTAAACATGCCTCATAAGAAAAAACCACTGGCGAATGTACATGCATTGGACTGATAGTTCATGAAATTCGGGAGATTTGAACACCTTGTTGGATACCTAGAATTCGCCAAATTTGATTTGTTGGATACTTAATTAGACTATGTGCCATAATATGAAAATTACAAGATCCCAATAATTAACAAATTGAAACAATAACTTGCAAGTAGATTTGGGAAGTGCAGAGGATTATGTACCTACCCAAAAAAATTGGTTTTGGTCACTGTAGGAGGACATAGGCACCCTAGTGCATATAGGTTATTGTAGGGGTGTCCTAGTCAACTTTTGTAATCCTCTAATATCAAATCTAAGGTCTCTATTTTTATTTGCAGACTTATCAGATCACTGTCAAATAATTTTGTAGGTGATTTTTCATGATTTGACAAGATGTGGGGCTTCAATTGCAACAATGAATATTTTTTCTTTAAGCTTCCTTTAATCCTCTTCAAACCTAGAACCTACGCATTCAAAGAGAGAGGGAGGGTTGTTCCATTTAGGGGATTTCCTTAGTCAAACCTTGTGTTAGTGTTTCCACTTCCATAATGACAATTCCAATGATAGGAAAGATAAATGAATAGGAATAAATGATGAATCAATAAAGTGTTGTAAATCACCACCCTTCAATGACTTCCTTGAAGGACTAAAGTCATACACATCACCTCAAGGTCTTGGATCTTGTTTGATTGATTGCTTGAATTTATTGGTGACCCACAACAAGGTTTATCCTTCACAAACAATGATAACATAAAAATGCATAAACTCACATAGGATTTCACATGATGCTTCAATCTTGAATTACTGCAATAAGGCTCTAAAATTTTTCTCTTGAATTTCTCTTGAAAATAGCTCTTGCTCATAAATTCTCCTTCTAGTTTCAAATGGTGAAAAGACTAGACCTATTTATAGGCATTCATTTGATTTCCTAAAAATTAAATCTCGATAGCCGAATTTTTGAGTTGAATTTTGAAAGTTAAAATGTCAACACCGACATATCCAAAATTGGCCCCGAAAAAATGGAGGGACCCATACACCCTAGGGCGTATGGATCTTGGCCCTATTTTTTAGGACATTAAGTGTCGAGGGAAAAATATCAATCGGATGCTTTTGTTCAATGATTGCAATTTCTCATAAAATGGTACAAATGAGCTATAGAATCCATAATTTAGGAAATTAGGGACTTAATTAGGCTCAATAATTTAGGAGGGACAAAACATAGTGTGAAATTATCAATGGTTGCAATTTACAAAGCTACAATGGTCTTTCAGTCTTTTAGTCTTTGAAATCTTGAGCTAAGAAAAAGATAGAAAATTTGAAAAAACTATGGATCAAACAAATAAGGTTCCATTTTGTCTTAAAGTGAGGAGGTTTTAATCTAAGAATGAAAAACATGAACGACACACAAAAAATCCTAAAATTATTTAGGTAGGAGTAACAATCCTTATGGGCTCACATATATGTTATCTATTAAGTGATGGATAGCTAGGGAATGAAAGGTCATGTACCACCTATGTATCCCTTACCTTTGAGGTTGAATCCTTTCCAAGAGTTAGCTCTATCTCCTTACTCTAAAAGCACATTTTAAGTAAGTTCTTAATAAATTAGTATTTGATACATGACAAGGAAGGATAACCAAAGGTCTCAAACTAGGATTTACATGCCTCTAAGGGTATCCTTAATACACTACAATGACATGTGAAGCTTAATCTATGCAGATAAAAGTGAAATAATGTCAAATAGTTGAGAGAAGAGGGTAGCCTACCCTTCTTCACTTCCCCAAGGTATAAATTTCTTGGGGGATTAGATTAAATTCCAACATTCTAACTTCCAAGAGGAGTGTATTTTGATTCACCCCTTTCTCTTTATACTCCATTGGAATAGTTTGATTGAGAAAAGGGATCTAGGTCCTAAATCACACTTCTCCCAATTGGGTGGATTTAAAATAATCTCAATTCCCATTTGGATACAAACCTCAATGGAATAGCTAGAATGGTGGATAGAGGTTTTAATCCACTATTGGGGGGAGGGATGATGATGTTTATTTTATTAATTGACCTTTGATTAAATGAATTTTAAGATGCAATGATTTTCCTAGGTAAACTATGAAAATGCAACAAACTAAGATGAATTCTGAGAAATACGAAACAAGAAGACAAAAGTTGATTCCAAAAATACAAAGGGAAGACATAGAAGAACATAGCATGTAAATTTGGTGTTCAAATGTATAGTCAAGGGTTTGGGTGCTCTAGAATGGTTTCCTTCTTTTTCAAGATTTGATTTCACCTTCTTGTAGCTCTAGATTTACAAGTCTTGTTCTCTTGGGATCATTGTCAAAAATTTGATTGTTACTATTACAATCCACTTTCTTCGAATTGACAACTTGTAGGACTTGAATGTATGAATGAGCAATTAGTCCTTAATCTTCCTCCAATTCACTTTAGATCTGAAAACCTGCACATATGAAAGAGGGGGTAGGGTTGTGCCATATAGGGGCTTACCTAAGTAAAACCTCGTTTTGGTATTTCTACCTCCACAACGACTATGATGATGTAAAAAGAGATCTTACCCTCGATCAAATAGAGGCTAAATGATAAGAAAGTGATAAACTGACTAATTTTGCAACTCACAACACAGATTTGTATTCCTTGATGGATTGAATTCATGTACTCACCTCCTTCAAGGAGAAATTGCTGTTTTATTTGAAGTCTCGCAAGTATTAGTACTCACAAAAAAATAAACACAAAACATGAAAAAAATTACATAAAAACATGATTAATGATTGACATGATGCTCGACTGAAATAAATACTACAATAATGTTGATAATAATGCTTTTGACTTCTCTTGGTTGCTTTCAGGATTTTTTATTTACTTAATAGATTTTTTAGGATTTCAAATAATAAAATACCAATACTGACATATCCAAAAAGGGTCGGACAAGGGCATGGGGCACCCTAGTCTAGACCTAACTTTTTTAGGGCCTAAAACATCAAGGGTAAATATTAAATGCTTATTTTTATTCCTATTGTTTGATTTTTTTAAGATATTTATAAAATGGGTAATTAAATGCATAATTAGGTTCAAGTACATAGGGGGAGCTAAACTTAGTGTGACATTTTCAAGGGTGAAATTTATTGATGCTACAAGAAGATTGAATTTGAGGTTATCCCCTTAGAGATGAAATCCAAGGTAGGCCTCCTATAAAGAAACTTGAGAAGAAGTGGGTGTTCTTGATTCTCAAGACTATGCAAGAGAAGAACATACACACTCACATCTTCAAGATTAATTATTAACCAAATAAAAATTTGAATGTGTATTTTAATCCCATAAGTAATAATTTTAAAACACACAAAATAGACAAAGTAAACAAAAAAAAATCTTTAAACAATGTCTTTTTAATTCATTTTGCAAAACCACAAGATTAGAAGTCTTAGAGTTTTGTTCTTTGTCTTGTGAGAAATAATTCTCAAGGATTTAGTCTTTGGCCAAGGAATAGCACTAAATTTCAAAGGTTAGCAAAAATATAAAAAACAATATTTCAAAATGTAAAATAAACTACAACATTTGACTGTTCACAATATTTTGCTAAGTTTTAAAAAACATCAATAAATCTGGACTATAAGAAAAATTTGAGAGCATTCAAAGCTTTAAAATAAAGTAAATAATTTAAAAAATTACACTTTATCACTTGTGCATAATCTAAAAAAATGATCTACTCCAATGTATAGAACCTAGAACTAGCTTTCCAATGCCCCAAGAAGTCAAAAATCTAATTAGGGAGGTAAGAGTTATGCTCATTTTAGTGGAAGCGGGTTTTAAAAAAATTAAAGGGGTATTGGGTAAGTATTTGGTCAAATGATTAAACCTTATTGAATTAAAAATTTAACCAAAAAGTAAATTAAAATTAATTCTTAACAAAATTAAAAAAACTTTGCAACAATTAAATAATATTTTAAAAATTATAAATTCATACTATATAGATTATAAAAGAAAGTGCCCAATTTTTTTTTGTTTAATTTTTTTTTATTATACAGGAAAAATAGGTTTTGAAGGGACCTGAAACCCTTTACAACTCTAGGTACAAAATTCTGCTCAAAAGATACTAAGCTAAAGCATCAGTAGCAACCCAAAACCCAAAACACTAGAAGTTACAAAATGTTGCTCCAAAGATATAACACTAAATTATTAGTGGTCGCCATCAGCAAAAAACAAACAAAAAATAGACAACAAGACACTACTTCATACTACTTAAGGTGTTGGCCACCTAAAGCTCTTGGTTCCTATGTAGCCCAATTGTGTCGAACAATTTTTTTTCTTAGCTTTAAAGGACTTCTTCTAGTCAGCCAACCCTCTAACAGCAGGGCCTTTACCATCATCTTTCACACATTTTTCCCCTTCACCTTTAGCCAATTGTTCCTTCTCCATTAACTTAGAAAAACACATTTGGTCCTCTCTAAACTCACTAATCTTCTGAAACATGACCTCTTAAGAGTCTACACTATTCTTCACTAAAATGTGATAGGCATGGAGAAGTTTCTTGATATCCGCATTGGTATCCAATACCTTGGCTTCTAAACTAGCCAAGCACTGCTCACAAAGGGACTTGAAATTAGTGAATGAGCACTCAAGATCAACAATTTTGTCAATTAAAATATCTGAGGGTGATCCTTTCGAAATATTCCACAAATTCTCCTTCAATCCCCTTATTTTGATGTTGACCCTATTGAATTCATGTAGAGTCCATTTAGCCAATTTGAAAGTGCCAATAGCCCCCACCCTCACCATGTCAATAATATCAAACATAGAGGTGGAGTCATCATTAAGATAGGAAAATTCCTCCAATAGGGGATTAACCTTTAGAGGATCAGACTTCACTTGCTTTTTCTCAATATCCTCATCCTCTTGAACCATTTTCTCACCCATAGGTTCCACATTGGGAGAGTTGTGAACCAGGGAATCATCAATTTCCATCACCTTTTCCTCTAGATCCTTCTCCTTGGAGAGCTCTATAGTATCCTTAACCAAATACTTTGAGGCCTGGTTCTTCATCTTAGCAATGTGCTTAGAAGCCCTTCTAGGCATATTCTTAGCCTCTATGGTTGCCATATTCTCTTGAAACCCCTCCTCGTTACCACCAACCTCGGCATCACCCTGACCAATATCCATAGCTTCATCCTCGGGCATAGAATCCCCATAGTCCACCTTTCTGTCATCACCATTAGACTAGGACTCCAAATTATGCAGAATAAGATGCTTAGCTGCCTAGTTTCATTTAGGGTTACCCTTCTTCCTCTTTTTCAAGGGGGCAGCCATGAGGGACGAGGTCCCTTCCTCACCATCTTCATTCCACTCCTCATCCTTAGCCACACTAGTATCTGAGCCAGAAGAGCCAGAAACCTCACTAATAATCTTCTCCTTGCCCTTAATTGATGTTGAAAGGATAAGGGCTTTTACATGCTCCATAATTAACAGAATAATGCCCTCATGCAGGACTGATGCCCTCTTGTCTTTTAAGTGTGCATACATAGAGATCTCCATGGAGGACAAGAGAAAGAACAAAAAGGAAATAAATAGCCCATGCCTAAAATGATTTAAAAGAGTAAAATGATGGCCAAGGATAGCATTGAACTTGTCTTCCAAATTCACATACCGCATTATTATTTCCATAATATTTACCCATATCTTCTTAAGAGACTTTTGCTCATAGCCCCAAGCCTCCATCTTGATGAGTTTTTTTCATTCGTAATCTTTGAAAAATTATGTCATTGCCTCCTCATTACTCTTCTTGTCTTTGAATAATTTATGACCAACCATAGGCAACCCAATCATAGTAGCTATCATCTCCTCATTGATATCAACCGCCAAGCCCTTAATCTAGATTTTATGATTATGCCAACAAGAAACAAACTTTGCTAAAGCATTTGGGTCATGTCTATGCAGTATTTCCAAGAGCGACATAAAATTTCCATTTTGGAGAATTCTCCAAATTCTCTTCTTCTTTCTCAATATCACACAATAATTCAGCTCAATTCTACTTTTGTTGCATCCCATATTCGCAAGAACCAATAGTAGGAAAACTTGGCAAGTAGAGCACAAGCTAAGCGATAGCCAACAAGCTAAGCAATACCCATAAAGTGTGTGAGTCAAAAGATGGTACTAATGGTTAAAAAATGTCACCACATAAACTTAGCCAAAACCACCACTTCTCATTAACATCCTATCTACCTTGGGAAGGAGAGATTCCTCCTCCCACGCTCTATACTCATTAAGTCCTATAGCTTCATTGGTGAAAAAATCTTCCAATGAATTACCTTTTTGATATATGTGAGAAACACGGGTTTCTTCACAAGATCTCAATATAATAATAGCATCCTTTATTAATTGATCACCATTCCATATAGGTTTATAGGTTCCACATAGACAATTTATGATGTTTAATGAGTCTCTTTCATCCATATTTTAGAGTAACCCATGTCCACAGTAAACTTAATATTTATAAATACAGCCTTCACCTCAACATAGTGATTTGTCTGATTTCCCAATGGGGGTGTCATGTCGCGCCTTAAAGCCTACCATCCTCATGTTTAAAATGTTTTCCTACACCAAAACATGTCATATTATATAATTTTTATGTCTCGAGCCTTCTAGACTCAACCATGATGTTTGTTTCACACCACAAGGCTCTTAAAATATTCCATCTCTAAAACTACCTAAAAAGATAACAAACCTATAAAATAATAAAAAAAATGTAAACACCAAAGTTAGAAAATGGGTTAGCATGTTCATGTCAAGTTCACCAAAATGAATGCACTAAATAATAGAAAATTTAAAAGAAAAATAAATTGAAAGGAAAAATAAACTAACATAAACAAGTCCTATTTACCAACTTCATTACAAAACTCAAGATCAAGCATATTGTCATGACTTGCTCATGAAGTGATGTTGATGCAAGTCAATAGCATAATAGTGTGTTGTTTTGATAGTGAATTTCGATATAGTGAACTTGCATGAAGAATATTTTTATAAATGATGAGAGGAACAAGATATTTATAGATTTTTTTAAAAATCTAATGAAGGGTGCGAATAAGATCAAAGACTAGGAGTTAATTGAATTGGTTGTAGAGTTAACTCAAGAAAGAGGAGAAGATAATTCAATTGGCTATGCAAAATTACCATTTTAAAATCCTAGGAGGATAATATGAATTAAAATAATTTATTAAATAGATAATGAGAAGAATAAATTGCTATTAGAAGCACTAGTTAATTGGTGAGCTAATACATATAATTTTTATTTTTATTAAAAGTGGATAATTATTTCACATTAATTAAATAATAATTGATAATAAAATGATAAATGGTAATAAATGATCATTGATAAATAAAGTGTAAATGTGATAAGTAAATGATATGATGATAATGGTATAACTAATGGATTAATAGTCAATGTTTAGAAGAATATTTTAGTGCCTACAACCACTATCTTTGTAGTATATTTTTCTAGGTCCAAAAATCATTCATCCACAATACTAGAACATGGGTTCACCTTTAAGTCCAAGGGATTTCATTCATGAGGGTAAAATAAGGGTTCATCAATGGATTATGGAGGGTTCAATACTAATAAACAAGATTGGTTAGTCTCTCTTGCACTTTGAGCTCAACTAGACCCAAGAGGATGTTCCTAGAGGTAACCTTGAATAGGGTTGTTGTTATAACTAAATATACATTTAGAAAATTTGACTATAAAAGTACCCAAATGAAAGTTTTGATATCAAATTTTATCACCAAACCAAATTGACCCATTTTTATGACCTCTATCAAGCTAATGTAAACATGCAATTTATGATTCTCTCAATATGAACAATTTCAAATTTTTCTTCAGATGTTCCGTAAAAATAATAGTGAACCATGAAATACACAAAAACCTACTCTTTATCCTAAGCTATTGGTTTAATGCTTTTTCATTAATGAGTGTGATTGAATCATTAGTTCTTAGGACTAGTACCTATCCATTGGGAAATAGAGTCATATCCTATCAAAGGAAAAAAGAAAAAAAAACACAAGGAATAATGGGTTATACATTTCCATACATCAAAGATATGATACCAATAATAAAGCATGCTTAATAATCCATTAGAGAACTATGTAAATCCATGTATAATATGGAGAATGCCATTACAAGGTTTATAATTCATTATAATGTTGTCACAATATTCAAACATAGTATTAAACTCATTCCAACAAATGTGGCAAAGAGGAAACCCTAGCCACAACTAAGAGATTCCTTTGAAAATATATAACCTATTGTGGAGACACTTCTTTATAGATAACAGTTACATAATTCAACCTCCTTTAGAGTAAATCAAGTATGTTTCTCCCAAAATAAGTTAGATGGGTGTGATTCATAAACCTATACTATTATGGAATTATTGTTTTTTCTAAAAACATTAATGGCCAACCCTTTGACTGTAGAATGAAATCACATGTATACAGTTATCATGTAGGTAGTTTCTCAAGGGTGAGAGGTTCCAAGTTGCAAGTAAATCTTAAAAAATGATGACTAAATTGAGAGTGCATGTAGATCTTCATGTAATTTTTCAAATCCCTTGATTGGTACTTTGTAGAGGAAATTCATACCCTTTAGACATCATTTATCCTTGAATCATTCTAGTGATATGTAAATTATCCTCCTCATTAATGGTGAACTATTTGTGGTGTGTTAGGGCATGTTTCAAGCATAGAAAAATATAGGATAAATCCCTTGGGGTGTTAAATAAATTATTTCTAGTTGCTGATGCATATTGCCATGGAAATGAAGTAGGTGAAAGAGTGCATCATGTTAAGGATTTCTAATTGTAGAAGTGCTAGAAAAGTGTTGGTTCCAAAAGATACTTGTATATGTATGCTTTAATTTCATGGGAATAAGACATGGTAGGGGGACCAGATCATATAGAGGATCGATGAATTGATAATTGGGGAGAAGAAATCCCAAGTGGATTGGGCTTGGAGAAGTATATGGAACTAGGAGCAATACAAAGGTTCCTTTTCCTCCCAAAAACGTGGGATTGTGAAAAGGATGGGGAAAGTAATGGGATAGAAAGGAGGAAGTTGTAGGGACTAGGACATCAAGGGGAATGGTGACCTTGGAACTTAGTCCCTTATTCCTTGTTGCTCTTGGGGGTCTATTCTTCGTGGATAAAGATCACAAAGAAGAGTGGGGTGGAGGTTCAACCACACCTTGACCTTGGTTGGGGGTTGGGTAGGTTCAAAAACCCTTGAACTTGTTAGCATCAAATTCATTTTTTCCTTATTAGAGATTTAGACTTGTGTTGAAACTCATTGATGGTTTGGAGAGTTAATATACTCATGAAATCCTTGATAAGATAACACCTTGTCATTTTTGTTGGCACTTTTGGCTCTTATTGAAATTTTTTAAAGGTTTGGTGAGTTTAGGAACCATGGAACTCATTGACACCTCATCATATTTGTCTTCATTTGAACACTTTAGGCATCAATTAAATAACATTAGAGAATAAAGGAATTCAAGAACCATGGAAATCCTTAATAACATCATGCCTTAGCTTATTCCTTTCCTTCAATGTCTGAGCTTTTAAATAAAATTAACTTGTTGAAGGTTCAAGAAGCTCAATAGGTTATTAAACCTCTAAAAGGTTTGACATTATATACTTGGTAATTTTCCTTACTTTCTAGATCAACACATTTTTCAACCTTTGAACCTTGCTATGGTTTCACAAGGTTCAAAAACTTAGAAAACAATTGACACATTTTCTTAACCACTTTTGAGCCCTTAGATGATATCAAAATGTAAAGAGGAGTAGGGGAAAGCACTCAAAATGGAAATATGATGAGGGAGAAAAAATGAGTGTGGGGAGTGGGATGGACCTACCACCAAGGACTTGATGCCAAGGTCCAAGGTTCACCTATGGGCCCACAACTCAATGAGGAAGATAAAAGGAGGATGGAGCAATGAAGAAGGGTGGGGGTCAAGGTTTTGGGGGAACCAAGAACCCCAAGACCTAGTCCATATATTTTAGTTTATGTTGAAAGCCTATAGCATAGAGATGCATAAAGGAAACACACAAAAAATAAATAACACTAATAACACACAAAGTTGATCATACGATGACCCTCCCCATAGTGATATTTTTTTATCACAAACCAAAAGTATGGACCCTAAATCAAATATACTAAGTACTTTGGATAAGAACACATAAGTAGAGTATCCTTAGATAATATCTCCATAGATAAAACCCCACATAAGGAATAAAATATAATTATTACTTAGATTGGTTAACAATGGTGGTTAAATAAGGTCAAATAAAAAATGACGAGGGATTGAGAAAAAATAACATTTTTCAAATTGAGTCCCAACGTGTGTTATACATCCTCTTCTCTTCCTTGTATGGTCATCTATTGTTACACCTCAACCTTTATCTATGGGGTATCTTCTCTTCCCTTATCTACTGGCTCATTTTTCTTATATTTTCTCCCACCTTGATTGCATATTAATATGCCTCCTCTATGGTGGCCACCTTGACCAAAATTCACTTCTCTTGAATTCTTTCCTTTAGTTAATTGATGTATCTCACAATATTTTCCTTGCCTATATAACTAGGAACTATCCTCATGGCCAAATTATAGAATTATTCAATGAACTCCTCTACATTCCTATCCATTTTCCTTAATATTTTGAACTTTTTGATAGTTCTAATTTATAGTCCATTGGTAAAAAATTCCTTTTCAACTTTACCACCATTCTATCCCATTTCATCATTATTTCCTTTCCCCTCTTATTTCTTTATAATTATTCTTCTTATCACCAAACATGTCTCTTCAACTTAGTCTTTACAAACCTAGCCCTCTCAAGGTATTTGATTTCCTCATACTTAGAATTCTAATCTAAATCATTTATCTAATTGATCAATTCTTTAGAATTCCAATAATTGTAGTAACTAGAAATCTCCATCCTAGCCCTTTTATTTATTTTTGGAATATCACTAACACCTTTGACACCTACTCTAATTATTCTTTCTAATCTTCTAAGTCTTGCACATCTTCTTTAGCATGTTCCTCCATGCCACTCTCATCATAATCCCTTAGTCTTTAATCCTTTTTCTTATCTTCCTCTAAGGATTCTAACCATATTTTTTATCCCTTACCTCATTTAGTACTTAACCTAATTTATAAGCTATGTTTCAACACCTTGGACTCTTTGTGGTGGCATGTTTCCTAGTGTTTTGTGTTAAATACCAAAGGTTAGTGGTCCATGTACAATAATCCCTTGCACCTGTTGGTATTTAAAAATGAAACCCAGCTAGGATTTGCAGTTCTCTAAGAGCTAGCCAACCTCTACATTGAAGAACAACAAAAACTAGTGGCCAACCGATAGGAAATGGAATGGATACACATTTCCCCTACACTTCAAGCTCTGTAAGACCTAGGGGGGTAACCCTTTAGCAACATCAAACAATCTAAACACACAAGTAACAGGATATTGCTTAATAGATTATGCTCTCACAAAATTACTAAGAAACCTAAAATTTCACTCAATATTGGCAAACTATTGAATGAATTTCACTAATTAGCAAGGAGAACATGATAGACACAACTGTCCAAACAATAAGAACAAGAATGATTTTATATTTAATTTTGTTTCTGAGATGCATTAAGTTGCAAGATAAATCAGTGCCAATTCTAGGCCATGGAATCAAATACATAAGACAACTTTATCAGCAAATGGCATTCAACCAGTGGATCTAAAATTGTTGATGCTTTGCATCAACTGTTAGTGTCTTACACCAACAATCCCACTCCTATTATCCATCAAATTCTCCTTATCAAATCCAACCTGCACACTTAAAATCACTATTATCTGCTCACAGTATTTAACCATTTCTTTGAAAGAGACCCATAAACAAATAACACAATCTCATGAAATTTGAGATGATAAACTCAAAATACTTTGTATTATTGAATTCATATGATTTAAGTGTACAAGTATGTAGAAAAATTAAAGATATTCATGAAAATGCAAAGACATTTCATGATTTATTTCCACAAACTGGTTGTATTTGCTCATAAAATCAGAAATTACAGCTTCTAGACTCAAAAATAATCCAGACTTAACAAACCTTTATCTACCTAGCCCAATACAAAAACTCAGAACCCTGTACAATGAGAAGAGAAGAGAAGAAATAGAATAATGAAGGCAGCCCTAAAACTGATCCGAAAATGCCATCTAGAATCTTCATTCACCGTTGATCAACAAATCTACAAAAGAATCTCTCATCTCTCTTCTTGTAACAAACTTTACCTCTCAAAACTGCCTTTTCCCATCATTGCCCAGCAACAGAAAATCTACTCATGTGGAGATTCTTCTTATTTCATCCAGCTGCTAGAAAACTTCATTCCTGTGCATATCTATTTCTTTTGTTTTTGTTCTTCATTTACTGCAGTTTACATGTATATTCATACTATGTTTTAAATGTTTTATTTTAAAACATTCTCCCACTTTCATGTGCCTAGCACAAAGTCTTCTTTATAAAGTGAATACATTTACATTTCCAATGCTTTCCTTTGTTGCACTCTATACTTAATCATTTAAAATAATGTTTTCCATTTACCCACTGTGGATAAAATACTCCACCAGATAAAATAAAATACTCATGCCATTTAAATATTCACTCGATTGCACTATGGAGTAAATACTTAAAATTTTACCCCCACATACCTTTGAAATTTCTCCTGGGACCCACCTCCGTTTTAAAGTCAAAACTATGCAACATTTTTGAAATTTGTAATTTTAAGAGCCCCCCACCGTGCATTCTCACACACCTCGCGGGGTTTTTGCCTAACGTCACATTTTTTGGGCAAGGCATCCGAGGTTAGGGTGAAACATGCCCTAATTTTAATTTTTAGCTCCCGTGGCTATGGCGACTCCCTTCTGGTTTAGGTTGTACCCGTTATTTGACCAACGCTTCCTTCATCACTGGTCTTCCCCACATTGTTGGCCGCTCCTTTCATATCCTTGGTGGGCCTCTCTACCATGGCGCAGGCCTTACCATTTACTGTGTAGCTTGTGGGTTGCCCTTCACTAGCTGTGGGTCTTCTACTCCATAGTGCCCGCACCCTTCGCCTGGTCGCACCTTCCATGTTGCTCACAGGCCCCTGCTCTTTGTCAGGTCACGCCCTTCACTGGTGGCACCTGCATCTCAACCAGTCCCCTCCACACTTGCGCGGGCCTTCCAACATTCCTCCACAATTCCTTTGTGGGCTCCTTCGTGCATCTCCTGCAATGCGCATGGGTTTCCCTTAGGTGGTTGCGTGAGCCTCCTTCACACCATCTCCCAACTGGCTCGGGCCTCCTGCACTTTCCTCAACTGGTCGCACCCCCTCAAGCAGCACACCGGTTACGCCCCTCAAGGATCTTCTCCTTACCAGGCACAGACCAACCAGTCATTACACAAGACCATAATTATTTTGAGGCTCCTAAATTGCAAGCCGCACATCCTCCATTTTGGTATTGAGCCATCAATTCTCCTCTGTAATCAGCGCCCATCACATTTGCATAAATTTTCTAAAGCCCTTGTAACATTCTATTTATTGTGAGTACCCTACAACATGGCTTCCATGTGATCTCATTGCTTTTATGTTGTGATGGTCGTCCATACCCTTTGTTCCATATAACAAATACACATATAGAACACTTGATGAATCCTCTCTTCAATTATTCCATCGAGCTACCCTTTTCTTTTCACAATAGTATTCCCTGATTTCCACATACAATCTCATCAATATTACTCTTTCCTTTGTTTTCAAATTAAGTATCCATTGCCACCATTGATTCCTTCATATGCTTAGCTCTTAAAGAAATTTTTTTATTTAGCTATATCCATTAGAGCTCTATTGTATCTCCATCAGGTGAGTAACATTCTTGAAGTAATTGCCAGACTACAACAATTCCAATTTCACAATTGTAAAACATGTCGGGCCCCATGTGGGTTTGGCTAAAAAAAAAAAATCGTTTTCAACAAGTTTCACCCTCAAATGATTTGACACTACGGTTTGAATGCACGTGAAGTGAAAACATGAACTGGGTCACCATTAAAATCTGTTTTCTAGTACTTTTGCAAAATGGTCAAAACAGGCCAAGTTGCCTCAGGAATCAATCTAGGAAACTAGTCAAACGACCTCCGGGAGACATCAAAACTTGCAAGAATATAATCATTCGACCCAAAAGTATAGTGTTTAAGACGGCTCAAAGAAACAGATCATGAGGAATTAGATATTAATCGGCAAAGTTGATCAATTGAACTTTTTCTGAAACAGCAACTGTTCTGCACCAATTAAAATTAATCCAACTACTCATTTGCAATAATAGTAAATCAACTCTTGGCAAGCTTCCGTCAGGCACATAAGTTCATTGAGGTACCCTGAGCACATGTGCAAAAGGATTTTTCTTGAATCATCGTTGATCAAAAGTTATTTACAGTGGAAGTTGGCCTTTCAGAAAAGCTGTCAGGAATGCAGCTGCAAAACAGAACAATCTGCATTTTGTTTCGATCTACTAAAAATAACAAATCAGATCATGAAGCTCTGCAAACTGACACCCGAGATCATGTTGATATGGGGAATATGGAACAACATTCATTCTGACATAACAGTGAACTGGTTGCGTAAACCAAGCTCAAACAGGAAGTTGTTTTGCAAGCTGACAATCTACAAACAGCAGAACAATGCACAAACCCTCCAGCTTCACTTTTCGAAGCACTATCAGAATTTATCATGGGAAGCTAAAATTTGGCATGCCTGCTCACATATGTCTGCAAATGGGTTTTGCACGACAATCAACAGGCTTTAAATTATAAGCCTCCAAAGCGGGTCAGTCAGGAATGATTCTTCAGGTGCACTTATGAAAGTGCAAAAGCAGAATTCTGAAATAGGCATCTCAAATTTGCAAAATTTGAGAGTTCCATCAGCACCTACCTCCCAATTGGTGATCTATTGATAAGTTTCTTGTAGGTTGCCTCAATTTTGTGATCTATCTATCTAAGAAAATATTACAATACTAGATTTTTCTCATCTAGATTCAACCCCTATGCTTTGATACTACTTGTTCCATTCATGGTAGGAGGGACCAATGAGGTAATATCTAATTGTTCAACCAAAAAAATAAAACAACATAGACAACGTGATGGCATAAGATATACCCCAAGAAAACCATTAAAGAGGGAAAAACTCAACCTAAAAAATATTCCACTTCATTAATAAAATATTGAATCAAAGTTACAATCTACCACAATCGGCTAATTATATGCTAGATTGTAGCTACTTGATTACTTATATGGAAAATACTATATCCTAATGACAATTATTACATTCAATATCCTCATCTTTGAAATCCATCCTATGCCCTTATCCTCATGCTTGCACTCAAACCTCCAACTCCTACTAAAACATCTTACTCTCTTCAATAATGTTAAACAGTTGTGAGTGACAAATATATGTCAATGGCCAACCTCCCAGATGATCTGCATTAGCAACAAGGTGGCATAAATTTGTGTACTCCCTGAAATGTGTAGTTGGATAATGCAAGATAATACCTCAAACAAAAAAAATGTAGCATAAAATAAATTTATGTGGTTCTTATTGTTTTCTCCCATGGGTCCAATAAGTCTTCATATGTATTCCCTGATTGTCACAAAACTTGACTGCTTTGGTGCCAATAGTAAATTTGTAACTATGAAAATCTTTTGATTAAGCGTGGGTTTCTAAACCCAAAAAAAATTCTATATGAACCAAATCATCCTCAAACATGGATATGGAATCCAAATATATAACATTATATATGAAGTGTAAGACCAAAATATAAAATGTAGAAAAATATGATGACATCTTCTATAATTGACTAGTAAATTAAAACCCACAAGTAAACAAATAAAATATTTTTTTGGTGATGCAAGATTTATCTATTCCCCCAAGGATGTTCCTACACCATAGAACTATCCAATTTGGCATCATACCACCTCGAATAACATGGTATTGTCCTAGATAAACATCTATTCACATCCTAATTAATTTGGTAGCATCCTTTAGGAACTAGTTTCTCAATTTTCCACTAGATCATACTATTCTACTATTAGCCATTTCCACTATGGGTTAAAAATATATCTTTTCAAATTATTTTTTTCCTCAATGTATAATTTAATCTATATTCTTAAATCATCAAATAAAATAAATAAACTAGATTCATTTACCATCTACATGCATATTCTAACTAACATATTATTCATAAAGAAGATAGATAACCAAATCTAGTTTATTTCAAAACTTATATTTAAAATCCAATTAACCAGATTAACTAAAATTTTCAAAAGAAAAAACCCTTCATATAAATAAATTATTTTCAAGAGTTAATCTAGATTAAATATTAAAACCTAAATTGATATATATATATATATGCATGTATATACTATGCATGCATGCATATACACATACCTACAATACATATACATATGTATATTATATATACATATGTATACATGTATATAATATACATCTGTATATGTGTATATGTATATACATGTGCACATCTATATACATACATGTATTTATATATTTCATTTAATGTATACAATGTATTTATGTATATTGGCATTGGTGTACTAGTCAACATCAGCTTTGGGCCCATATTCTCACCCACAATTATCTTAAGGATGTTAACACTTTTGATGTTCCTCATTTCCCTTTAGAAGGAAGGGGATCTATGATTTGGCATACTCTGAAATTGGGGGCTCAGTTGGTTAAGAAGGGGCTATTTTAGATCTATAATACGAGTTCTCGGGCTCTTTTTGGGCAGGATTCTTGGGATGGTCATCCTCCTATTCTTTCTACTTACCCTCACCTCTAGCCTCTTTGTGATCATTTTAATGTTGCAGGTTGGAATACGATTGGGCATTATAAGACTGTTCAGAATCTTGGGTTGGCTGCTAGTCTTAGATGGAAGCACTCCTCGGATTGGCCACTAGGAGGGTCAGAGGAGGATAGGCAACAATTTTCTCAAATTCTTGCATTGTGTGAATGAAATGCCTTGGAGGGTTAGGATGTCTTGGCTTGGAATAACAATGATTTATCTGATAATTACTCTATTTTAGCGGGTTATGGAGAGTTGGTTAGGTAGATGTTTGGGGAAACTAAGGTTCCTTGGTGGAAGCACGTGTGGAACAAATTTTCTTGGCTCAAGTGCAATTTTTTTATGTGGCTAGTGGTCCAAAACTGGTGTCTTAATTTGGATAACTTGTGCAAGTGAGGGTTTCAAGGTCCCTCGATGTGTGTTTTGTGTTGTAATAGTGAGGAGAGTGTCTCTCATCTCTTCTTCCAATGTTCCTTCTCTAAGGAGCTTTTGCATTTATGGTGGGGTGTGTGGAACCAGGCTTGTTGGCATGTCTCTTCTTTGGTTGAGTTCTTTGCTCGGTGAGGGAAGGCCCCTGTTAAGACTTATTTTCTTCAAGTTACTTGGGCTATTAGATCAACCTTTATTATCTAGCTTGAGAGGAATCGTAGGAATTTTCAAGATGTGAAGTTGGTTGTCCAACATTTTTGGTGGAAAATTCTTTATTCTTTGGGAGAAACTATTTCAACTAAGTGTGACTTAGTTGAAGGTGTGGATCCGAGAGATGTTGCATGTTGCACTCATCTCAACCTTCCTCTTCAAGTAGTGCTACACAGGGTGCTAGCAAGATCATGAGAAATAGATTTTGACATCCTCTTTGGAAGATAAATAGGTAGGGGCGTTGGTGTCCTTGTCCTCAGGGTGTGTTGAAAATTAACACAGATGATTCTTCTCGGGGAAATATTGGTCATGTTGGTATTGGGGATGTTGAGTGGAATAGTTTTGGGACTATTGAGTATATCTTCTCTATTTATAAGGGTCTACATACAAACAATGTGATGGAGGCTCTTGCCATTTCATATGCTTTGGAGCACAGTTGCACTCTTGGGTGGAAACAGATCATTTGTGAATCTAATTCTCAAGTGGTGGTGACTTTGTTGAAGAGGCAGCAGTTAGAGGATGTCAGTTGGCATTTGGCTATAATTATAAAATAGATTCTTAATCTGTGTGCTTCCTTGGAATTTGTTACTTTCTATCACATTCCTAGAGAATGGAATGGGGTTGCGGATTATTTGGCCAAATGGGATTTCAATCATTTGAAGAATTGAAACATTATGGATAGGGGTCAATTACCCTCCAGATTTATCACAAAAGTTGGACCACTTAGTGAAGATTGATAGGGGTGTGTAAAGCCCTTAATTTGTACTGCTTTATTTTGGTTTGAGTAAAATTTTACCCCTCTTTTAATTTTCTCAAAGAAATCTAAAACACATATCCTAGATCTAGAAGCATTCATAACTCTAATTTTCTAAAAAAACTTCAGACATTAATCGACATACAAATGTCAACTTTTATATACAAAGCCCTTATGTGTCCAATCTATAAGTAAATCCTAATTTTATTAAATAAAATCCTCGTGTATTTGATCCATTTGTAAATTTCATATTTTATAAACAAAACCTCTAAAAATTCAACCCATATACAAAACCCAAATTTTATAGTTTATGTATTCAAAACACGTGTAAATCCTAAATTTTACAAACAAAACATATATATGTATTCAATCCATATGAAAATATTTGATGTTATACATAAAATTATTATGCATTTAATCCATATGTAAATCACATATTTTATAAATATGATGTTTATAAATCCCACCCATATGTAAATCTCAATTTTTTATAAAAAAAACTCATCTACATTCAACCCAATTTTTTATAAAAAAAACTCATCTACATTCAACCCATGTGCAAATCCTAGCTTTTAGAGATAAAACTCTTATATACATTCAACTAATAAAAAATAATATTTTATATATTTTATAAACATAACTCTTATGCATTCAACCTTGTGCAAATCCTAAATTTTATTTTTAAAAATCTAAAACCTTCTAACCCATAAGCCTAGATTTTTGTGTAAACAACCCTTAATACATAAATCTTATTTACAAATTCTAAATTCAATAATTAAAATCTATTTAAATGCACATTAAATGTCTCTGACTTTTATTAAAATCTCCATCTCTTTCCTAAACTTGCATCCTATATTCCGCTCTCTTCTTCCACTTACATTTTTTTCCAAAGTTTTCTTCCTCATCAATATTAGTCCTATTTAACATAATCTTCATAATGCAAGGAAATCCCTTTCTATAACTTGCATTTATAGATGTCATGCCTTCTTTCAAATAGATATGATCCTATAAATGCTATCCAAGAATCCTAACTTTTAAATGAAATAATATATATGTTTTCTTCCTTTCTCATTTCCTAAATATCTAGGCTCTTCCCATTCCCTTTTATTTTAGTCCCTTAATATATTTATTCATGGAATGTGAAGAATTAACTCATTACTTTAATTGGAGGTAGAGTGTGATATTTATTTCATTATTTTTTATGCGTATTATTTATTTTGTTTATTTATTAGTATAAACAATATTTAAATAAAATATGTGTATTGATGTTATATTGTTTAAAGATAAATTTTTTCAAAGATTTTGTTTATCTAATAATGTTCATTTTAGACACTTAAATATAATTTTAATAATATATTAATAGCAATGGCTCTAATCAATTATAAAATATATACTCATACAATTTAAGTTTTATCCAATATAATTCATTAATCCAATACATATAATATAAATGATTAATCTATAGAACATCATCCAAATAAATGATATTCAAAACACAAATATTTATCATTTTTAAATTACATTAAGATGAGGTCAAAATAATGTAAATTTTTTAATTAAATGTTCATGTAGGATGATATAAATAGACTTTTTTATTCTTCTAAATATTTAATGAGTAAATAATTAACTAGACTTGAACTTTAATAATCCCCATGTGTTACTGTAGGGAAATAAATCTCACCCTATGATTATGTAGTTTTAATAAAATAATAAAACGATATAACTAATCAAACTTAAATAAAAGAACCAAGTCTAATAAAAGTAATTATAATGAGAGGGTTAAAATAGCTTAGCTCAATTTTGTTGATTTAAAGTAGCCAATGATGGATGATCTATTATTGAATGCAATTGGTGATAGGGATAAGAGTTCTACTACAAAATCAACACTAATTTAATTATCACAAAAATACTCCTAATTTAATTATCACAAACATACTCTTGAAATATTGATCCTACAACTAGATGAGGTTGTTAAAAAGTTAGAAGGTGTGGGCCAAGAAAATATACATAGTTCTTAGATTATAAATTGATGTGTAGTATATAATGATGAGATGTTGATGCAATTTTTGTTTTCATTTATGAAGTGATAAAAATGAAATATAAATATAACTAATGACCTATGATTGTCCTTAAATACAAGATATTAGGTACTCAATTTGAAGTGTTTTGGTTCACAAGCCAATGGATAACAATTAGATTTTTCAAAAAGGTTGGCTCAAGGAAGTCGGTAATTGAATTTGAATTGGGAGGACTAGGCCACAAGTACATTCATTTCTAAGGATGGTCTTATTTAGGGTGATAGAAAAGCTAAAATAAGGGCCAATATAAACCATGAACTAATTAGGACCAACTTGTATGTAAAGTAATACAATTTAAGCATTAAGACACTATATTTATGATAGGACCAAAAGAAATTGTAAAATAAAGGGTGAAAGGAAAAAGTAGGTGATTATATCCCTTGCATTTTATCCCCACTTAGGTGGGCACTGCATATCATGCATTCTGATGCATAATGTATAGTAAATAAAATTTGACAAATAAATCATTGAAAATGTCTCAAAGTGGTAGGAAAATTTCTCATAATTTCTTTGTATTTTGGTAGAGAAATGAATCTAAACCTACAAACATAAGACATTAGTGTAACTTATAAAACTACATTAGTAGCATGAAAATATGATTATAAACGTGGGAATGTGCATCAAGATGGGGCACAAAAAAGTGGCCAAATGTTCAAAAATGACAAAAATATGTTCATGTTTTGAAGAAATTCAAATAATGTATTCATGTTATAGCTTGGATTTTCCAAGCCATCACACGAACATGTTATTTCAACACAAAATGCGCACATGTTTTTTATGAAAGCAAAATGCGTACACATTATTATGAAAACAAAAACGTGTACGCATTTTATGGAGACAAAACACATGCACATTTTTATGAAAACAAAATGAGTACGTGTTTTTCTCTAACATTTGATATATAGAGAAAATTATGACCATGTTAGATAAAATATTTTCTGTCAAACGTAGGTCAGTTAGAAGGTACATTGGATTGGACTTGGAACTAATCTACGTAACTTCATCCAAGCCGAGGCACTGATTTTCTATCATCGAAGTCGAGGCATTGTCATTGAACGACAACAAATCTGTCGAGACAATAGAAGAAGATGCAAATAACAAAGAAAATAGAGATTCAACTTTCCATTATCTATGTTTTGGTGGTTGTCGATCTATATCCTGTCAATGACCTGGTGAATGGAGAAGAGATGGGAGATCACCATTGTTGGAAGGGTGAAGTGGTTGAAAGTGTTGTAGAATCATCACCATATGAAGTTAACAACTATGTAAAAGGAAGTGGTTCCATATTCAAGAGCTACTTAACATCGAAGTTGAGGCACTATCATCGAACGACAATAAATTTTTCGAGGAAGATTGAATTTCAGTTTTTGTGGATTAACTCGATCTGATCAACAATCGAACTGTAGATGGAGGCGGTTCCCAATGCATGGTAGTGGCTGGAAGAAATCCTAAAGGTTGAATCTGATCAATGGTAATCATTTAGGAGAAAAGCGGTGGATTTTTTGAGTGGTTTCTATACTTGACTGGCCTGGCTGGCCTCGGGGTAGATAAATGCATGTTCATGGTTCAGAGGGGATAAGACTTGCCTATGTGGCATTATGGAAGCTTATTTTTGGAGGTGAAAGAATGTAAGTAAGGAATGGTAAGGATCATTTTTGGATCATGGGAAGATTGTCCAAGATTGTTTGAAAGTTTGTAAGATATGCATTGGGACTCCTATGACAGAATTAACCAACCTAGGGTCTCTATTTAAAGTCGAAAGAAAGGAAGAGTAACAACAAAATGGCAAACAATTTGGTTTTTGGGGTTCCCTGTCAATGTGGTAGCGAAACAAAAGAGACATAGATTAGGTGCCTATTTAAGGCAGAGAAGAGTGAAATAGTGAAGGAAATTGTGCAGATAGTGGGGGAGAATGCATGGGCGAGAAGCCATATCCATGATGGAAAGGTCTATGAGGAGGTGTTGACGAATATCTTTCAAGTAATGGGAGCGAAGAAATGGGGGTTGGTAGTTACCAACAATATGGTTGCAAAAGGGAACAAAGTAGTTGTGCTCGAATGGATCCTGTCCATCAACAAGAAGCCAATGACTGGACTCATTGTTGGCATTTTTTATGTGACGGTGGTAAAAAAGGAGGTCTCGGCTCAGGAGTTGACACTGTTCACAGAGGGGTTTCTCAAGAAGAAGCTCCAAACCTTTAGTTCTTATGTAAGCCAGAATGGTGAGCTATTCTAAACTCCCTAGGTTGAAAGAATTAATGCCTTCTCGAAGGGTATGATGTATATTATGCAACTAAGAGGCCAGTAGGGGTCTGGGTGCATAAGTCACGTAATCTATTTGTTTTCAAGTTTAATTAGAAAGTGAGCTATTCCCATGACATCACTTACCAAGAAAAAATATAATATAATATAATATATTAACATATTTTTTATGAGAAAATGATGTCAAAGTGGGTAGATTTTATTTTATTAATAATGAAAATTAACATTATAGGGGGCAGATTTTATTTTATTAATAATGAAAATTAACATTATAGTACTTGATGCATAATATGTATCATCCCTTTCTCAAATACAAAGGTTCGTTCCACTTGGGAAGCAGCAAGAAAATCCACATTATTGCTAATGAAGCTTTTGAAGGAGCTCAAGTCCCGCTTCTCTAAACCTTTCCTATACTCTTTGAGGGCCTTCATTGGCACCCTTTCTTGCATGCTATATTTGTGCCAAAGATCCCAACAATGGATCCTAAGGTAGGTGCAACTGGTACAGATTCCACTATGTATTTGACCTGGTCCATGTAGTTGGGAGCAACCAAGTGATGCACAACAATGTTCCCCCAATTGAGGATCCCCATGATCTGTTAGAGTAAAAGGTATTTCCTAATTAATTATTTAATTAATGATTAGGTTACTTTTCCTCTAATTACTTAAGCTTACTTAGGTCATGTTCTTTTTATGTCTTATGTCATAGGATGAGGACACCTGTCATGATCTTATTTTATCCTCACCTAGGGTTTCTAGGTTAATTATCCTTTTATAAGGATTCTCTATTGTATAATCACTAATGATTCATGCCTTTTTGGATCAATAGCTCTTGGCCTCCATAGATTTGATACTCTCTTTTTGTGACAAGTTTTTGATTGCAGGTGATCCTTGAGAGCCATGGAGTTGATTTTTCCCGACTTCATCATAGTATTAGAGCTTTAGACCTGTAATCCCCTTTCCTTTTTTTGAGAGATTTCAAGTCTTGAGATATCATGTGGTGCACCTTGGACCAAAGAAGTGGTTTCCATTAGATTCAGAGTTGTTGAGTTCAAGTTAGATTTGTATTTTATTTGGGTTGATTTAGATACCAGAGGTCAAATCTATAAGGGTTTGAAGCAGTTGCTTTTTTTTTCCAAAAACGAAGGGTAGTACAATTTCAGTATATTTTGAGCCAAAACAAATATTTCCATCACATTCAGATGACCCAAAAACCTTAAGATTACCTATTAAATCATCAAAATTAGTGTCGAAAGCATCTGAGGCAAAAAAATTGTCAGAGAGGTCATATGCCCTCCCCAACATGCAGATCGAGGTATTATTTTAAAATAATAATAATATTTTTTTCTTGTGAATTAAAGAAAACAAATTAAAATATTATTTAAAAGCCCTTTTAATAAGGGTTGGTAGGTTTTTTAATTTTAAAAACAAATATTAAAATTTTAATGGGGGTACCCGAGGGTACCGCCCCCTACCACCACCATGTGGCAGGGTGGCAGACCCTCAGGCCCTACCCCTCTGTGGGGGGTACTACAGGATACCGCCCTACAAGATGATAGACCCTTGAGACCCACCCATGGCTGGCCCTACTACCCTATTAATTTTTCAAATATAATTTTTAAAATCACAATTTTTTATATATTTTTTTAAGAGAAGTATATAATATTTTTTTGCAATTTTTTAACTTTAAAATAAAACTTGCAATTTTTTTTTAATAAATTACACTATACTCAAGGGAGTTTTTTTATTAGACTCTAAAGTTGGAAGACTTATACATTTGGAGGTCTTTTGCTAAATTTTGCGAAGATGCTCTTTTTCCCAGTCCAACCCCTCTCTGTTGGCCTTTTAATTTTTACACCCCATCTTCTAGAGGTGATATCTCAACCATACAATAGTCTTTTTCAATGATTTTTTTTGAAATGGGGTATAATTTCATGCTTTTCATAGTGGTGCTAGTGGTTTTTAGTTTTGGCTTCTTTTTTTCCAAAAAAATAGTTTTCTCAGTGTTTTTGTGTAGTTCTCATTTTGGAGACTTTGACAGGCCATACCTTCTACATCCAAACTTCTTTTTAGGTTTCATTTTATTTGAAAGTGTATTATTTTTCATGTACTTCATCACGGTGCTATTAGTTTCCTTATTTTTTGTCAGAGAATTATATTTTCAACATGTGGTCCTTTTTAGACATTATGAGCTTCCATTGTAAGCACTTCTCATATGTAAACACACTAAAATATAGTGCCTCGGTATTGTACATGTATACTTGGGTTCTTTCACATCATATTGTGCCTTATTGTACTCACACTATGATATAAAGAGCCATGGGGGGTTGAGTAGGCCTTTTGTTTTGTCATCACACCTTGTCAAGTGAGAGTCCCTTCCACAACAACAATGATTCACAATGATTGTTGCCTCATGCATGTGTGCCTTAGTTTACACACCTTTATATTTGTAGGTACTTTCAATTGCGCATTCAAATGTTCTTGATTCTTCTTCATGCACTTATTTTTTGCATTTAGTTTCAGTGTACCTATCATCGCTCTCCCTTGTCAACATTATGGGGGGTTTTCTACTGTTGGTGCTAATGCTTCCTTGGTTTTATGTTGGAGTGAGGTACATATACAGTATTTATTCCTATGTACTAGGCGAATGTAGTGGCTGGTTACCCATACATTTTAGTGAGATGGAGCATTTACCATATGGACACTCTTGCATTCTTATTTTTGAAGGAAACCTTCCATTTTCACTTGATCAGTGTTCTTCAGACTTTTGGTACCTATGCCATATGTATGTTTGAGTTCTAGATGTCTTTCCTTTTTTTGTCATATGATTTGAGTAGTGTCATTGGGGGAACTCATGCAGACTCGTATCTTCTTGATCTAGATCATCATCTATTTTAGAGGAGGTTTTTCTTTCAAAATTATAGCAATCATTCTTCGATAGAGTTTGCAACTTCTTTATGCTTCAGTGGTGTTCCTCATTTTCATCCTTTGTTCATACTCTTTTGTGACAATCTTGTTTGGAGGATTCTTCGTCCTTCACATTGTTTTGGAGGCTTTTCAGTTCTTCACTTTATTTTGAAGGCTTCTTCAATTCTTCACTTGTATTTCTCTCTTTTGGAGAGGATTTTTCTCCCGTAGGGTTTTTCTCCTTTTCTCTAGTTTTGAGAGATATTTTGTTTGTACATGGGTACCTCACCAATCTTTGTTTGTTGGGACCCATCATGCATTCATCTTTAGATTTTTGAGCTACTCCCTAAGTTTAACTTAAGGGGGTGGGGGTGCTAGATTAAAATTTATTTCCTAATTAATAATCTATTTAATTATTAGGTTCCTTTTCCTCTAATTACTTAAGCTTACTTAGGTCATGTTCTTTTTGTGTCTCGTGTCATAGGATGAGGACACATGTCATGATATCATTTTATCCTCACCTAGGGTTTCTAGGTTAATTATCCTTTTATAATGATTCTCTCTTGTATAATAATTAAGATGCACATTCATAATAATTCATGCTTTTTTTTATCAATAGCTCTTGGCCTCCATAGCTTTTCTATTCTATTTTTGTGACAGGTGTTTGATTTCAAGTGATCCTTGGGAGATGTGGAGTTGATTTTTCCCAAATTCAACATGATTTGCACTACATTTGTGGTGAACTAGGTGAATATGGTGTCATTGTGGATGTGTCCATATGCCCAACAGGAGCTCCCAATTATCTTGACTATTGTAGCTTATTCCTCCCCCTCTTTGGCCTTAAAGAGTCTATTGACCTAGTCCTCCTTCAACTCTTCCTCCATTGGCCGCTCCTCCCCCATCCGCTCCTCCTTTGCCATCTCCACCTTCATGCAAGCACATTCCACCTCGAAAACCACTTTTCTCACCATTTCTTATTCAAACACCATGGGTGGTTTAAGTAGAATCCAATGCAACCCTCAGGTCACAACTCTCCAGATACATCACTACAATGGATCTAAGAGAGATCCCATGGATGGAAGACCCACATCTTGAGAGTGTCACTATTACCAAAACAAAGCTCTAGTTAGAATTTTGAACTCTCCTAAACACTTCCTAAAGTTGACAACATGATCCTTTTTAGTAGGCGAGATTTGCCAGAGCACTGGCAGATAGCAACCAATAGTACTAATTGCCTCTCTTCTCGACATGCTAAAGATATCCTTGATCTTGTTGTATGTACCTATCCAATTTTTCCAAGGCTATGAGATCATTGGAAATCATTTATGATGAATCCCTAAGGGAGGGCATTCTCCCACTTTTTGATCCTCGATCCTTTTGCATAATGGTGGATGGCACCTTGACCAAATAGAATCTGTGTTTCAGCAGTGGTGGAAATTCCCTCCAAGTTTAGGTTTCATTCTTCCCCCCTTCTCTTTATCAGTCATTTTAGGTTAAGATACTAATTCCCTTTCATGCATCTTCTTGTGTGTTATTCTAGCTTCCTTTTGTTGCTCACCCTTATTTTTTCACACTTCATTATGCATTACACCAATTGGTTGCATAATGGGCATCCCTACCCGCTCTAGGTTTTTTTTTCTTGGGAGTCTCAAGAAGACACTCTCAAAATGTTGTCTACTGCCAAAATAGGTACATGCTTTTAACTTAACAAAAATTGTATGTGTTTTTCTTAGTTTTGGGTTTGAACGATGGATTTACCTTTACAAAACATGTACATGCTTTTAACTTAACAAAATACGTGTACACCTTTTTCTTAGTTTTGGGATTGAACAGTGGATCTACCTTTACAAAACACGTACATTCTTTTAACTTAAGAAAACACATACATATTTCACTTAGTTTTAGGCTTACGATGGATTTAAGTTATCAAAACCCTATCCACTTACCCCTAACACCTATACACTTAACTCTAAACTCTATACCCATAACCCTAAACTCTAGACACCCTATACCATCAACCCTAAACCCTATCCCTCAACCCTAAACCCTACACTTAGCCCTAGTCTATAAAGCCTATACACTCTACCCTAGACCTTATACCTTCAAACCTCAAGGTTCCTATACCCTTAAACCTAAACCTTATCACTCAATCTTATACTCTCAACCCTAAACCCTATAGAGAGGAGAGGTCTACATAGGGAGGGAGGGAGTGATAAATAAGGAGGGATGAGGGGAGAGGTAGGAAGGGGAGATAGATAGAAAGCTAAGATAGAGAGAGAGAGGTAGATAGTGTAGAGAGAGAGGTTAGACAAAGAGAGGTAGATCTAGGGAACTAAATACTATACCCTATACCCTAAACCTTATCCCTCAACCCTAGGAACTAAAGCCAATAGGTTGAACCCTTAACCATATACTCAAACCTTACCCTATACCCTAAACCTTACCCCTCAACCCTAGGAACTAAAGCCAATAGGTTAAATCCTTAACCATATACTCAACCCTATATCCTATATCCTCAACCCTAAACCTTATACCCTATACCCTCAATCCTAAACCCTATCCCTCAACCCTAGGCCCTAAAGCCTATAGGCTAAACCCTCAACCCTATACTATATACCCTCTTAACCCTAAACCCTTTCCTCAACCTTGGGCCCTAAGGCCTATATAATAAACCCTCAACCATATACACTCAACCCTAAACTCTATATCATATACCTCAACCTTAAACCATATCCCTCAACCCTAGGCCCTAAAGCCTATAGAATGAACCCTCAATCCCCCATACACTCAATCCTAAATGCTATACCCTCAACCCTAAACCCTACACTCAACCCTAGGCCATTAAGCCTATACAGTCTACCCTAAACATTATACCTTCAACCCTCAAGGTGCCTATACCTTGTATATTTTGGTCATTAGGTTCCCATCCTTGTGTTTGTGTGTTGCCAAGTCGGTTCCTACAATAAAACTTTTTAGCTCCCTAAAATTCCAAGTATCTTGACTATCCCTTGTCATAGGAATCCTAGGATCTATCCCATCTATCTTTGGTCTTCACAGTCACCTTGGTTCCTCATAGCCTGGTTTATAGTATCATATGCATTATCAATTTAAGTGCTCTCTACAATGGAATTCAATTATTACATTCCAAATATACATAATCCCATCATTACACCCTGTTGTGTGTTTACCTATTTACTATTACTATGATTGGTTAAAATATTGAATATATGAATGTGTTTGTAATTTTTATTAGAAATCTTGTCCTTGTACTTTGTTTAATTGTATCATTATAAGAATAATGAATGAATGCTGATTTTATTTGATGTTATATTGAAATAAATATGTGGAAAGTATGTTTATTGAATTTGATATTTCAATGATGATATATATAATGTAAATGATGGTATTGTGAATGAATAACTGCTATTGCAACTGTGTTAAGTTGAATGTAGATACAGGGATCAAGCCTTTGGAAGGAGGGGAAGTATCACTCAAGAGAAGGATTTGGTTTGATAACCCTTAATGAGGCCTGTACTGAACTCACTCGCACACACTCACATATAGAATGTTTAACTCAAGTCATAGTTTCAGGAAATAGGTAAGTCATTCCTTAGTTTGGTTTGTTCATATAATAGTTAGGTTGTGATCTCATTTGAGAGTGTTTGGATTTGTGTTAAGTGCATGGTTGGTGAAATCTCTTTCTTATATGTTCTTTATGTAATCAATTAGAAATATATACATATAATGTATATATGTATACATATGCATGTCGATGATAATCCCATGTACTTGAGTTAATACATACATGAGTATACGAAGTTAGATGTACCTCTGCATGCTCATGGATGGATTTCTCATGGTCATGGGGGTATCATATAGAAAAATAAGACATGCATATATATGAATATATACATCAAATATATATATGACTAATCGATAAGCTAGAAAATATTTGTGAATGGTTGTATGGGAAAATGTATATATGTGATATATGCATATATACATATATACACATATTGACATACGTGTATGTATTGGCATACAATAGGATGTCCGTATACGTAAATCGATATATGCATGTATATGTACATATGTATATAAGTATATACATATAATGTTGTTTTTAAATGATATCATGGAAATATTCAATCGAATATTAAATGGCTTGTTATTGATTGATGTTAATATATATATAAATATATACATATATATAATGATATATATACATATATATACAAATATATTAATAAGTTTATACATTGTATAAAGCATTTGAATGAAAGTATTATTGCACTATTATAACATAACATATGTATGCATATTAAACCCGTGCCATGGAATAATGGATCCAACGCATAAATCATAGCAAGTAAACATAGTGGTAATGTGAATATATCATAACAAGTGTATAGCATGTATAAAAATGAAGATAAGACTCCGCACGGGTTATCGAGTTGATAAGCATGCATTAAATTGATTCGACACTTTTGATTAACTGTTGAGTGTAAAACATAGACCAAGTCAAAAGCTTTAAATGCAGAAACAAGAATAAGACTTATTCTTCTGTGTGAAGATAGTGACCTAGTTAATAGGGAATGAGGTATTTTTGTGGCACCAAATTATGAATTGCTTTAACCAAATAGAATTATGTTGCTGCAAGTCGATTATTTGGTTGATAAACATGTGTAAAAATGAGCTGGTCAAACCATATCTAGCTTAGTAGGAGGTCAATTTTTTGTCTCATTAGTTGAGTATTTTCTTGAATCACTGCCACCTTTTTATTGGAAGTGTTGAGTCGAATTATATTGTTGTGTGGTGTTGATTTGTTTAGCATGCCTGTAGGCACCAATGTATCACATATTTGTATAACTAGATGAGCTACTCTTCTCATTTGGACATCGATCATACTTGAATTTTGTTGTTTTTATATCAGAATTATTCATTTTTAGAGTTGAGAGTAAATTTGAGGTTAGAGAAAGAGAGCTGTTGTGAGTTACTTTTTGGGTGGATTGGAGTATTGAAGAGAAGCTTAGTAAGCTGATTTTGGAAGAAATGAAATAGATAACCAGTTTGTTCAATTAGATTTAAGCGTTCACAGGCATGTGGTCTATTCTTTTGTGTATTTTTGTTTGGAAAGATTGAATGTTAATGTTGTTTTGTATGATAATCCTAGATTTTATAGTATAGGGAAATATTGTCATTTCTTATTTGAAGTAAAAGAATATATTTCCTATTTTTTAATGTGATTGCAAGATGTTGTTTGTACATACTCCATATTAAGGAGTGATTGCTTACTTTAGTATTTAATACTAGGAAACTAAGAAGCATTATTAGCTATGAAGTTATTTGTTGTAAATTGTTTGTGGAACCAAACTAGAGGTGGAACATAGGTTACTCATGGGGATAGATAGCCTTATGACAATTATAGCTTATGTATAGGAATGAAATTAGTAGATATGTTGTAAACATAAGAGGAATAGGTTGGTCTTGTGGTTAAATAATACCTCAGGAAGGGATTACCTATGCATAGTGTACATTTGGTCTTGAGAAAAATCGAGCTAGGAAAGTGTATGTGATCTAGGATGAATTTTGTGTGTGTGAATATGTGGAACAACTAATAAGTTAAACTAACACACCAATGAAACATTAAATCAAAAGAAACTAATTAAAAGTAAAACAAACTCTAAACAACAACTCCTTCAAAAGCATTTCATTGTCCTCTATCTCCAAGGATCTATTGTAAGTTGTTGGCTCTCAGTTGGTGTATTCAGCAGCTTTGGTAGAATGACAACTTAGAGAATGAGTTTATGCAACATGCATGTCCATTGCTAAATGATTTAAGCTATGATATAAAATTAAAATGTTATGAACTTGAAATGCTATGCTAAAATGTTGATTCGAATGCAACTATAGTAACTGTGCTAAATTCACAAAATCTAGGATGAAATCTACTTACTAAAGGGTTGTATTTATAGATTTTTCGAGGCAAAAATCTAGTTGGCAAAGATCAACGATCAAATTCGAACCTGTCAAGATGAACGGTGAGAGATTATAGAGGTTGAGAGAAAGATGGAAGGTTGAGAGAATAATGGAAGAATGTTTTCAACCCACAAAACCATCCTCATTCAAAAATGCAATCATGCCATTTGTCATTTCATTTATTAAAGTTGGTTGAAAGTTGAGGATAAATTCCTAATTAAATAAATAAATTTATTTAATTACATGTGACATGGATTTTAGAAGCTTCCATAATTAAATAATTAATATTTAATTATGTGAGAGATTGACGAGAAAACAAATAGTAAGATTGATAAATTTGTTTTCATGATTGAAAAAAAAATAGAAAGATTGATTGATGTGAATGATTTAATTTGATTAAGGAAGAAATGATTTTATTGATTAGAAGAATGAGTTTGATTAGAAGAAGCGATGTGATTGATTAGAAGAAATTAAAAAAATTGATTGGATGGATTGAATTAGATGAAATTGGAAGAAGTGATTGGATGGATAGAATTAGATGAAATTGGGCGATGCTTTATGATGATATGAGATGGATTTTATTATGCAGATGAGATGCGATGGACATGATAATGCTCATGCACAAACTAATATGGATGCAATTTATAGGAATCATGCAATCCTAACTATGCAAAATGAATTACACATCGTTGTCATTCTATAAACCAATTATGTGCTTAATTTCCATCATTGAGCCTTTTGAAATGTTGAAAGTTAGTACAAGCATCAAAGGGGATATTCACACCATTGATGATCGGAGTACTATTTCCATAATGTTTGATAAAGCAATTTAATACAAGCATCAAGGTATAATTGAACCAAGATGACCTGAGTATTGCTTGCATAAACAGACAAGAGTTAACCTTGTTCCTATGCAAATCTTGAAATGTCATCAATGATACATTGTAGAGCATGTCCCACGATAAATTTGCACAGTAATAATGATTAACTTATAGACAACAATCAAAGAAAAATCATATTCCTTCCTTGTGATTCTAGTTCAGTACATCATTGAACCACTCCAGAGATATGATGTCATCAAATGTTGAAACAACAATTCAATTTATGCTTTAAGTTTTTCATTCATTTTATTTAGATTAAGATCATTCAGTTTGTTTCAGTTTCAATGTGTGACATGTCTCAAAGATTTTTTGACTAGACTTGATCAGATAATCAATTGTTGATCTAATACTTGATGCATGTTGTCATTTGTCTACTCGAAAAGTTCAAAAAGTTGATTGCGCCCAGCAAGTTCAAGATTTTGCCCCCAGTTTGTTGGTTTTGACACGACCATTTCATTGATGAAAGCATACGATTTATTGATTTTGTTTTGGATTTTGAAAATATTTATTTATTTTTTTGGATTTTGATGTTTTCTGATTTTTTGGATTTTGATGTTTTCTATTTTTTTTGGATTTTGATGTTTTTTGAGTTTTTTGGATTTTGATGTTTTTTAAATTTTTCAAGGACATTTAAGATGGGATGGGATGACCAATTGAAGAAACAAGATTCCCCACAATATAAGAGAAGATGCATGACAAAAGATATGGTATGGAAGATTTGGATGAAGTGAATAGGATAAGATGCGTGATTTTCAAGAAGATCCTTAACCTTGTCAAGATCAAAGGTGAAAATGAGGATAATGACCATGAAGGATAAGAAGAAAATGGAAGATAGTAAATGGATAGGGAAATGGATATGAAAGATAATATTTGAATGATAGGGATATGGAGGAAGGGTTTAAGCATCAAGTTTCATGACTAATATCCCTCGAATATGTGCTCTAATAGACCATGGGAATGGGAATTAGACTTATAAATATTGGCACGATAGTAGAAGCTAAGTCCTTATGCAAAAATTAGAATTAAAGGAGGAGAATGGGGATTGGATGTTGGATAAATAGATAGGAGGTTGGAAGGCTTAGTGATGGATAGATGGAAAAAATGGCAAGATTAACATTGGCACACACCTTGAAGGGTGATGGAGTGATGGAGGAAAAGTGGATTTGGAAGGTGATAGGTTTTTAAATGTGAGATGGGGAGAAGCTTTCAGATTAGCAAATTTGGATGCCAATTTTGATTTTATTGTTTCTATGAGAGTTTTAGGAATCCACATGACTTTTGATTTTGATATTTTCTTTATGGGCCTTTGTGGCCTTTGAGATTTTTCTCTTTGATTTATGGACCTTTGCGGTCTTTGAAATTTTATTTTTGACTTGATGGACCTTTGTGGCTTTTTGCATTTTACTTTTTCTTTTGATGAGCCTTTGTGGCCTTTTGAATTTTTCTTTTTATTTTTGGATCAAATTTTCTTTTATTTTTGCATGATTCTTCGAGAAGACATGTTAATCCTTTGATACATGTGGATTTTTATATTGAATCTTTTGACATTTGGCACCCAAATTGCTTCCAAGAGCAATGGGATGAGTGTATTGAGAGGAATGATATGGAGGTATGATGGATGATTTAATGTAGGAATAATTTTGAAAGTGGATCAAGGATGTGTGCCTTTGTTGTTCTTGAAGAATAGGAGATGGAGAAATGTGGGACCCTAATACGGATGGAAGGGTTGATAAGCTAGGTTTGGGATGATAAGGACCAAGGATAAATGGAAGGTTTGGTGAACTAGGATAAGAACCTATGATAGATGGAGAGTTTGATGAACTAGGATACCTAGGTTGAGCATGAGGTATATAACCAAGGCTATGGATATGGATGTGCTTGGATGGAAAGGGGTTCTAGGATACCTTGTTCATGAAGGCCTAAGCCTTTGCCTTTATAGTTCATAATTTTGCACATTCGTTTACCCATGGGATATGCATTATTTGTGAAACAAGATGTGAGTCCATTTTGAGGCGGATATGATATGGATGAAAGGATAGGTGTTGGAAGTAAACTAGAGTGGATAAAGGTGGAGGATCCCAATTTATAGGTGCAAGGTTCATGGATAGCTTGAAGAGGTGTGATAAGCCCTTGACATGAGGATGATGGGATAATTTGATCTTGAATAGGAAAAGAATCATTAGATGAAGGAGATGGAGTAGCTTGATCATCAGATGGAAGGGAATCCTTGGATAGGATGGAAGAATTTTTCTACTTTTGGGATGCGATGAAATCATAAGAGAGTATGGATTCATTGAATGAGGTGGATGAAGAACTTGAAAGAACATTTTGTTCTTGAGATGGAAAAGGATTATCATGGGTGAATAATGAAAGGAGGGTTTCATCATATGGTTCTTGTGAGATGAGGTCTTCATCAAAGATTGGAAGGGTTTGGAGAATTTTGGTATCATGGGATGGAGTGGAAAGAATGTTTTGATCGAGATGTGTAGATTGAAATGAATCATTGGATGTAGAGGATATGATAGAAGAAGGTGATTGAATGGAATCGTTATCTTGGGTGAAATAATTGTGAGGTTCATTTTGAATTATGGGGGATGAAGATAAATGCATGACATGGCAAGATTGGTCAATGTTACTTGATGGCTTAGAATTGGGCTTCTCATTTAACCTTTGCAAAAATTCAAAAACATTGAATTTAGATGATGTTGTTTTTGGAGGAGAAGATGTCATTTTCATATTTCCGTCAAAGGAATTTTTAGTTGTGCCCCCTTGTATTTCTTTGATTTTCCTTTGGAGTGCTCTTATTTGCTGAGTAAGAGCATTAAAATCATTAAGGGGTGCCTCGTGATCCTCTCTAATCCCTTCCATGTCAAAATCAGCAAGTAACTTAGCTCCTTGATTGGCCAATGAAAGGAAATATCTTTCTTTGTTTCATTCCAAAAATATATCCATGAGAGTATGGAATTGAGGATCCTATTCTACTTCTTGAAGCATTTCTTCTTTTATCTCATCATTATTCAAATTATTCCCAGTGCCAAGTTTGTGAAAATGATTTTCTTCTTTATCACCTCTATTGCTTTTATCACCCATGTTGCTTAATGTACTTACCCTTTCGTCTCCTTCTATGTGCTTTTGAGATCTTGTGACAACAGGCATAAGCTTTTGCCCAATTTCAACTAACTTTGATCAAAAGATGAAATAATGCAATTTTAATGGATATCCAAGTCGAAATGGAATGAAGATTCTATTGATATGACTTATGAAATTTATAATCTTTAGATCATGATTCCCCAATTGAAAGGATGATCATCCTGTTGTGGGAATTAAACCAAAAATCACAAATAAAGATGATGTTGCACTTTGTGAGGTTTGATTTGTTTTGCAAAAATAAGGATTTTTGATAAATGCTTAATGCTCCTAAGCTCTCTATTGCAAAACTTGATTGGGGCAATTAAAGTACAAATTATCAGTTGGGGAATAAAGGAGGAATGAATAGGCTGATTATGATTATGCCTTTAAGAAAGAGCTCTTCTTTGAAAGAAAGCTCGTGAATATAATGGTTCTAAGGCAAAATCGTCATTGGAACCTCTAACAAAGTTGTGATATTGATGAATAAAAGTTATGTGTTCAAGAAAAAAAATTCGACTTTGGTATAAAAAATTTCCCCTTTTCAATAGCTTCTTTGGTTTCCTAATCTTCTTCTCTAGGGACTTCTTAGCAAAATTTGCAGACTTCCAGACCTTGAGCATAGAAAAAGACTAGACTAAATGGAATATTTTTTGGGTGTCAGAAAATTACCCAGTTTCAGAACACAAATGCGCTAATTTTTTTAGCAGATGTGCTAAACTATCCAATCTATGCACTAGACTATTGCAATTATGCGCTAAAACATAGCACATATGTGCTAAAACAGAGCACAAATGTGCTGAAACAGACCATAGATGCACTAAAATAGAGCATGAATGTGCTGAAACAGAACATAGATGTGCTAAAATAGAGCATAAATGCACTAAAACATAGCACAGATGCACTAAAATAGACAAGGAATGTGCTAAACTATCCAATTATTGCACTGAGATAAACATGTTTTGACAGTTTGATGTTTTTGGATGATCTTTATCTAATTTAAATTTGGAAGAACATGGCATACAGTAGAAAATAGTTGCTTTGGAAATCCTAAAAATCTAAACAAAGAGTGTATGTTCTTGAGATTTTCACAGGTATTGAACAAAATAAGCACTTCAGACAGACTCACTCTTATTTGTCAAAAAAAGGTCATCATAGCAACCACAACCCACATCTTAAAATTGTGTCAACTCATACAGCCGTGTCACCCCCTAAAGGGCGCTCGTGTTTTTGTTTTTTCTAGGTACGTACTCGAGGTTAGATTTCTCGATCCCTTGAGCAAAAATTCCATGGCAATTATATGGTGATTGTCTTGGGAGCAGATTCTTCCCTCCCCTTACACTGTGATTATTATGATGTTTGGATACTAACACGGTTGGCTTTCTAGACTATGGTTCATAGTAAAGGTATTTGTTCGGCATGGCAATAGATAAACTCCCTCAGGAGACCTCCCAATCTTTAGAACAAAGATTTTTGGGATGGTTATCTTGTTCACTTCTGTTGAATATGATTTTCCCCAAAATTCACTTTTGATTAGAGTGGGTTGGAAAACCTGGCTTTGGTTGTTCCCACTTAGGTCGTTCCCATTGGGTAAGTAACTTTTCCCACTATGGCAGGCCTTCTAAAGGATTTAATAAAACATGAAATGAAAGAAATGAAAAAGGTAAGTCTAGTGTTTTGGTCACCCAGTAAAGGGGAGAGCATAAACCTTTTACCCAACAATCACAACAAACAAATGGTTCAGTTTTAAATCCAAATGACAATTTTCTACACTAAGTGAAGATGTTGCTTCACAACAAGCATTGGATTCATTTTAACCAAGATAAAATAATATTTGGTGACTATCCTAAGATTGATTAATTCCATATTTAAGTATCTATCCTAGGATTGCTTCATTCTTATTTAAGGGAGAAAAAGAAAAATCTCTATCTGCGGATGGCATCAGAATCAAGATTTATTTTTACACTCCCTGTATGCGCTATAAGAACTAGCAAATGCGCTAAAAAAGTTAATAAATGCGCTAAAGGAACAAACAAGGATGCACTAAAACAGGTCGTCAATGCACTAAAATAGTCCTCGTATGCGCTAAAACACAGTTTGTATGTGCTAAACCATGGCTCATATGCGCTAAACCACAGCTCCAGTCCGCCACCTATCAGAAAATTTTGCAATAAAAAGATTAAAAATAGGGCAAGGCCCCACGGTGGATGCGAAAAATGTGTGTGAATATGTGGAACAACTAATAAGTTAAACTAACACACCAATGAAACATTAAATCAAAGGAAACTAATTAAAATTAAAACAAACTCTAAACAACAACTCCTTCAAAAGCATTCCATTGTCCTCTATCTCCAAGGATCTGTTGTAATTTTTTGGCTCTCAGTTGGTGTATGTAGCAACTTTGGCAGAATGACAACTTAGAGAACAATTTTATGCAACATGCATGTCCATTGCTAAATGATTTAAGCTATGATATGAAATTAAAATGCTATGAACTTGAAATGTTATTCTAAAATGTTGATTCGAATGCAACTATAGTAATTGCGCTAAATGTTGTCAGATAAGATTTGCACCCTTGCCAAAGCTATGAACTTAAGTAACCTACTGACATATTAGAACACTTCAAGGTTGTGGGTGACCAGGGAATGAAGTGTACCTCCAGATTATGGGCTGGTTCCCTTTAGATTTTCTGGTTAAAACTGCGAAATGAGAAGGAAAAGAGGTAGAAAGAAGGATATACTTGAAACTGAAAATCTATCACTAATAAGGTGAAACACCAAAGATAAGGATTTTGGCAAAAGCTTGTTGAGAATCACACAAAAAATACTCAAAAGAACTAAAACAGTCTCACAACACATAAATTTATGTCTGCAAAAATGATTCTATGTAAGGCTCTGACTGTTTTAATGCTTAAACACAAGGAAAACAACAATGTTTTCACAAATATAGAAGCCTAAAATGAGATCACTAACATAGACCTTCACCATGACATAAAACTTTATTTGCATCCAACATGGAAGGAATCTGATAAAATAAAGGATAACACAAAATTTTATCTTGCAACTCACAACCCATACTAAGAAACAAAGAGAAGAAGGTGAAGGAAAAATACTTTCTATTGAGGAAAAATGAGGATCTTCATTACATCTGCCAAAATATCATGAGTTACAAAGTCTGAAAAACATGCCTCTGCAATCTCTAAAACTAATAACTCCCTCTTTTCCACAATGAATGAAGAATAAGACTTTATAGGAAAAGCCTTCTCAAAATTCGGAATTGGACTTTGGGTCCAAAATCCAATGTGATGTCAAAATCTCCTCCAAACAAGGTAGGCCAAAAAAACCTCCACTAACCCCTGATTTGAACAAGGCTTCACCAAAGTCTCCACTACTTGCATACTTTGAGCAAGCTTGCTTTAATGCTGGATTTGACTACTTGGCACTAAGTCTTTGAATGTCATTAAATGAATTCAACTTGCATTGCAAATATCTTTATAATCCTTGGCACTAAGTCTTTGAATAATAAATGTCATTAAATGTGGCCTCAACTTGCATTTCAAAACATTTATTAAAAAGTGATTTATAACTTATCACTTTAAAATAAAGCTTTACAATTTGACAAAACATGCAAGTAGAAGGACTTCCTGATCCATCATTTTAATAAATATCTAAGACACTTCATTCTTGTATTTTAAATATCTTTAATTAAAATGATTTATAATTTATCATTTTAATAAAGATTTGCATTTGATGCAAGTAATGAAATACATTTCACTTGAAATTCTATTCTTGCATTTAATAACAATATTTATTTAAAAGTGATTTATAATTACCACTTTAAATAAATATTTTACAATTGAACTAAAATGCAAAAATAAATAAATGCCTAGCTCTATTTTACATTTTATTGATAACTTTATTTAAGTGGTTAAAAATTAATCACTTAAATAAAATTATTTAAATTTGAGAAAAAATGTAAAATAAAAGCTTTTGAATGAAGCCAAAAGGCTTTGCATGACTTAGTCTTAGGAAAAGACTTTCAAAAATTAAGAGAAGATGGAAAATGAAAGGCATATCAAATGCCACGAATGAAGGAAGGAAGTGAAAATAAAAACATAAGGAAAAAAAAATGCCTCTTATTTCCATCAAAACTTTTAAGGTATTAACCCTAATTCAAATGCATGAGCTTCATTTCACTTCATCCTTTACCTCTCCCAACTGCGCCGCCATTGATGAGGAAACCATAGGTTCTAGGCTAAATATTTTGCTTTGGATGCCATTTTTTGAAACTTGTATGCATCGTAAGTCTGGCTTTGTTCTAATTTGGAGATTTTCTCCTTTATTTGCAAGCTTTAGAGGCTTCTATTGGGCGTGGCCTGTATGTTTTCTGATAATCTTCCATTTCTCTTGATTTCCTTGCTTGAGCCTACTATTGTGCTTTGTATTTCTGATGTCTTCCTCTGTCTCTCTGCATTTTCTATGTTTTTTGGTTCTCCTTGGGTGCCATTAATGAGGTCAACCCCTTGCATTTTGTGAGCTCCATACGAGCTGGGCACGATTTCTCTTCCCCTTCATGGGCATCATAAGGTGAGCTCTCCTTTCGCTGGTTGAAATAAAGCTTTAAAAGCTTATTTGCAAGAAAAATTTATGTTTTTATCACATAAAATGCAGACCAAGGACTGGCCGCGCCATTTACATGCTCTGATAATGATTTTTTGAAGAAATCAGCATTTCATTTTTTGATTCTCTGTGTACAGATCTTGATCTTCTATGCAGAAAAACACAAAATGATTCTCACATTATTTTTTGAAAATGGAAATGAAACTCCAGCTAGGTATTTCCTTAAATGGAGAAAATCTACATTTTGATTTAAAATCTGTATATGGGTATTTTATAAACTTGATGGGATCTTCCCATTTTTGTATTTTGTCAAAACCCAATGTGGGTAACCCAAAAAATGAAAGAAATCTGCATTTTAATTTAAATATTCTCATGAGTAACCCATAAAATGGAAGAAATCTATTTTTAAACCAAAAATATTATGTGAATATTCTAAAAATCATGGCAAAATCTGCATTTCCTGCTCTATTTCATTGTATGACTCTCAACATCTTGATTGTAACATAACCATGACTGTCCTTATTTGTTGCTCTCTTTTATATACTTTCTAATATCATACAGCAAGTGGCATAACGTTGTCCTCATGAAAATTGAAAGCAATACATTCTGGAAATGAAAATAACTTACAGTACTGCTGTCATTTACTCTTTGCATACCTTTGTACTAAATTTTGGAAAAAATCTGCATAACACAAAGAAAATTTTCATGATGTTCATATTGCTCAAAACATTCAATGAGCTGGGCTCAACCCTTGTGGGAGCCACATTTAACCCCACTCATTCTGAAACTAAAAATCAGCAACATTGCATTTCCTGTTTCTGCACATGACACAAACAAGTTAGTAAAAAATGACAGATTCAAAGGCTTCTTTTGATGTTTTGCTTTTCAAGTTTAATCATCTGGTGAATGCATGATAGAATGAGATCACATCTCTGTTGGTAGCATAGGGATAAGGTAGAATTCAATTTTTCATTGCTCTAACGCTACCCTTCACAATTTTGCAGGTAAATCTCAGAGCTGGAGCTGAATGTGACACCAGAGCTGGAGATGAATATCAGCACAGCTTCGACAATGATTCGTCATTCCAGGCAATGACGAATCACCTTCTCTCATTGTTCTTACTTTATTTTCAATTGTGTGTTATTCACTTCCTTTATGTATTCAGCATTTGATTAAGAAATCAAATCAGGTTACTCCCACGGCTTGTGTGGGACTTCAGCTTTTAAAATGAATAAAACAACATCACTTTGCAAAGTTATGAGTTTCTTTGTTACAAGCATTTGCAAAATAACACTTGAAATAATTCTTAATCAAATCTCAGAATGTGACGAATATGTAGGCAGTAAAATTTTAGTTTTACCTTTCTGAGTTGAATGTAATTCAGCTCTACCTGTTTTGAGCTGAAACTAAAAATAGGTAACACTAAATTCACAAAATCTAGGATGAAATCTACTTACTAAAGGGTTGTATTTATAGATTTTTGGAGGCAAGAATCTAGTTGGAAAAGATCAATGGTCAAATTTGAACCTGTCAAGATGAGAGGTGAAAGATTCTAGAGGTTGAGAGAAAGATGGAAGGTTGAGAGAATAATGGAAGAATGTTTTCAACCCACAAAACCATCCTCATTCAAAAATGGAGACAATCATGCCATTTGTCATTTCATTTATTAAATTTGGTTGAAAGTTGAGGATAAATTCCTAATTAAATAAATAAATTTATTTAATTACATGTGACATGGATTTTAGAAGCTTCCATAATTAAATAATTAATATTCAATTATGTGAGAGATGAAAAAGGTGTGTGTAATTAAATATAATATTTAATTATGTGAGAGGTGAAGGAAAAAGGTGTTAAATTAAATATGGAGTGAACGATGAGTTACACGAATATTCCATTATTTGAATGTAAAAATTCAAACTTAGAATAATATGATAATTAATATAAATAAATTATGAAATTTATTTAATTTAATTAAGAGGAAGATAATAATAATTAAATAAAATTATTTATTTAATTAAGCTAGAAGAATTAGAAAAATGAACAATATAAATAAATAATTAAATTTATTTATATGTAGATAACTTTAGAATATTAATTAAATAATTCATATTTAATTAATTAACACGTTTTGCAATGGCCATTTTTAGATGTATACAATTTTTTATATGAAAATTTGACTAAAGTAGTGTAATTTTCCACTTGTTACATTGTCAATTTCATTGTGTACCTTTTATGCATGCTAGTTCATGATTTCCATTCAAGTTAGGATGCATACAAATTCTAGTCATGTAGGGCACAACACTAAGTTCAGATAGGCCATAGTTATGAGGTTATCAAACCAACTCCTTTGTCGAAGGGTAGGGACATCTTGCCATATATGGCAAATGTGTGAGAGATCACATAAGAATCTATGGATGGCAGAAAAGTGCTTGAATGATGCTTCTCCTCTTCAGTTGAAAACCAAGGTTTGAGGGAATATTCACCGATTGATGTACATCTATTGTCGATATTACTGAAGGAAGTTTGAATAGTTATGTATGTTTTATTTGTAATTCATCTTTGAAAGCATGTAAATATCTTTGTTATGAAATTTAGAACAATGTTTGGAAATATTGTTGTGTTATTGATGCTTATTAAATCTCTCTTTGGAAGAAAAAAATTTATTGCATTAGAAAATGTACCTAGTTTATTCACTTAAAGGTTAAATTTAGAGAATTTATCTTTGTAGAACAATTGGCATGTTACACCCATCTCATCCCTTATTTCTCATCACCGTCATTTTTATCTTTCCTAATTATGGATTGTATGTGCACATTATTTATTTATTTCTTCCATATGTCTCTACACTCAATGCATTAAGATGGTCATCTAGTCTTCACACTAGTACAAAAACAACAATATATGACTGAAAAAACTACTAAAAACTTCTTATAAATGACTAAAGTTGGTCATGTGACCATTAGTATTTTATTGTCAGTCATATATAACGTGGCCAGATTGATGACTAAACCATTTTTAGTCATATATTGGTTGTTTTGATTGATCGATTTAGTAGTATATTTAGTCGTTAATTTAGTCATTGATTTAGTCATATATTTAGTCATATTATTCACTAAGCTTGGTCATGTGACCATTAGTAGTTTATTGCCAATCATCTATTTAGTCATTTAATCAATTTGGTCATATATTTAGTCACTAATTTTTGTATTCACTGATCTTTGTCAACTAGTAGTATATTTAGTCATTTGATCAATTTGGTCATATATTTAGTCATATTTATTCACTGATCTCTGTATTCACTGATTTCTATCAACTCGTAGTATATTTAGTCATATATTTTTAGTCATATTTATTCACTGATTTCTGTCAACTGGTAGTATATTTAGTCATACATTTTTAGTCGTATTTATTCACCAATTTATGCCAGTTGGTAGTATATTTAGTCAATTGGTAGTTTATTTGATTTTTTTTGTTCACATCTGATTTATGCCTAAAAGTGTTGGAAATGAGACAATTCTTTTGAGATTTAATTATTAATTGATGTTAATTAGTAGTATATTTAGTCATTTTGAAGCTTGCATTTAGTCATTAGTATATTTAGTAGTATATTTTGAAGCTTGCACAATGAAACAACTTTGAGAAGGTAAAAATAGCTTGTTTTGTTGATAAAAAATGCTTACAAACATCAAACAGATCTGAAAATAAGTTACAATGCTTTCTCTTTGCTAAAAAAGCCTTCATGGATACAATACATAGCTAAAAGAATGAGCAAGAAATTGATTTTCTGAGTATCACAACATAGAAGCACACATACATTCATAGATTTCTTCCTCACAAATCCATGACTGTCCCATGAAGCTCATTGTCCTAGTTCAAGATCACACTGTCATCTCTGTCGAGATCCTATCTCATGCACCCAACTTGCTCTAGTTCATAAGTTGCCACTGTGAATTGTTACCTAAAGCAATAAACTGTCCTTATATCTAATATAGAAATCAACATCCGATTATGATATTGTTGTTGTAAAATATCTATGTCTTGGAAGATAGCTCATGATAACCCTCAACCTTGTTGTTGCTCACTTGTACCAACTCTATGGTATTGTCTTAGGTGTTCATGCATCTAACATGAATACTCTTGACTATCATGATATTTGGCACTGTCAAATACATACTAGAAGGTTGTCTCCTTACCCCTTTAAATGCCTCTTGAGACACTGACAAGATTGTAACCTTTTCATAGTTCTTCTCATTGACTCTAAGATTATCTTTTAATGTTTGCATGATCACTGTCTTTTGCATGAATCTCTACCCCTTGACAGACACTTGTAGGTTTTCTTCATGCATAGCTGGAAGCTCTTTCATAGACTGTCCTTTCAATCCTCACTGTCATACATCCTCATTTGCAAACATATTCACTCAAGTTTGAGGAGTGCTTCTACCATGTGGTCATAATTGTTTTGGAAACACTATCATTTCCATGATGCCATTTGATCGGGACCTTCACTTTGTGTTTCCAAGTTAGATTGAAACTATCCAATCTCTTCACACTCTTCTCACTATATTGTTTTAAACATCCCAGTGTCTTCTACTTATGGCTCTCTATGTAACCCTATCATCCATGGGTTTTTAAGTGCTACTCATCCTCAAATGACTATCACTGCCTTTTGAGAAGGTCCTCTTATTCTTTTATAGACATATCACTATCATAATTGTTCCTTGTGGGTGAAACCATTATACGAAGGATTATTGCAAACAAAAAAGAGAGGACCTGCAAAGCAAAAATACAATTTTCAGTACTCGATCAATGACTTTTTAAAAGTTTTCCTAGTTAGACCATAATGAAAAATCTATAGAACATTATCAATAAAAATAAAATAAAGTTTTGGACTTGATAGACAAGAACATAAAAAAATATCTACTGAATAAATATTACAAAATATCTCTCTCACAACTTAATAAGATATTCACAAAATGAATTTGTTGAAAGGGCTTTCAAAACTTTCAAGCAAATGCATTGGCAGTTCTAAAGCCAAATTCTACAACCTTTTCCAGCATCCTCCCAACCTATGACAAAATGGGAGCTTAGCAACACGATATAGAAATCCATCCAAGCATAAAGGATAGATTTGTCAGATGTTGTAGTGGCAACCGCCCTGGTAGAAATGTATGCAAAATGTGGAAACATAGACAAAGCATGTGAACTATTTGACAAAATTCATCAATGAAATGTGGTCTCATGGAATGCAATGATTATGGGATATGCACAAAATGTATTTTTTGAAAAGGCTTTAGAAACTTTCAAGCAAATGCAATTAGCAGGTGTAAAGCCAAATTTGACAACCTTTGCCAGCATCCTCCCTGCCTGTGCCAAAATGGGAGCTTTAGAATAAGGTATGGACATCCATCATGCACACCCGCCAGCCTCTCTAGTCACCATCGTGGGGTGGCGAGGTGGTAGAAATTCAGGGAAGACATCTATTGGGTATTTCATTTGGCATGATTGTTGCCTCACCTACTTATCTCCCATGAAGGACCTTTTGTGTGATTGCAGTCCAAGCTCCCCCGTAGCCCCACAAGGAGCCAGAGCATGAGGGTGCGGGATGGTGGGCTCTCCCTGCATCCCTACAAGGAGCTAGGGTATGAGAGTGCGGGATGGAAGGCTCTCCCCGCATCCCCACAAAGGAACTTTTGTGTGTGCACGGGGATGCAAGGATGATGTGATTTTACTTTTGGATGTGATGATCGATGTTTTTCTTAAACATTCTGAGGTTGAAATGTATGGATAGAGGAATTTTGTCAGATGTTGTAGTTTCAACTGCCCTGGTAGACATGTATGCAAAATGTGGAAGCATTGACAAGGCATGTGAACTGTTTGGCATAATGCCTCAAAATGATGTCATCTCATGGAATGCAATGATTACCAGGATATGCACAAAATGGATTTTTTGAAAAGGATTTAGAAAATTTCAAGAAAATACAATTAGCAGGTGTAAAGCTAAATTCGATTGGGATGCTTTAATAATGATACAAATGGCATTCTTTGGTCTATTATTTTATTCTCATATATAGTTGAAATGTTTGTATTTACTGGATGATTAGTACCTTTATTCTCCATAGTGGACCAATAACAGTTTTAAATTCCAATTCCAACTGAAACATTCTACAAAATATATAAAAATCTCAACTAAATATTTACATGCCGAAAAAGATATATAACAGGACAAGTTCTTGAGGGCTACCTCTTTCGGATCTGCCAAAGTTCTAACAATAGCAGCATCAATTGCATCTTGATTTTCAGTTCTTGAAGCTCTTGCGGCAAGTAATAATAGTGTTTCCTTGTTGACACCTTTTGCAAATACTTGTATTGCTTGTAAATGAGAATTTAGTAACTTATAATGACATATAGCATGCAACAGTATGTACTTTTTCAAGCCACTATGAGAAAGAATAGTTTCTACCAAAGGGCTATTAGGCTTAGGTATTTAACAACCAAACCATACATAGCAAAAATAAAACATCAAAACCAGCTAGATGCAGCTTGAACAATATTTTATCATGTATGGACACTACCTCAATAATATTTTTATCAACTAACAGCTTGTTGAGTGTAAGGGTTCTAGTCTTATCACTGCAAAGAAAATCCTTTCCATCCATTTCTTCAATAGCAATCATTCTTTTTGTAATAGCACCCTGAACATAAAATTATGCAATCTTATAAGCTTCAAGGAAAACAAATTTATGTGGTCTTTAGAAGTTACTCCAATCATAAGAAGTGAATCAATTATCTATCAAAAGAGTAGTACTTGCTGAGAGAGGCAGTGTGAGCCAATAGCCATTGTCATAGAAAGCATGGTGGTCATGGCAATAGGAATACCACCAATCAAGAGAACCAGAAGGTTGTTAATCCCATCCCTATATTTCCTATGTTGAATGGGATACATGACAATTATCTCCACAACAATTCCAATTGCAATGGAACAGATACAAAAATTCCTAATTGTTGTAAGAACAGATACAAAATTTTCCAATAATTGGTCCACTATGGAGAATAAAGGTAATAAGTTACAATGCTTTTTTTGTTAGTTTTCTAGATGGTTATTGGTCATATCAATATTAGATGATTAAGGTCTTAGTTGGAAATGTTAAAATTATTATTGTTTCAATATTGTAGATATAACTTATTTTATTCTACTGCAATTTGGTTTATGCACTAGAATTGTTCACTGCATGGCTTAGTTATCAAAACCTTAATGAGCATAGACAGACGTAAATTATTTTATAGCCATTTGTTTTCACAAAAATGTGTTTAGATCTTGTTCGAAGCAAATGGTAAAATAGGATTTTATAGTCCCCGGCTTGCAACACATTGCACAACATCAAATAATGAGATAAAGTTGATTGGGATGCTTTAATAATGGGATCTTTGGAACAAGGTACGAACATCCATCATAACATAATGGAAGGGGGAGTTTTGTCAGATATTATAGTTGAAAATTCTTTGGTAGACATGTATACAACATGTGGAAGTATAGATAAGGCACATGAACTATTTGATGGAATGGATCAAAGAGATGTCATCTCTTGGAATGCAATGATTGTAGGATATGCACAAAATAGATTTTTTAAATAGAAATTTTTGTGATAGATGCAATTTGTTTCCATCATTTAAAATAGGGACAATGTTCTTAAGGAGATGATTGGTGATGATAAATGAAGCAATTTGAAAAATAGGCTTGCAATATGTTGTATTAGCAACTGCCCTGGTAGACATACCCACAAAGAGTCTGTAATGTACCTTCAAAATTTGTAGTCATGCCTATCTTAGCATGTTCCCCACATGAACATATGTTCAATAAGATAATAGAATACAAAATAAAATAAAGATTTTAACTAATGAATTGTAGAAAATAGATTTGTATAGTTTATATTGATATCGCTAATTAAATTCATTGCATTGCACATCTTTCAAACTCAAAGAATTACTTCACATTGCATAACTAATAACTAGATGCTGATAGATGAAAAAATTTCAAGTACATTATAGTTTATTACAAAGTCAACCTAAGCAGTTATGCAATTACTTCACATTGCATAACTAATAACTAGGAGCAGTTGCCAATCACATTAGCTTGTCATAGAATTCCATGAGACCACATTTATTTGAGAAATTTTTTCAAACAATGCACTACCTTGTCTATGCTACGACATTTTTCATACATTTCTACCAAAGTATTTTTTCAAATAGTTCACTGCCTTGTTGCTATTATCTACTATTATCCTGCATCTCATGGCATCTTTATCACTATCAATATGTCTAGATAGTCATGATGATATGACTATATTTAAATCTTACTCATCCTTGAGGACAGTCATGAATTGTCCTTCCTATGACTACCTTTAATAGTCCAAGGATATCATAAACTCCACATTCATGATATGACTGTCCTAAATTCTATATTCATGGTCATTGTACTAAACATTATCATGACTATCCTTACATTACTGTTTCACCGTCATTTTATGGTGAGTGTTAAACTTATTGTTATGATTGTCCCTAGTTTTGAGAAGTGGTTCTCTTTCATTTGATACTGCACTTGTCACTTTTCACTACCTTCAATTATTTTGCACAATCCACTTGACATGTATTTTAAATGACTATCTCTTGAGATGAAGTTGCTGCCCCTTGACATTGTTAATGAGCATTTGAAATTCATTACTATCCAATGATTTCTAATGGAATATGCTATGTCTTTTAATATTGATTCCTTAGCTTGATTGTCACCAACTAGTGCTTAAGATCTCTACCCACCTATGTCTCTTGGCCTTGCCTTAGTAGCAGATGCTTGATCACTTCCCTTTCATATATTCCTGCATAGTTCACTATCCTTGGTCTGTCAATCACTTAATGTATTATTTCCATGTCACAAAACAAGAATCTTCTATCATGAACAAGGTTGTAGTATGAAGGCCTATAGCATACTCTAGGATCTACTCATTTCCTATCAAATTGCCCCATAATAACCCTTGTTATTTTCATGATGGACATAAGACATTACATTAATCTTCAATTGTGGCAAAACCTTTATGGAGTTACCCTCTCAAATGACACATGAATGCATAAATTTGAGAGGACTAAAGAAATACCTATGGAAACATAAGGAAAAACTCTTGAAACCTACAACATTGACATTAGAAAGGTGGGTGCAGAGCTCAATGATTTGATGATCTCATAATCACATAGAAAAAACATTATTTCTTTAGGAAAACTCAAGATGACTTAGAATAAAGAAGATTATGTGGGATGATTTCATAACTTTTCTATATTGGTGACACCCAATAAGTCTATAGTGGAGAAATTATCTTGGAAAATGAAGGCAGTAAGGTATTTCCAGATTCAATAATTTTACTTAATGTTGTGGAATAGAAGAAAAAAGAATCATTTATCTACCACCATAGTGAAAAGTTAGAAATTGCATTTGGTTTGTTAAACATGGCCCTTGGTACAACTATTAGAGTTGTTAAGAACCTTCGAGTATGTTCTGATTTTCACACTACATCTAAATTCATCTCGAAGATTGTTGCAAGAGAAATTGTTGTGAGAGATGTGAACCATTTCCATCATTTTAAAGAGGGACAATTTTCTTGTGGAGAATATTGGTGATGCTAAATGAAACAATCTGAAAAATAGGATTGCAATATAATAGTGTGCACTACATCAGATATCCAGTCACTGATAGAAACTCATGAGATGCCTACACTCAGTATTGAAATCAAGGGATTGGTAATTAATTTATACTTATTCCTTGCAATTTTGTGATGTGGCATCAATCTCTAATTGCAAGGGATTCAAGGGGCTTCTATAGAAATAATTTTACCCTCTTTGTTATGCGGAAGAGAGAGTTATACAATGGCACTATTTTAGAAAAAGGTAGAGAAAAAGTATACAAGAGTACACAAGTGAGTTTAGAAAGAAACCAATTCAGTTGGGCAAGGATGTCATAGACTGGGAAGTGCTTAAGAAGTATATAAGAGGGTTGTTTGGAAACTCAAGTGGACCATTTTGATAGCCAAACTAGAAGATATAGATGAAGTATGTGCACAAGCACATTACATGAAGTTAGATGAGAAGATCGACACTTCATTCTCTCATAAAAAGTAGGGTAAGTAGCAGCAACAAGGTAGTGAGAAAAACAAGGGGAAGGAAAATGGAAAGGTAAAAATAATGCCACTAAGACCATCAATGCAAAGGGCGAGAATAAGGACAAATATGATTGTTGTAAAAAAGATGGGCACATAAAATATGTGTTGGAAGTTGCACTCGGAGTTGATTCCTTCAAGAAACAAGAACAAGAATGCTACATATTGAAGCAAAGGGAAGGAGATGGTTTGCAGCTCTAAGATTGATGATAGATTGTCATGTACCACAGTTAGAAAGGATACATGTTAAGTTAATGATGGGTATCAAGCTGAAGATGAACTAACCAAACTCTTTTGTATAAAGATACAAATGAAATGAAAAAGGTCAATGCTCTTTCTAATACATGTTCACAAGAAAATATGATTTCACAAATGTTGGTTGATGAGATTGGTTTGAATAAAATCACCCAAATTGGGGTGGTTGAAGCAAGGAGTATATTTTTCAATCACAAAAGCAATGTAAAATCAAATTTTGACTTAACCCATATTTTTTAGATGAGGTGGTTGTTGATATGATATTGTTGGATGTGTGTAGTTTCATCTTCTAAAGTCCTTATCTCTACATCAAATGTTTCATATACTTCAAAAGGAAGAATTAGTATAGGTTGTCCTTGAATGGAAAGGATTCACTCTCAATTTGTATGTGGACAGGTCCAAAATATCTATAGTGAGTGTTTCTCAAGCCAAGAAGCATGCAAGTGGAAATTTTTCTTTGTCATTGTTGTGTGGCAAAGAGGAAAATGGGGTGGCTAAAGTACATTCAATCCATGGTCTGCATACAAAAAGGAGAAAATGAATGATGATTGGCTCGTATAACAATTTTTTGAGTTGTTCCTTGAGTTCAAGGGGTTACCCCTTCGTAGAGAAATTGAATATGAGATCCAACTACTTTCCAATTATCCTCTTTCAAATATAAGATTTTATTGGAAAAGCCTCATAAATGCCAAAATGAAGTGAAGGTGCAACTGAAAACCCTCACTTGCTAGGAAACTATTAGACCTAAAGCTTCAGCTTGTGGGTCACCTAGAGTGGTGGTACCAAAAAAAGACAAAACTTACTGAATATGTGTGGATTATAAAACATTAAACAAACCACCATCGAGAATAGATACCCCTCACCATAATATATGAGCTCTTGAATCAGCTATAGAATCCAAGTACTTTTCTAAATTTTATTTCAAATCCAAGTATCGCCAAGGATAAAAGATGTTTGGAAAATAGTATTTAAGACTATGCAAGGCTATTTGAGTGATTTGTTCTTTTGTTTTAGTTGAGCAACACTCCAGCTACCTTTGTGAGATTAATGAATGATGTACTTAGACCTCTCATAGACTATTGTGTGATGGTTCATTTGGATAATATCCTTATTTTTATGTAATAACCCATGCCCAAGTTTGGTGATTTTTATGATTCAATTTGTTAAGAGTTGACAATGTAAACATGTCAACATATCACAGAATTGTACTTTGTAATGTTCCTTGTAGAATTACTTTAAGTCTCGCATTTATTATTATAGATAAGATATCAAAATATGCGAAGAAACAATAATTTTGGTAGAGAGAGTATTAAAGGTCATGAACCTCTAAGAACACTCTAGTTTCTGATTTACACTAACCCTTTTATAGATGTGAATAAGAATGGACATTAAGACAATAATAATATCAATTTTCTGATTTAAGTTCTGAAATGAATCTGAATGAATAATGGATTCTAGAATGGAAAATAAATAATGTATTAAGATTGTTGTATTTGATTTTATTATTCCTCAAAACTCATGTGATGAAGATGTAATTGGTTGGTGCCTCTAATTGAATGTTGTTTCTAAATAAAACCTTATATGCATGCAATATATAAGGCACTATATCTGATATTTTCTAGTTGTTCATGTAGCCTGTAACTAAATGATCATAGGTTCCCTAGGAGCACCTTAGATCTGCTAACAAGAAGTATAAATCTAGAAAACTTGATCGATGCCTCCTTGTGAAGATATACAATGCAAAGATAGCATTGGTAGGCCTACACTAAAGGTAGCAAAGGGATCTAGAATGATATAGAATTCAATCCAAGACAATATCACATTCACAATATTACTGTATTTTACCATTTTCAATAGCTCTTCCTAAGGTTTCTATTTTGAAACAATCTAATTTTAAAGAATGTGAAACAAACTTACACAAGATAATCTAAGAACTTACATTGTTGTTGAAACCAATGGGTTTAAATATCTAAGCAAGAAGCCCATGATGTGTATATGGAATATGGGAAGGGTCCATCAAATTTTTAGTAAGTACATCATACCTACAAAGTATCAGCCAAGGTATTTGTTTCATTTGCATGTAGAAATAAACATTATATATAATCTTATCAATTTGAAGGAAGAACACTAAAATAATTTAAGAACAAAAAAAATAGGAAAGATGAACAATAAAAACCATTAATATCTTGTGTCTGTGGAGTATAATCCCACTCAATAAATATTTGTTTTTTCTTGAAAAAGAGTTACCCATAAGGAAAATCTCTTATTGTTAGAACATATTGGATTGATGGATCACTTAGCATTGGAATCAATGGTAGAGTTTTGTTGAGAGCAATATCTATATAAAGAGGATTAGTGTTTGGCCAAAACTAGATGATTCCTTGTTGTAGTAGACTTGGATAAACACATGCATGTGCCCTCTTGGAGGTGTGGACCTACATTTAAGGTAGAATCACTTCATTAAAAGTTATATATTTAATGCACATAGCCACTACAAAATCACTAACCCTCACAGTGACTTGATTCCCATTCCTTATCAAAGAGACTAGATCCTCATTTTGATGCACAGTTAGATTGATCTCCATTTTTTATGACTATTGCCTCCTTAATGAACCTAACACAATGTCTTTAATGGAAATGCAACAAGCCAATATCCCTGAAACAAAACCGTTGTCTCTTTGTTACACTCTTGAAACCCTAGATCCCAAAGCATAATGATTTGAAATAATTTCCAAAGGCTATATTGCAAGGTTTTTGAATATGAAAACTTATATTCAATAATTTTGCCTCCATATTACATAAAATAGAGCTCTAAAAAGTAGCATTTCAAACTGAAAATGCATATCAAACACAAAATAAAACCCTAACCCGTGGGAACAAGGGAAAGAGCCTTTGAATGGATGAAGAAGACATTGATATGCAAGAACATGAAGAAAGAAAACTCCCTTATTTTCCTTTTGCAACTCAGAAATGAAACAAAGTGTATACACCTAAAATTGGTCTGGAGCATCCGATTAATTAAAAACACATTATTTGATTAATTATTCTATTTCCTATACTATTTGAATAAATAGAAATATTTATTTAATATAGTTCACATTCAAATTCATCTTAATTAAATAAACAAAATTAAATACTTTGTTTGATTTAATTATCAAATCCCTATTTCAATCTATCACATCATTCTCGAATTAATTAAATAAGGTCAAACACTTTATTTATTAATTACCATATTCCTCTGATTAATTTAATAAACGACTATCCTATAGTTTGTTTTATTAAATTATTTATCTCCTTTTCCTAATTTAAATAAATCAAAATATTTGAATTAGAGCATAAAGGAATATTCCAATCTACATTTCTTCAAAAATGAATTAGATTTCCTATGTCTAATCTATGTCTAAATTTGTCACAATTAATGCTTTGAAACTTCATGGGAAGTTTTGGAGACAAATTTGGAATTTGATCTCTCAATCCTCTTCCATCAATCCTTCCTCTTCTCTTGCCTGGTGTTTTCATGGGTAGAGACAATCTCCATCTTTCTCTCAATCTCCTCCATCTCTCACCATTCAATCCTCCAGATTGAATCCAAGCCTCTCAAAGCTTTCCCTATGCATTTCTACAGCCAGGAAATCTATAAATACAAGCCTCATTGAACTAGAAAAGGATCCAGATAATCAAGCTTTTACACCCTTACTCTGCAGGAATCCAGGCATCAAGTATCAAGCAATTCAACAATCAAGCTTCACAACAATGGCTGCTTCTTGGAGCTGCAATTATCTATTTCACCTCAATATCATGCTAGTTTAATCGATTTATCATTTAGCATTATATTATCATCATCTCGTTCTTCAGATAGTCATTTTAACAGTCTTATATGCTTACACAATCTGAGAGCAATTTAGATTTAATAAATCTTTGGAGATAGAGAGCAATAGGACGCTTTCATTTGATCACTTGTTTTGATTTAGTTCAATTGAATCATCTTTGATATAATGTCGTATTAAGAAGTGTATTTATGTTATTTACCTCATTCCACACACAAAGAAACCCCAGGAAGATGGAAAAATGCAGAAAAGAGGCAAAGGAAACAACCAACCATGCAAATGAAGATTGAAAATGGTCATGCCATGAAGCTGCCCCATGATCTTAGTTGAATGAAACTTAGATAACTGCTCAGAAACACTGCAACCTTCCTCTTCAAAATAGAAAACAACAGAGAAGGTGTCCATCTTGGAAGAGCCCGTGTTGTTTCAGTCCTTTTTCCTGAAAAAAAAAAACAAAGAGAGAATGAAACCTGACAAGCTTCCCTCGCAAAAATCAAAAATTTAATTTATCACTTGCTCATGTTTCCCTCTTTTTTTTACCGATGATTAAACTAGTCATATCATATGTGACTAATTATTTAGTTATATTTTTTATCGATGATCAAATTATTCATATCATATGTGACTAATTATTTAGTTGTGTATTTTACTGATGATCAAATTAATCATTAATTAGTCATTTATAGTTGTGTTGCAAAAAAATAGTAGAATTTAATAATTTTTAGTTGTTGTGAATAAAATTTTTAGTCACCTGGTCATTTATTTTCCAAATTCTACTAGTGTCATCTTCATTCAACTCATCTCATCATTACATTTTTGTCTTAAGTCTTTAGATTTTTTATTCTAAGCATCTTCTCATCATTGCATTTTCATCTCAAGTGTTTATATTTGTTATTCTAAGCATCTTATCATCATTGCATTTTCATCTTAAGTGTTTATATTTATTATTTGAAACATTTTATCATCATTGAATTTTTATCTTCATTGTCTAGATTTGTTATTTAAGCATCTTATCATCATTTTATTTTCATCTTAAGTGTTTATATTTGTTATTCTAAGCATCTTATCATCATTTCCTTTTCATCTTAAGTTCTTAGGTTTGTTATTCTAAGCACCTCATCATCTTACATGTTTATTACATTTCATATCAAAAATATACATATACATTCTTCATTAGATACATTCTAGATTCATTTTAAACCATATACATTTATACATTAACATTCACCTACATATTTCATAAATCACATACACCTTGCAAACATCATTATTAGTACATTGATATCATAATCATCATTAACATAAGCCATTCCCGATCATCATCGTAAAACATCATAAGGCATACATGCATAAAAACTACCATGGCCTCACTATATATCATCAAATAATACATCAAAATGGACCTTAGGGTCTCATCACATAATACATCCAAATGGACCTCAGGGTCTCATCATAATACATCTCCTCTATAGAGCATAAAAAATATGTGCCCTAGGGATATATCATGTCACTTTCTAGTAATGGTTGGCCTTGTCTCCTGTCGACGTTCTTGGTGATGTCCCTCGAGGTGGCCCCATAGTAATTGATCTCCTTGACCTATTTGATCTAGATGATCTAGATGTACCAACCCTTAGGTGATATATATAGCTTTACAAAACACATATGTGCTTTTAACTTAACAAAAAACGTACGTTTTTTGCTTAGTTTTGGGCTTACAATGGATTTAAATTACCAAAAACCTATGCACTTAACCCTAACACCTATATAATTTAACCTAAACTCTATATCCATAACCCTAAACCCTATATACCATATATTGTCAACCCTAAACCTTATCCCTCAACCCTAAACCCTACACTTATCCCTAGATCGTAAAGCCTATACACTCTACCCTGGACCTTATACCTTCAACCCTTAAGGTTCCTATATCTTTAAACCTAAACCTTATCACTCAATCTTATACTCTCAAATCTAAACCCTACACTTAGCCCTAGGCCATAAAGCCTATATACTCTACCCTAAACCTTATACCTTTGACCCTCAAGGTTCCTATACCCTCAAACCTAAACCTTATCACTCAATCTTATACTTTCAACCCTAAACCCTATACCCTGTATCAACCATAAATCCTACACCCTATGACCTAAACCTTGATAAATAAACCTTATACCCTATATGTTAAACCGTAAAACACAACATTAATAATTTTAAACTAAAATATACATAATTAAATTTAATCCCTAAACCCATAAACCATAGGCCTTGCACCCTAAATAATGAATATTTTTTAGAGATATTAAAGGGAGAGAGGAGAGAGAGACATGGGGGAGAGATAGAGAGAGATAGAGAGAGATAGAGAGAGAGAAGAGAGGTAGAGGAAGAGAGATATGTGAGATAGAGAGAAGAGAGATCTACATAGGGAGGTAGGGAGAGGTAGATAAGGAGGGATGAGGGGAGAGGTAGGAAGGGGAGATAGATAGAAATATGAGATAGAGAGATCTAGGTAGATAGTGGAGAGTGAGGTTAGATAGAGAGGTAGATCTAGGAGAGAGAGAGAAGTGAGATAGAGAACAAAAGAGATGGGGAGGAGAGTAGAGAGGGGGAGATGTAAGAATTATCCCTAAACTCTATACCTAGAACCCCAAACCCTATACCCTATACCACTGATTCCCTAAACCTTATCCCTCAACCCTAGGAACTAAATCCAATAGGTTAAACCCTAAACCATATGCTCAACCCTATAATTTATACCCTCAACCCTAAAACATATACCCTCAACCCTAAACCTCATACCCTATACCCTCAAACCTAAACCTTATACCTTACACCCTCAACCCTAAACCGTATCCCTCAACCCTAGGCCCTAAAGCCTATAGGCTAAAACCTCAACCCTTAGCCCTATACCATATACCGTCTTGACCCTAAACCCTATATCATATACCCTCAACCCTAAACCATATCCGTCAACCTTAGGCCCTAAAGCCTATTAGATGAACCCTTGACTGTATACACTCCTAAACCATATACCATCAACCCTATACACTATATTATATACCCTATAATCTAAACCATGCACTCAGCCCTAGGTCATAAAACCTATGCACTCTACCCTAAACCTTATACCTTCAACCCTCAAGGTTCCTATACCCTCAAACCTAAACCTTATAACTTAATCTTATACTCTCAACCCTAAACCCTATACTCAAACATATAGCCTATAGCCTCAACCCTCAACCCTATACCCTCAACCCTAAACCCTATCCCTCAACCCTAGGCCTCAAAGCCTATAGGCTAAACCATCAACCCTATACCATAAACCCTCTTGAACCTAAACCCTATCCCTCAACCTTGGACCCTAAGGTCTATATAATAAACCCTCAACCATATACACTCAACCCTAAACCTTATATCATATAAACTCAACCCTAAACCGTATCCCTCAACCCTAGGCCCTAAATCCTATTGGATGAACCCTCAAACCTATACATTCCTAAATTATATACCATCAACCTTATACACTATATCATATACCCTCAACTCTAAACCCTACACTCAGCCCTAGGTTGTAAAACCTATACACTCTACCCTAAACCTTATACCTTCAACCTTCAAGGTTCCTATACCCTCAAACCTGAACCTTATAACTCAGTCTTATACTCTCAACCCTAAACCCTATACCCTATATCATAAATCATAAACCCTACACCCTACAATCTAAACCCCAATACATAAAAGTTATACCCTATATGTTAAACCCTAAAACCCAACATTAATAATTTAATGTGCTAAAACATACATAATTAAATTTAATCCCTAAACCCCCAACTCTCAGCTCTCCATCATAAACCATTAACCCTAAACCCATAAACCATAGGCCCTACACCCTAAATAATGAATAATTTAGATATATTAAAGCAAGAGGAGAGAGAGACATGGGAGAGAGATAGAGACAAGTGAGATAGAGAAGAGAGATCTACATAGGAAGGGAGGGAGAGGTAGATAAGAAGGGATGGGGAGAGAGGTAGGAAGGGGAGACAAATAGAAAGTTGAGATAGAGAGGTAGATAGTGGAGAGAGAGAGAGAGAGAGGTAGATCTAGGGGGGAGAGAGAAGTGAGATAGAGAACAATAGAGATGGGGAGGAGAGTAGAGAAGGGGGAGATGTGAGATGATATATAAAGAGGTAGGTAGACCCTCAACCCTCTATCATCGACCATAAACCCTACACCCTAAACCTTAAACACTAAGAGATGCACCTTGAACCCTATACACTAAACCCTAAATATAAACATTAAAAATTAACACTAAAACCTATACCCTCAACCCTAAACAATATACTCTCAACCATCAACCCTAAACCCTCAACTCTAAATTCTTCATATAAATGAGAGAACATTAGAGAGAGATAGATGGAGGAGAGAGAGAGAGAGAGAGGGAGGGAGAGACAAAGAGAGGGACAAAAATAAATATGGAGAGATACAAAGAGAATTTTTATCTTTATAGGAATATGAGAATATTATAACACACTTGCTCCTATTAAGATGGATTTTTGAGCATTGGGGAGACATTTTCTTCCTACAAACATGACTGAATTATAACCTAGATAGATATGTATTGAGAGAGATAGAGAGGTAGAGAGAGGGAGGGAGAGAGGGAGGGAGAGATGTAGACAGGAAGAAAGAATAATTTGAGATAGGGAGAGTTAAGTACAAAGAGACAAAGAGATACATGGGAGAAAATTAGTAGAAAAGGAAGGAGGGAGAGAGAGAGAGAGAGAGAGTACAAAGGGGAGGAGGGAGGAAGGGAGAGGTATGGAGAGATACATAGATTTGGAGGGAGAGAGAGGGAAAGACATATTTTTGGGGAGGGGAGGAGGCACAAAGAGAGGAATATTGGAAGAGAGATATGTAGAGAGAGTTAGAGACTGAAGTAGAGGGAGGGAGAGCTAGATAGTTAGATTCAACAACATGATACTTTTAGTGCAGTCCAAAACACGAGCATGTTTTGGCTCGCACAAAACATGTACACATTTTGGCTTGTACTTAGGCTTGGATGACAAGCCTTAGGCTTGGATTGTTTATTTGCCTCATTTTCACGTGATATTTTCCTCCATTCTCATTTTTCAACTTACTCGTCATCAATTTTACACATTATTAATTAAATCTTAGTAAAATTACCACCATAATTTCACACATCTTCTAAGTATTGTAACCATATTATTTTTTAGATTTGAACTAAATTAACATGTTTATTTTTAATTTCTTTCACTAATATTTCCATAGTTATCAGAGACATATGTATTGACTTTTTTTAATAACTTTTGACCTACTTGTCAAAATTTGAAAAAAATAATAATATTGTTCTACACTTCATTCTTTACATATTAGAATTTTTTTTGCATTTTTGATTATTTTGGTGCAAGTTATGTGATTCACATGCTTGATGATGTGATTTTCATGATGCATCCAATTTGAAAAATCATTAAAAAATACTCAATAAAAATTACAAAAAATTATACAACTTCTAGTACTCGCTCTTAACTATATTTCTACCAATGGGTTTTTGAAAATACTAAATGCAACTAAAAAAATTGAAGGGTGCATGGTAGACACTATGTTATGTTTTTTTGAAAAATCAAGAACACTTTTGTGTGTGTGAAGCATTTGATCCTCTTAATCTTATCTATTTTTTAAAAACTTATTAGTTTAGAAACTAGATTCGGAGTACTACAATTCTTGTTCTTTTGGTATCTTCAAATTTTGATTGTGTGAATCTAAAATTACTCCTCCAAGTTCCGGTTTAGCTAATTTTAGAAAAAAAGTGGCCACTTTTGACCCCCTTTTTGTGCATCATCTTGGTGCACTTACCCACATCAACATTTTTCTAAACTTGAAATCGACAATGTGCAAAGTCTTATTTTTGAGTTCGAGTCTAAAAATGACATCATGATGTATGGGACTTATATGGAGTTAGAACTAATGTGGCCTCCATAATTTATACAAACATGAGCTAATAAATAAATCATTGTGCTTATGGTTATTGTGGAGTTAGAACCAATGTGGCCTTCATAATCTACACAAACATGAGATCATGTAAAACTTGCAAAATATAACGTGGGTACTATGTCCCCCTCAAGTTGAATGTGTATATCATTATGCATTTTATATGAGGAGAGATAAATTTTTAATGGCCACATGTGACAATGTATTGGCCCTAAGATGTAAATAAAAAATATGATCATGAAATACCATGTGGTTGGGATAAAAAAAATTACCTCCATAGTGAGGATAAGTAATGATTAAATGTAAAGTGGTCATGTACCAAGTGTCATCATGGAAGAGAATCATGATAAATTTTGTGTTAGATGTGTACATGAACCTGAACAACATGAAAAAGATGGTGTGAGATATCACAATGAGACAACCATATAAGATCATGTATAATATGCTATTGTAAAAATAACATAACAATTATGTGAGAGAAATTATAGTAATAGAAGAATTTTTAAAAAGTATGTATAATAAATTTATGCCAATATTGTCCCCAACATAAGGGCACACATGGGAGAAAGTAAGATGGTCTCATACTAAATGTAATCATCTAAGCACAATAAGATAAGCATCTCATACACAATGTCATCTTGTAAGGATGGCATAATAATAGTGGTGTAAAATATGACCATGAGAGTACAATTATAAATCATGTCTTATAAGATATGAATAAATGAGTTAAAATTAATAAAAATAATTGTAAAGGAGAGAGTTATAATAAATTCTAAAGATATATTTTGATGTTGGATGATCTACTATATAATGAACTCAATGACCAAGATTTGATTTCTACTATTAAAAAGGTACTAGTTCAACTATCACAGAATTACTTAGAGATTTGGTTCTACACTTGAATGAGGTCACATTCACATATTTGTCCCAAGATGTTTTGTGATGGTATGGATCCATTAGGTTTACTCTTCTACTTTGTGGCACTTGTATACCTATGTTTGAGGTAGTTGGTGCTAAAAAGCAAAGATTGGCCATTCTACAGAAGGAATAACTATAACTTCCTTGATAACTATTCAATCCTCTTTATTGATGTACAATGTTGGACAACATGCCAATCAAGTATATGCAAAGTTCCTAATTGATAAATCAGTGTGTAGTATTTGCTAATGTAATGCTAATGCAAGCCCTATGTTACTATATGAATGAATGTTAATGAGACCTAATTGTAGACACTCCAAATCCACTTTTGATTTTCCCGTGTCAATCCATCGCTAGTTAATTAAATAAATTTTATTTATTTAATTAATTAAGCTAATTCTCTATCACTAGTTAACTAATTATCTAGTGCTAATTAAATAAAGTATATTTATTTAATTAATCTAGCCTCCAAGTAATTAATTAAATCAATCACTTAATTAATTATTCTAACCTTCTAACTAACTAATTAAATAAGACATACTTATTTAATTAGTTATCTTATTTAATTAATTAGGCTAATGCACTTGAACCTCCTACCATTTAAAAATAAAATAAATTGCTTCTACCTTGCCACTAAAATCCAAAATATCACATTTTTCATCTCCATCCTCCATTAAAATTTAAGAATATGTTGGTCATCCATCTTAACTCAAGCTCTCTTCTCCACATGCCTCCACTCCAAGCACCCACGTGTGTGCATCCTACAACCTCATGCAATACAAATTGATCTCAACCCTCCATCTCATGATTTGATTTTCTCCATCTACTTGCACTCATTTCAAACCTCCACTTGTGTGCATCTCCCATCCCCATACAATTTAAGAATATCTCAACCCTCTATCAACTTGATTTAATCCTATCCCTCGACTTGTCTCAAGTCTAGCTTACCCTACATGCAAAATGATCTTGGCTATCTAGATCTTGTGATCAAATCTTAACTCCATGTTCAAAACTAGAAATCTATAGAAACACCCCAATCCAAAGGATAATTATCCAAAATTGGAGTAAGTGCATGCTAACAAACTAAAAAAATTCCAAAGCAAGAGCAAACACCATATCAATTTATCACTTCAATCTCCCATCTAAGAGCATATCCCAAGATCATAGAGATACAATGCTAGTTTTGTATTTTCTCATTGTTTATGTCTTCATTTACTCCATTACAAGTGTTGTTTAGTTTGGATTGGTTGCTTTATGTTTTAAATACATTTATCCTTGCTTGTGGTCCAAATTTAGCTATCACATTAATGATAGCTAATAACCTAGGTCTATCCTTAAATACAAGATCGTAGCCATTCAATTCAAAATAGTTTGACATAAAAGCTAATGGGTAATGACTAGATTTCAAAACAAGTCAACTTGAAAAAGTAAGAAACTTAACTTGAATTAAAAAAAATGATTAATGAATGTATTCGTATTCAAAAAAAACATATCTATACCTATAATCTAATTCAATTTGATCAAGATATTAAAATAAAAATTAACTTAAAACTTATAAAAATTAATTGACAAAAAATCCAAACTTAAAAAACTAATTAAAAACAAGACAATTTATATATGAAAACACTATATTTACAATAAAGAAAAAGAAAAAAAACTAACTAAATACTTTTATCCTTTACAATCGCATTAACTCTAATCAAAACAAAAATCATATATCCCAAGAAACCCCAAGAAACCATAGAATCTTAAAATAAATAATAACTGATCCAATATCTTAACTTATATAACCTTGAAAATCCCCAAAAAGATATATCCATAGCTAATTCAAACAAAGTGCAGTGTCGTCTAGCATCCTTTGTCTTGTACATGAGGCCAAATGATCGAAGATATCCATGTCTTCTGCATGAGGCCAAATGATGGAAGATGCCTAACCAGCAACAAACTTGCCATTGTTTACGGATCACCCAATGCAAATCTCAAATATTAGAAGGATATCAGACTGAATATAGAATGCAATTATATTCTTCTAAGAATAGTACATCAATGTTGGGCAATATCTACATTCTCTGGATATCTTCCAAATAAAACAAAGAGTTGTACAGTGGTGGCAAAATTTTCATCAGTCAATCTTAACGACTGACGGCTTTCTAATTCCATATGATGTGGGTATGAGCTCAAGGTATAACACTCACACCCACTTGGGTAGTGGTGAAGATAATTCCTTCCACCCTTAGCTGTAATCATTCTCATCTCAACTACCATGATTAGGAGCAATCCTGAATTCAATGGAGTCTTGCTGCTCCTGGAGAATTTCTCAAGGCTTATCCAACATTGAACTTGGTTGGCCTGATAAAAATAATGGCGAGTGTTTGAGCCTTGCATCTAACCAGCTTTAAACTTTCAAAGCTGGAGAATTTTTTAACTCAAAATTTTAAAAAATGAATTGACAAAGCCCAATCAGCTAGAAGGTGTTTTCTGATCATTAGAAAGGCTGCTAAAGAATTCTCAAACTGTTCTCTTGATGTTAGACTTTCTGTGAAAGACCAAGTGTGAATAGAATTGAAAAGATCCGGTCTGTCATTGATTTTATGTCCTCTTAATTGTGCATGTAAATCCTCGGCGCAAGCTCAATTCAGAGGTTTATCCTGTATTGACCTAGGATACTTGCCACTTCAAAGCAATTGAATTTGTATGAAGATAAAACTTCATGCAGGTAACCTATAATTCATAAGACAGATGCTGTTGAAACAATTGACAGATATTGCTGGAACAAGTATTAAGAAGCATGCAGATGCAGAGTTTTGGGAGAGATACACTCAACAGCTCATGGAACAGCAGCAGAGCAGAACTTGATATTCCTTGGCAAGAAGCCAGGCTTAGAGGGAAATTCTATGATGAGTACAGAGAAAAAAGAGAAGCCAAGTTGAGGGAAGAACACGCTGCAAAAAGAGCGGAAAAAGAGTTAGCAAAACTTAAGGCCATGCAAGAAGTACTAGAATTGAAAAAAGCAGAAATCACAGGAAAAAGTATTGCAAAATCACCCCAAAAGCAAAATTCTTCATCCCAGGCTCAACGTCCATCTCAGAAATTGCAGTGTCCTTCCCAGACAAGGCTCTTGAAGAACAAGAAAGAGCAGGTACGCTAGCTAAAACTACAGATTTTACATCTCTACATATTTGATCTTATGTTTCCCTGAAGAGGGTTCTTGAAAGAGACTCGAAAAGTTGGAATCAAAAAACTTTACATAGTTGTATCGAGACACAATATATTATGTATACCTATGAAAATCTCAAAGTCTTTAATTAAACCTATTCAAGGTTGTATGTAAAGATGAAACTCTTAGGCTTTTACCATCAGGTCTGTGAGGAATCTCCTGCTCAATTAGGTCTAAGTTGGAGAATTTTGCCAACGACCAAGCTTGAGCTCATGCTTACCAACTCAAACTAAGATATCTAATGTTGTTTCTGTCTGAATGAAAATTTGTTTTGAAATCTCACGAACTCGTCTGACATGAAAATTTGCAAGAATTCATGTCCTAAATCTTTTTCAGTTTTGTGAAATCTGGGGATGGTGCAAACCGCCAACGATTTACAGAAATCCACCAACATGTAATCTTAGGTGCAATTGAATAGTAAAAAGTAGATACAAGGGGGGGTTTCATTTTCTAGTTTGAGGTAAATAGCTTCTGTTTCTTTCCGGTGTCACAGGTCCGTTTTAATTGCAGAATTGGCAGATTCTGGTTTTCTGTATATATGTACTTTATTCATCCATTATTATAGGACTCGTATACCCAAAAACAATAAATGAAGAAATGAACCTTGGAAACTTGAAATGAACAATAATATGATTCCTGTTTTGGCATATCCAAAATTGATGTTTCTGTGTTTGTTGAGGAGCAACCCGAAATAGAATTCAAAAATTCAACACAAGAAATCTGAAACTCTTTTATAAAAGTGTTGTCCTTTGGAAGTCTCATAGCTTTAATGAATAAATGATGTTTCTGTTTGTGATGCCTTACACAGAACAAGACCAATGAAGATGATGGAGACAGTGCCAATGACTTGAACAAGGGCTCATTTCCTCAGAAAGGTAGATTCAACAGAGGTGCTCCTGGTGAGCTCCTTTCTCCTATTTCTCCTACACTCGTGCCAATGGATCTTTCCAAGTCAACTGGTGTTAAAAAGATTTCATCCAAAACTATCCCTTCACCAATTGCACGTGCATCTAAACCTTTGAAATCTCCTTTGAGATCACCATCACCAAATACTGCCAAACCTAAGGTTTCAGGTACCAGTAACCAGTCGACAATGAAGCGCTGGAATCAGAGACTGATGGGTGAGAGATCTCTGACTCGATCAATGTCTAACTTAACTGATATGAAGAAGAACCCCAAGGCTGTATCTGGACAGCCAGGTTCGAATTCACCCCTTGAAAAGCTTGGAGCTACATCTTCTGTCCAAAACAAACTCAACCGCAATAAAAGTGGCGATGAAGCTTCCCATCTGGACATTAATGGTTCTCAGTCTGGTTCACAGTCATCTCTTAGTAAGGAGGAGAAGAAGAACCATAATCAACCAAGAAAAGGCCTTCTTGGGGAGAGTAATTCCAACTCTTCGTCTCCCATTAATTCTCAGGAAAGTGCTTTACCCTCAAAACCAAGCTCGTATAGTAAAGTGACCAATAAGAGCAATGCTATTCCCCTGGATTCAAAGCCCTTTCTCCGCAAAGGCAGTGGAATAGGCCCGGGCTCTAGTCGTATTGCTTCCAAAGTGAAACCATTCTCATTTAGTCATTCACCAAAGACAATAGAGGATGAAGTGCAAGTTGGTGAAGAAAATACTAAGGAAAGAGTGGAAGAATCGAGAAATCCAGAGCCATCCCACGTCATAGAAGGAGCTACAGAAGAAAAGAAACCTGATCAGTTGGAAAGTGATTTGGTGCAAAGCTCAGATGCTCGTGGTGAATTATATACACCGGAGAGAAATGTGCAAAACATGCCAGCCCTCAATGAACTGTCAGTTGTCTCAGATGATTGTGTGCATCAGAATGTCATCTCTGGCAATGATAGGGACATGCCCACCATTTCCACAGTCAACAATGTTGGTGTTTTTCCGTCAAAAAAGGCACCCTCTTCCCCAATTGAAAATCATGGACATAGGAAAGAAATCACTTCAAGTTCTAAGATTGTCGTGAATGGGGAGGGTATTGAACCATTGCCAGCAGCTGCCATTTTGTTTGATTCACCCCCTTTGATCCACTCAGACCTCATCTCATCTGGCCTCCACTCTGAACTAGTGAAATCTTCATCATTGAAATCACATAAACATTCTTTTTCTCAGATAGTTGAAGCTGATACTGATACAGAGCAAGCTCACCAAAAATGTTGCAGTTCACAAAAAGCTATTCTATTTGGTGTGCATTCCCAAAAAGATGCTCCAAAAGGGTTAAAGAAATTTTTGAATTTTGGTCGAAGAAACAGGTCTAAAACTGTATTAGCAGACTCAGTTTCTGCATCCAACTTCTCTGAAGGCGATGAAGACATGGACGCATTGAAGCAACACTCGAGAGGAAGTGCAAGTGACATCCTGCAAAGAAGCCAAGTTCAAGATAAAGACATTATACTACGACATCCCTCTTTTAATAAAAGTTACGATTTTCAGAGCACGAATTCTTCAGGTGAGGATTTCCTTGAACCAAGACCAATTAAATGATGTTCTGGAGGAGTTAATGTATTCATATTCTGAATAAGTACGTCCTTTTATGAATTTTAGCCTGTGCCTGAAATATTGTATTCTTAAGCAGTTCAATCAAGTCCTATTCTAAGGGAAGAGGATTTAACAGGAGCCACAGTACGGAAAGGTAAAGTCCTCTTCCAAGGTTCATCTTTCCATGCCAAATAATTCTGTTTACTGCTGATTCACTATTTCTTAGTTCAATCTTACTCAACATTCCATTTCCCTTCAACTTGTTTGCCTGAGGCCTGTCTGATAATAATGTAATTCTATGTTTTTTGCACAGTACCCCGCTCTCTCTTTGGATTGCCATCATTCAGAAGCAAAGGAAGCAATTCAAAATCTCGGTGATATGGTCAGTTACCTACATCCTCAGAGCTCTGTTACTCAAATGAAGTTTGTAGGGCGGTTTGGACAATAATGTTTTTTTAGTGTCCTCTTGTACAGGAAAGGGCTCATCTCCTGTAATGGTTTAGGTATATTTGAAAGCCATAATAGGTTATTCTGTTAAAAAAATGGAGATATACTTTATAATCTTTTTAATAAAATAAAAACCGATTTTGAAAGGGCCTAGACCCTTTTACAAAGACACGGCAGTCATTAGGCAAACTATACCTTATAATGTTACTCCAAGTAAATTGGAGGCATAGATACATCTTGCTACATGCAAATTTCATTTCTCAACACGGTAAGGTTTTATGTAGTATTTATCATATGACAGATCTAGAAAGTTGGCATGAGGTATGGATATCTCAACTATTTATCACTTGTTGCATGAAAAATTTCACCATATATAATAATTTCAGCTTGTTTATTTGTTTACTTTTCAATGTACATAAGAAATGGTTTGGCAATAAGTTGATAGATTTGATTATTTTACATGTCCAGAAGTCTGGAATGAAATGCAGCTTATCTCAGTCTGGCTAATCATGGGCACCTCCTTTTATCCCTGTTTGGTTAAGTCAGGCAAGAAGGCAATTGCTTATAGCAATCTGTCATATGACTTTTGCTTCCACCTCTCTAAAATCAGCCAGACTTTTGCTTCCAGCTCTCTAAAATCAGCCACATATTTGGCTGCTGGCAATATAAATTGCAATTGATAAACATACCCAAATCCTATTTCCATTGCTCCTTTCTTCTCTGCTTCCTTTCTGCAAACAGCCATTAAAAGTGGTTGCTAGCACTAATTCTTTGTAGTTAATAATACAATTTTTGATAAGTAGGAGGTATTTTTCCAGTGTGTCAAATTGTGATATTGTTATTAGGATTCAACCTTTCATTATCATGAGAGATGGGTACTTGTTAACCACTACTCATGAAACATGGGTCAATGAGTTTGACTCGTAAAATTACACCGTTGAATCCTGATAGCAATATCACAATACAACTCTTGATTGATAAATCATGTATTATTTTCATGAAAACAATCAGATTTCCCATCTCTTTCCCACATTCATGCTCCATGACTGTGATCTCTACTGCAATTTGTAGATCAACCTCAACATCCTTTTCATGCATGCAACTCTTTGCATGCTTACCCTCTTTCTCAAGTACATCTTGCAGATGTTGCATTGCATCTTTCTTCTTGTAAAACTCTTCTCTTTTTAGCCATCATTCCTTATGCTGTTGCACTATTTTTGGGGGCTGCAAATCCACTTTCAATCACACTTTTTCAACATTCCCTGACTACTAGTTTTCTTCTACCATCATAATGGGTTCGTCAACCACTCTCTTCTCAGTGGTCTTCCATGTTTCCAAGTTTTCTTCTATTTCTGTTGCACATATATTGAGGCACTTATACAATACTGTATTCTGGTCTTCTCCTGTCCACTTGTCTTCTGTCTCTTTCAAGCTCTTTCAATAAAGTATTTGGTGTGTTCAACCTTTTTAACTTCTGTCTTCCTATGCACCATTCTTTCTTCTCAAAGTCATCCTACCTTACTTCAATCAAACCATCCGGACTGATGAGACTCTCATTGCCACGTCTTGGGTATGTGCAACAATACATCCTTTCATAACAATAAACCTCTTTCGGCCATTCCTACCATCTAACAGTCCACGCACTATAACTCATAATGCAGTAAGTTTTCACATTCAAGTCAACTCACAATGAAGGAACCTGCCTACCTTGATACCAACTGATAAAGAGAGGAAAAAACAAACTCAAAGAAAGTTTCCCATATTAGCATCTTAGTTCTTTTTGTCTATTTTTGGGAAATAGATTGATTTCTTTATGAAGAGTCTTTATCTTTATTTTCTTTTTGTGTTTTTCATCTCCACCTCTTTTGTCATAGAATATAATTGTCCTTTCCAAAAAATGTATATATTCTAATTCATAATTTTAAAAAAATTGTCTTTAAGTAGGGAAAAGGGCTCGATAGTGGTGTACGGTCCTATACTTGATATACAAGTTGATCAAGTGGGACCCACCACTAAACACTTCAAAAACCCAAAAAAGATTATGATTAAAATTTAGTTTTTATTCCACTAGAAAAAAATGTTTAAAGATCATATTTTGCAATTAATAAATGCATCATTGTTTAGATTTAATATGTTTTTAAATAGTTAATGTTTTATCAAGATAGATAGTAGAGAGATGAAATATACAAATCTAATCACAAATATTCTAAATTGACACAAACTGTTTACATTTATGTGTGAAAGATTAAATAGCTCATATATATATATATATATATGTACACATGTACATACATATAGGAAAGTATAAAATAGTTCCATATTAATTGTCCCAAATACATATGAAGCTTTTACCCACTAAAAAATATTGTAATATAAATATATAATCTTTTAATTAAAAAAATATGTTATCAAGTATCCCATCAAACAAACTTCAATGTCTCGTATTTATCTATGAACATAATATCTTCAAGACATATTTTCTCAATAAATGATAATTTTCATTAAGAATTCCTGCAAGCATTACCAATTTGATAAAAAACATGATTAATCAAGTAATCAAAATTTTGACCATAATTCAAAGATTCAAAAATCCATCAAATCTATCTATTTATTCTTCTAAAATGCTTCGATCTTAAAAATTCACTATCATCTAATAAAATTAAAGTGTAGAAATCAACAACAATTAATTCATGATATGACTTAAAATACATCTTTTTCCCACTAGATTTTTCATGCATAATCATCAATTTTCTATACTATTGGGAGTTTGTTATCTACCACTATAAATTTAGATTATTATGGTCACAACTATAAGTTCATGTTATATTACTCATTTTAGCTTATATTTCCTGTATTTCTTGTGCATAGTTGCTTCTAAATGTAATAACTTGAGATTGTATTTCTATATATATAGTAAGTTAGCTATTATTTTTTAGTAAACATGAAATAACTTCTATAATAGATATAGAATACCAAATATGATAAGAAATTATGAAAATCTATTTGTTCAAACTTACAAAATAGATAGCCACATAAGCACTAGTTGATTGTATTAGTATTACTTGTAAAAGTAAAGATATTAAATATTTCTTCCATTCATAATCATGTGTTCACCCTTCCAACCTTTTGGTCAACCATAATTGTGAACTATTACACTCAAGTTACAAACTATAATTCCAATATGTAGTCACACATTCTTGTATTTTTTTAATTAAACTATTACTTAAATGGTAATCAAAAGTTTAATTGTTTGTGATTTTATTTTCTAGTTATCTTCAAAATATTCAAACTATATATTAGTCTATCTCTTCACTTACTATGTGAAAAACTAGAGGTTCATTAAGCCTTAGTTGAGTAGACTTGAACAAAAAAATTATATTGGCTGCATCACTACACACATAGATAATAAATTATTTTCCCTCCATGACATAAAAGTCCATGTCAACCCCTCAAGCTAGGTTGCACCACCTCAAGTTTTTTGTCCTAATCAACACTTTGATTGTCTGTCATAATCATAGTAAATTTGGATCCACTTGTGATTATCTTGAAAGCCACAATAATTTTGTGACAATGCCCAATTGAATGCTTAAGGATCTTTGTTTCATTAGTATTTCAACTAAAAATTATAAAATTCAAATTGATATTGAAGGTTCTTTGTTCCAATAGTTAGTTCTTTTTATAATGATGATGAAACTATGCCATTTTATCTTTCTAATAGTCAATAATGATGATTTTGTGGGTTTTAGATATTTGCAAATGAAGAATAGAGCCCTACGAAACAAATATGACACAAAGAGACTAAGGAAAACACTCCACACAAAAGAGGCATAAGACTCCCACTAGATGAAGAGATTGAATATGTTATGATGTCATTGTGCAACTAGTTGTATAATTGTTCAAGTTAATACAAGTGTAAGAACCAAGAATATTTTAGTGCAATGAAAATGGACCAAGCATGATATGTAATAATCTCTTCATGATGTTGAGGATAACTCGTAATACAGTAAGTTTTCCACATTCAAGTCAACTCACAATGAAGGAACCTATCTACCTTGATATCAATTGATAAGAGAGGAAAAAATAAAAAGTAAGTTTCCAATATAATTAGTATCTTAGTACTTTTGTTTATCTTTTGGAAATACATTTATTTCTTTATGAAGAGTCTTGTCTTTATCCTTTCTTTTGTATTTTTTATTTCCACTTCTTTTGTCATAGAATATAATTGTCCTTTCGTATAAATGTATTTATTCTAATTCACAACTTTAATAAAATTGTCTTTAAGTAAAAGAGAGGGCTTCATAGTGGTGCACACAGTCCAATACTTGGTTTACAAGTTGATCAAATGGGACCCGCCACTAAACACTTCCAAAATCCAAAAAAGAAAAATTATTAAAGTTTATTTTTTATTCTACTAGAAAAAGATTTTTAAGGATCATATTTTACAATTAATAATTGTTATCAATATTTAGATTTAAAATATTTTTAAATAGTTAATGTTTTATCAAGATAGGTAGTAGAGGGATGAAATATACAAATCTAATCACAAGTATTCTAAATTAACATAAATTATATACATTTATGTGTGAAATATTTGATAACTCGTATTCCTTCATATATATGAAAGTATAACATAGTTTCATATTAATTGTCCCAAATACATAAGAAGATTTTACCCATTAAAACATGTTGTATTATAAATATATAGTCCTTCAATTAAAAATAATAATATGGTATCAAGTATCTCATCAAACAAACTTCAATGTCTCATATTTACCCATGAACATAACATCTACAAGACATATTTTCTCAACAACTGATAATTTCCATTAAGAATTCTTGCAAGAATTACATCAAAGCAATAAGGTGTACCAATTAAGTCATCAAAACAATTTGAATGAAAAAAATATGACTAATCAAGCAATCAAACTTTTGACCATAATTCAAAGATTTGAAAATCCATCAAATCTATCTATTTATTCTTCTAAAATGCTTCAATCTTGAAAATATTCAATATCATCTAATAAAATTAAAGTGATCAAAAGGAATTCATTCATGGCATGACTACAAATACATTTTTTTTCCTTTAGATTACTCTACATAATCATCAATTTTCTATACTATTGGGAATTTGTTATCTACCACTATAAGTTTAGATTACTATGGTCACAACTATAAGTTTATTGTATATTACTCATTGAGTTCCTCTAGCTTATATTCCCTTCATTTCTTGTTCATAGTTTCTTCTAAATGTAATAACTTGATATTGTATTTCTATATATATAGTAAGCTATCTATTCATTTTTTAGTAAACATGAAACAACCTCTATAATAGATATAGAATACCAAATATGATAAGAAATTACGCAAATATATTTGTTAAAACTTCAATGAATATCAAACAAGAAAACAAAACAAAATAGATAGCCACATAAGCACTACTATATTGCTTGATTTTACTAGTATTACTTGTAAAAGTGAAGATATTAAATATTTTTTGCATTCATAGTCATGCGTTCAGCCTTTTAATCTTTTGTTCAACTATCATTGTGAATTATTGATCTCAAGTTACAAACTATAATTCCAATATGTAGTCACATATTCTTGTATTTCTTTTAATTAAACTATTACTTGAATTGTAATCAAAAGTTTTATTGTTTGTGATTTTCTTTTCTAGTTATCTTTAAAATATTCAAATTAAATATTAGTCCATCTCTTCACTCACTTTGTGAAAAACTAGAGTTTCATTAAGACTTAGTTGAGTAGACTTGAGAATTTTATATTGTTTACTTCACTATGCACATATATAATAAAAAAAATTCCCTCCATGACATAAAAGTCCATGTCAACCCCTCAATCTAGGTTTCACCACTCTAGAGTTTTCTATCCTAATCAACACTTTGATTGTTTTTCATAATTATAGTAAAGTTGGATCCACTATTGATTATTTTGAAAGCCACAATAATGTTGTGACAATGCCCAATTGAACACTTAAGGTTATTTATTTCATTAGCCTTTCTACTAAAAATTATTAAATTCAAATTGATATCAAAGATTATTTGTTCCAATAGTCAATTCTTTTTAGAATGATGATGAAATTATGTCATTTTATATTTCTAATAGTCAATAATGATGACTTTGTGGGTTTTAGATATTTGCATATGAAGAATAGAGCCCATATATGAAACACATATGACACAAAGAGACTAAGGACAACACTCCACACAAAAGAGACATAAGACTCCAACCAAATAAATAAATTTATGTTAATGATGTCATTGTGCAAATAGTTGCTATAATTGTTCAAGTCAATACAGGTGTAAGAACCAAGAATATTCTAGTACAATGACAATGGACCAAGCATGATATGGAATGATCTCTTCAAGATGTTGAGGATAACAAATTCTCAAAAGCTATCAAAGGGATATTAGGTTTTTATTTATTAAAGGGTTAAAAGAAATTATAAATTATAAATTATTGGTTGTGAACTAGGTGCATGCATAGCTATCAAACCCCACACATGAATGAAAAAATAATTATTTCTCAAATAGTTGCATTACTTTACAACATCAGTTTTAGGTTGTATTTCACTAACCAATAAACATTTATTGATTTTCAATGGGAATGGAAGTGATGTCGCTATTTGATGCAATAATAGGTGGCTCCCAGCTACTCCAAGAGATTAGAATCTTTCACATGGTCATTAAGAGGCATCTAACAATAGTAAGATGCACTACAAACTCAACTTATCCAAAACACGCCCCTAAAGGCCCTGTAGCCCACAAAACCCAACTTTGCACAATATCCTCTTAGAGAAGGTCGTACAAGAACCTTCTTAGCACCCTCTGATACTCACAACCCAATCTAAGACAATATACCAATAGACTCCACTAGGTTTCTTTGTGACAAACTTGAAAAACTTTCAACTGCCCCTTCTTTTAGGTACCAAAATAGCCCATTTTACAAAGGATACCTCTTCTAAACACTAGGAAACTAGTCAAACTCTCTTGATAGAGTTAAATTATGATTCAAAACATCATATTCCAACATTTATTCTCAAATACCTAACCTCTAGACCTCTGATCCATGAAACCCTCCATTTTCATGCAAATACCAAGGGTTTATTGTAAATCATGACTCTCGGGCTTGTTCAACCAAACCAATGCTTCTAACAGATCCCAAATGGTCTGTGCACAGTTAAAAATCCCACAAATGGGAAAAACAATCAATTTTTCATCATAACCATCTCAAAACCACCATTTTCACAAGGACAACATTCAAATTTTACCCTAGGGTAACACCCAATCTCAATCAACACAACTCCACTACCTCCCCAAACATTGAAACACATAAATTAAAAAAAAATTGGACCCATCCCTTGAGATACAGTGAGTACATTGAGTGGAATGGTTCAAACTGCCATTTTAATTGGCCCTCAACCCCAAACACTGAGTTAACATAGCAGTTTCAGAAAAATACAAAGAACTCCCTCAAATCTTAGTGTAAAGCACTCAAACTGGATTCAATTGAGAGTTAAGACATGCTCCTATGAAATACAATGAAATTCAAAGCATATTCCTGACTGTACGATCCATACAAAATAAGAATAGTTTAGAAAAATAGTGATTTTAGTAGAAATTGTGATGTTCATTAATGGGAAATCTTTAATACAACAACTAACTCCCCTCTTCAATCCATGTAAAGGATTTATATAGAATTTAAATTTTATTTTCAACTTCCCCAACATTCCTAAATGACTTTTGAAATATTGACCCTTCATATTCCTTCAATATTTTGCATTTTTTCTTTTATGCAACTTTTATACATTTGACACCTATAATACTAAATCACCCAATTACATCATAAATGGTCTTGATTGACCTTATTTATAATAATAAGACTCAAAACATATTAATCTACCCTACTGACCACCTATCAAACTTTAAAAGATCAAATTTTGTCCATAAGGTGTAGGTGCTCCTGTACCATACACCCCCAAGGGAAAAAAATCATGCCACAGTTGCATCTGATTCTAATTCCCCCAAGCTCCATATGTACTCCTCTATGCTGAAAATCCTCTCCACTAATCCATACCTTGTGACCTCATGATCTGCCTTGCCTCTCTACATTAGTTTTCATATGCAACTGTCTTCGTCCCTACCATTTGTCTTCTATCGTTTCCTCCCAAACCTGATTATCTTCTTTGACCTGCACCTGCAGATAAACACATATTAGTACTACCTTGTCTTGTCTTCTTCTCTATCTCATTTCCATGCTAATAATTGTCCTCAATGCTTTGTCCAACTTGTTCTTTCACAACTGTCTTCAAACCTTCATTCTTTTGCTCACACTATCCTTTCCATATTGTTTTCAATCTATCATTACCATGTATCCTTGCATTATCAAATGGGTCAACCCCTATACCTATCATTCTTGCTTTCTTTGTAATGGTGTTCATTATTATAGGACACACAATGGTCCCCACAGTAATGTCATCTTGCTTCACAAACTTATCCACAAACTTTTCACCTTGTTTTTCATGCTTCTTAACTAACTTACCATCATTCACTTTAACTGTTTTAGACTTATATGTAAGTCCATCTTCCACCTTTTGCAAAACTAAACTCTTCATTGTCCCTGCATTATACATTTGTTCTTTCCCTGTTGTCTTAACACTAGCAATCTGCTCCAAGCTTGCAAACACACCATCCTTACTACCTTCAAGCCTTAAAGGCTTCTTATGACCAATAATGACAACCTTGGACTTGCCTTTACCTCTTTCATTTCCCTGCAAAGGAGTTAGTTTGAAGTTCTTACCATCCTTCTTAATTGAATGTGTTTTCTCTACCATCATACATAGACCTCCTATCAAACTGCCATGGTCTCCCTAGTAGCAAATGGAAATAATCCATTGGTAACACATCACATAAAACCATGTCCTTGTATTCCCCAATCTAGAAATCTGCATATGCTTGTTCATTCACCACTAGAGTTTGACTATCATTCACCCAAGAAACTTTGTATGGTGCTACATGAGGTAACTTCTCTAAATTCAACTTGTCTACCATCTCCCTAGACACCATGTTATCTTGAGAACCTGAATCAATAACAACTTGACACACTTTACCTTTGCATTTGCATGAAGTTATAAATAGACTCCTTCTTTGACTCATGTCTTCCTCCTTAGGTGCCTGCAATAAATTTCATCTTATCATAGGGGCTTCTCCCACCTCTAGATCAGCAGGAGTACTTTAACTTTCACATTCTTCCTCTTGGACCAGTTGTGTTCTTCTTTCACCCTCCCTATCACCAAATGATGTTGAACCTTGGTTTTAAGGACACTTGAAAGATGGGTTTCCAAATTCATTGCATCTATAGCACCTACCTGAAAAACCCATTGAAATATCTTCTTTGCCTAAATTTTTTCCTTCCACCTCTCCAACCTCCTCTAAAATCAGCAACTTGTTCATCTCTTTTATTTGATTCTTCTTGATTTTCAGTTGCTTTCCTTGGAGTATAAAAATATCCTCTTCCTCTTACTGTTATCTCTTGTCTTCTCTTTATCTTCTCTTCAACCTTAAATTCCATTTTATAACATTCCTCTACATTTCTTGGACTAGTCAAAGCCAACTCATCCTGTAGATTCATTCTCAAGCCACCCAAATACCTATCTATTTTCTCATATTCATTTTCATTGTAGTTAGACCTCATACTCAATCTATAAAATTCCTTAGTGTAGGCCTTTACATCCATTTCCTTTTTCCTTAAACTTTGCAACTTCTTAAACATTTGAATTTGATAATCTAAAGGGAGAAACTTACCTTTTAGTTTAGATACCATTTTGTCCCAATCCACAATCTTAGACTTTCCTTGTTTCCTTCTCTCTAATTGTAGATAATCCCACCATACAAGTGCATGACCCTTAAGCTTTGTTTTGGAAATCTTCACTCTCTATTCTTTAGGAATCTCTTCACATTCAAAATAGTTATCCAAAGAAGCTATCCAATCTAACAATCTCTCTTCATTCAAATTACCACCAAACTTTTGCACATCAAATTTTACCTTATACTTATCACCTTTTACTGCCTTTATCAATTTGGCCATTCTCTGATCTTCTGGATCAAGCTCTTCTTCGACATCTTCAAACTCTTCATCATCTTCTTCTTCCTCTGATTCACTGCTTTCAACTGCTTCTCTTCTCTTCTTGGTTTCTAAGGCTTCCAATCTCTCTTTCAATTCTCTGATCTCTTTAATATATTGATTCTTCAAATCATTCATCTCTTTTGAAGTATTCTTTTCTCTTGGAGCACCTTCTCAATCTTGCCTCTTCACCTTCCAAGCTTTCTCTCACAATCTTCAACTTTCTTCCACAAGAATTTGGTACCTTCGCTCTGATACCACTTTTATGCAATACTAGGTGGCTCCCAACTACTTCAAGAGGTTAGAATCTTTCACATGGTCATTAAGAGGCATCTAACAAGATTAAGATGCACTACAAACTCAACTTATCCAAAACACACCCTTAAAGGCCCTATAGCCCACAAAACCCAACTTTGCACAATATCCTCTTAGAGAAGGTCATTCAAGAACCTTCTTAGCACCCTTTGAGACTCACAACCCAATATAATACATACCAATAGACTCCACTAGGTTTCTTTGTGACAAACTTGAAAACCTTTCAACTGCCCCTTCTTTTAGGCACCAAAATAACCCATTTTACAAAGGAGACCTCTCTTAAACACCAAGTAAACACTCAAACTCTCTTGAAAGAATTAAATTATGTTTCAAAACATCGGATTACAACATTTATTCTTAGATACCTGACCTCTAGACCTCTGATCCATGAAACACTCCATTTTCATGCAAATACTAAGGGTTTATTATAAATCATGACTCTCAGGATTTTTTAACTAAACCAATGCTTCTAATAGATCCCAAATGGTCTACACACACTTAAAAATCTCACACATAGGCAGTACAATCAATATTTCATCATAAACCATCTCAAACCACCATTTTCATAAGGAAAACATTCAAATTTTACCCTAGGGTAACACCCAATCTAAATCAACACAACTCCATTGCCTCCCCAAACATGGAAGCACACAAATTAAATAAATTTGGACCCATCCCATGAGATACAGTGAGGACAGTGAGTGGAATGGGTCAAACTGCCATTTTAATTGACCCGCAACCCCAAATACAAAGTTAACATAGTAGTTTCAGAAAAATACAAATAAATCCCTTAGATCTTAGTTTAAAGCACTCAAAATGGATTCAATTGAGAGTTAATACATGCTCCTATGAGATAAAATGAAAATAAAAGCATATTCCTGACTGTACGGGTCGTACATGATAAGAAAAATTCACAAAAATAGTGATTTTAGCAGAAATTGTGATGTTCATTAATGGGAAGTATTCAATACAGCAACTAACTCCCCTCTTCGAGCATGGAAAGGATCTATATAGAATTTAAATTTTATTTTCAACTTCCCCAACATTCCTAATTGAATTTTGAAATACTAACCCTTCATATTCCTTCAATATTTTGCATTTTTTTCTTTTATGCAACTTTTACACATTTCGCACCTATAATACTAAATCACCCAATTACATCATAAATGGTCTTGATTGACCTTATTTAGAATAGTAAGACTGAAAACATCTTAATCTACCCTACTGACCACCTATCAAACTTCAAAAGATAAAATTGTGTCCATAAGGTGTAGATGCTCCTGCACCACTATTACAATCTTCCAAGAGGCAAGGTCAATAGGAATTGACTTGCTAACACTACAAAATAACACTTTGAAAACAAAATTTAGCCACTTGATGTCAGCATGGTTTTTGTATTCAAATCATATTTTAAATTTGAAATAGTAGCATGACTAGCCAAGTTTCCAAATATAGAAATTAAGAGGCCAAAATTGGTAGTACTTGACAACAAATCATTTCAAAAAACATTGACTATTGCAATAATAAAATAAATATTCAATAGGATAGAAACATGACCACTTTATCCTAATACACTTATGAAGGAAATGCATCTTAATGACACATTTAAGTTGTGTGTACACAATGATCTTTCTATAATGTAGAACATTCTTAGTCTTTCATTATTTCATATTCTTAGAAGTAGAAATGATAATGTAACATACTCTATTATTACTCTATAGTTTTCACCTAATTTTTAACTCATGAAGTGAATAATTCAAAGTTTCCAAAAATAGGATAATAAAAAAATTATTTTCCTTTAATATATTTTTGCATGCTTCATAAAGAATGTCACAGAACATTGCATAATTGAACTAACATAGCATAAACTTCATATAAATGAAACTCATATTTTCAAATACAAATTACAATAGATCTCATGATCATATAAATATTTCATAAATTACAAAGATTACAAGGTCAAGGTATCCTTTATCTAGATTACACTTTTATTCCACAAGCCTCGGCATGTCATCTGCAAGAGGGAGAACATCACCCAAGCACTTTACCTCCAACCACAAAATAGTGTTCCCTCATAAACCTTCCTAACTAGAAATGGGCATGCCCTTCAACAAAGAGTTTGGTATGGGAACCCCTAGTATTTCCTATTTGAGTATCTAGTGTTGTGTCCTACATAACATGTATGATCATAAAACTATATAAATTCTCTAACTATGCATGACTCTACTAACAAGTTATGTAAACCTGGAGCATAGTGAATTGACAAAGTGTAAGAACCTACTATTACCTTTGGCCAGATTTTGATAAATATAATCAATCCACTTTCTAAGGAAGTGATTTCGTAAGTTCACCCACCTCTAACTTGACTTGGAATTCCTTTTGGCATGTGATTAACTCTTCTTTTGGTTTGACCCAAATGTTAACTAACTTAAACAAAATCTCTTTCAATATTGATGACTCACTAGTGTTAATTATTTGACTAAATAGTTTTGAATCATTTATCTTGAATACCCTGTTGCATACTTGTAACAATCTAGGTCTAACAACTGTCTCTTATTCAAGTATTTTGGACGTAGACACAAGGGAATAATCTATTCACCTACTTTTAAGGTCTTTGAGTTTTGGAGAACGTAATTCCACTTCTCAAGATTGTTTTACCATGCATACATAATAACAAAGACTCTTGGTAGTCTAATATATAATATGATAACTTTCAAAACATATTCACTTGTAATATGTTTTTGTACCCTCTACTGATATCCAATATAAACTCATTTAATAACAATATAAATAAGACAGTGTCGTCTCATTAGGATAATATCCTATTCCCATACCTAGCTTTCCTTCACTACTTTGGATTCACAAGCTAGTTGTTTTGGTTAAACACAAATTTAGAGGGAATTTTAACCTTCCACTAAAGCTCTCTCTCTCAAATATATATAAATAATTATTATTTATCATGTAATTCAAACATGATTTAACAATGTATTTAAAACAAAACTAATTGATATAACCAATTGGTTTCCCTAGTTCTCATTATCTCTTTTCATTTTAACTTAGCACAATGCATAAATAACTAAACTTTTCATGCATGTATTCATATACTTTTCCAAATAGCCATAATTTTCACATAATAATGGCATAAGAAAACTTAGATAAATAAAGATCTTTAATCAGAATTTGAAAGAGAATGAAAGAGAATCATTATAATCATGCCTGGAATAAAATAGCTTGACTTGATTCTTGATAATCCTTGCTTCCAATCTACACTGTAACTTAGCTTTAAACATGTTGTCCTCTCAATTTCTAGCACTCAACTCTATTCTTGTACCTCTTTGCTTCTTAACTATAAGTCTACAACTATCAAGAAATCTAAATCTGATACTAGCAATCTAACCTCACTCTTTGACATATTGAAATACGTATTCCAATTGCTCTACACAAAAAACTTAACTCTTCTCGCAAACTCATATATGTAATTGTTTAAAGATTGTAAAACTAGTGAACAACCAAACAATGAGCAGTTGCTCTATATTTATGCTAAAATTGATTTTCTATTAATAGAAATGATTTTTGTAATGGGAAGCTTAAACGGTTCTAATGTTGTCACCACTCAAAAATTATGCCAGGCATGTGGTTTAAACAGTCGATTAAAACCTTTGGAATTCCATGACTGACATTTAGAATGATTCAACATTTCCACTCATTATATGTTGAGATGCAACTACCTCATAATGTAGATTTTCGTTTGAAAAAAACATCAAAGACAAATCAACCTCAACCTCCAATTGGCACAGCTAGTTTGGGTGCAACAATACTTTTTTGTTATGTAGTTTTTGGTTGAAGAAAATTCTCTCTACAAGGCACATGTTTGAAGTCAAAAATATGCCAAACACTATATATTACCTTTTGCTCTAGTTGTGGCCTTCCATGATGATAGGAAAATATGTATTTTAACTCCAAATCACCACCTTCATGTGGCTAATAAAACAACTATTAAAAGTGAAAATACTCAACCACTACATCACATCAATAATAAATTAATATATGCATAGTATAGTGCCAAAAATGGGTAACTCTTTACTTATTTATTTTTTCCATTCATCTTGCATTCACGTGGCATTATAGCCACTTAATATGGCTTACTAAAATCATTTAAAAATATAATAGTAATATATGAATACATAATTATATATATACCATTTAATTTCATGCATATATATTAAGTATATGTTTATGAATATAGGCAAATATTATTATTTACATATATTCATACCTACATAGATACATATATATGCTCCATCATATATACATACATATATATATTCAAATATACATTACATGTAATATATGCTATTTACAAGAGTTTTAACACTTTAACTTAATTTAATTAAACAGTCAAGGAGGATCAAAGATGACCAAAACATAGATTTCCCTAATGACCAAAAATCCTATCAACTTTGGTTTAGAACTTACCAATACGAAACTTAGACTGACTCAACAAGGTTCCACTAACCTATGCAAGTGAGTGTGTGTGTGTCAACTTAGATATAAATACCAAATTTTCCAATACCAATCTCTTATCTTGGGTGATACTCTCCCTCTCCCACTGGATGGTCTGAAATTTCCTACATCCAACTTAGAGAAACATGTTTGTAGTTAGCTGATAAGATATAAATCATATTCACAATATAACTTAAGCATCATTAAATAATTTATAAGAATTTTTCATCATAATGTATATTCATACATTTCATTCATCCATCAAAGATCATCAAGATATAATCTCAATAAAAAATCATATTTTCTCATATAGGTAAAAGTATTTGGTAACTTAACAAAGGGGTGTAACATATCCTCCCCCTTAAGAACCATCATCCTCGATGATTTAAAGTATCAAAACATAAAAACATTTATAAGAGTTGTTCCTAAGAACTTTCAAAAGCTTGAACAATATGAGAAAATATTTGCTTAATCTCATGATAATCCTCCCACATAGTAGAGTTTTCTGCATACTGGTCCCACAAGACCTTACATTGAAGGACCTCTCTATTACACAGATGAAGCCTACATGTTTCAAGAACTTTGAGAGGCTCGATCATTACCATTGCTAGGTCGTGTACCTGTAATTCATTCTAATCAATAATATGATTACCACCTGGTATATACTTTTTAAGGTATGACACATGAAATACATTATGCATCCAAGCAAGAGCTAGCGATAAAGCAATTCTAAATATGTTTTGCATTCATAGTCATGTGTTCACCCTTCTAATCTTTTGTTCAACTACCATTGTGAACTATTAAACTCAAGTTACAAACTATAATTCCAATATGTAGTCACATATTCTTGTATTTTTTTAATTAAACTATTGTACTTAAATGGTAATCAAAATTTCTATTGTTTGTGATTTTCTTTTCTAGTTATCTTCAAAATATTCAAACTAAATATTAGTCTATCTCTTCATTTACTATGTGAAAAACCAGAATTTCATTAAGACTTAGTTGAGTAGACTTGAACAAGAATTGTATATTTTCCACTTCACAACAAACATAGATAATAAATTATTTTCCCTCCATGACATAAAAGTCCATGTCAACCCCTCAAGATAGGTTGCACCACTCTCGAGTTTTCTATCCTAATCAATAGTTTGATTGTTTATCATAATCATAGTAAAGTTGGATCCACTTGTGATTATCTTGAAAGCCACAATAATATTGTGACAATGCCTAACTAAACGCTTAAGGCTCTTTGTTTCATTATTCTTTTTACTAAAAATTATAAAATTCAAATTTATATCAAAGGTTATTTGTTCCAATAGTCAATGCTTTTTAGAATGATGATGAAACTATGCCATTTTAAGTTTTTAATAGTCAATAATGATGATTTTGCGGGTTTTAGATATTTGCAAATGAAGAATAGAGCCCATATACGAAACAAATATGACACAAAGAGACTAAGGAAAAAACTCCACAAAAAAGAAGCATAAGACTCCCACCAAATGAATAAATTGAATATGTTAATGATGTCATTATGCAACTAGTTGGTATAATTGTTCAAGTCAATATAGGTGTAAGAACCAAGAATATTTTAGTGCAATGACAATAGACCAAGCATGATATGGAATGATCTCTTCAAGATGTTGAGGATAACAAATTCTCAATAAGGGATGTAACAAAGAAAAGAGGAATCCCCACCAACACACTAATCAACTGGTTGGGTAGTGTAACTTCTACTTCAAATGAATATCCCCCTATAGTCTTGAATATAGAGGAAGAGGAAAATATTTTGGAATGGTGTAAAGAGATGGCTACAATAGGACATGGGTTTGAGATTATCAATCTCATGGTAGAAATTACAAAAATTCACCAAACATGACTAAACCAATTTAAGGATGGGTTCCTTGCCAAATCTTGGTGGATAGATTTTAAAAGACAGGTAAAAGTACAAAGTTGTGTCACACTTTTATAAAAGAAATGACCAACACTAATCTAACTTTTAAACTTAAATCACTAGAAAGTGGCATATATGTTTTGAATTTTGAAATAATGTAAACTAATAAAATGTGTATTTTTAAGTATATATTTTATGTTTGTATTTTTTTTACAAAATTAAAAAAAATATTTGAATATAGTTTTGTATAAATTAACACTATAATTTAGTTGCTGATAAAATGTTGAAAATGACGTTACATGAGACATCAAGCTTTTATAGTAAATTTTCTTCTTTTATTCCTTCACTTTTTTTGTGTATATTTATAACTTGAAACTTTAGGGCATAGATTTTGTTTTTTGTAATTTTAATAAACATATATTTTTAAATAAATATTTAAATGTGTTTGTATTAAAACACGATTGTTTGCACTCGACGCCAACTTTTATATTAAATATTTATCTAAAATAGAAAATAAATTATACTATCTTAATCTAGATTCTTTTATCTAGGGCATCATTTTTTTATTTTTTTTTTAATAAGTTTTGGTTTTTTTCTTGACATAGTTTTAATAACCTACTTTTAGTAAAAATTACAAATAAAATATAAATAATAATTGAACTATTAAAATAAATATATATTTGAAAACTACACTTATGGATCTACAAAAGGGTATTTTTACACTTAAAAAAAATGTTATTTATATGAGGAGTTGTTGAAATTAATTTTTTCAAATAATCTCATTTTTTTAGTAAATTGGCCTCAAAGTGGTGCTACATATGCATTTAGCCAAAAAAAATAGTTGGAAAAGTTGTGGACGTATTTAACTTATCTAGAATGAATCTTACTAGATCATATGTTTAACTAAAATTGATTTTTAGTTATAAATACTAAAATTCACTTGTGTTGATAAGTTGGCTGATAGTGTGACACAACTTTGTACTTTTACCCAGACATCATCCTAAACTTAAATTGATGATAGTGAAAGGCCTCGATAGAGATAAAGCACTAAACCTGATGCCCACAATTGTGTTTACATTCTATAAAATACTATGAAAATATTATGACACCAATTCATTTGGTCCTCATAGAATATTAAATTGTGATGAGATCGACATTCAAGAGTGGCGAAATAGAGCCATAAAGGTGTTGGTAAAAACTAAAAATATATCATAAATCATACCAAAGAGTATAAAGTGGGTTACTATATTTATCTTGTGTGAATGATATTGGGAAAAGGTTATTAGGTTTTTATTTGTTCAAGGGTTAAAATATAAAAATTTATAAATTGTTGGTTGTGAACTAGGTGCATGCATGGCTATAAAACCCCAAACATGGATGAAAAAAGAATTATTTCTCAACTAGTTGCATTACTTTACAACATCAGTTTTAGGTGGTATTTCACTAGCCAATAAACATATTGATTTTCAATGGGCATGGGGAAGTGATGTCGCTATTACAATCATTCAAGAGGCAATGTCAATAGGGATTGACTTGCTAAAACTATAAAATAACACTTCAAACAAACTTTAGCCACTTGATGTCAACATGGTTTTTGCATTCAAATCATATTTTAAATTTGAAACAGTAGCATGGCTAGCCAAGTTTCCAAATATAGAAATTAAGAGGCCAAAATTGTAGTACTTGACAACAAATCATAATTTCAAAAAACATTGACTATTGCAAAAATAAAATAAATATTCAATAGGATAGAAACATGACCACTTAATCCTAATACACTTATGAAGGACATGCATCCTAATGGCACATTTAAGTTGTGTGTACACAATTATCTTTCTATAATGTAGAACATTCTTAGTCTTTCATAAGTTGATGTCTTAGAAGTAGAACTGATAATGACTTTCTATTAAGCCTTGCAAGGGAGAAAATATTTCTTGAAAAAATCAACTCAAGATAGAGAAATACAGTCCAGTACAATTCAAAGTACTTCTTCAAAGGGTGAAGTGTGTGTTTGGCATGGATGAAACTCAACATGATAAGCAAGAATATGGGCTTAGTCTTCCCACTAAACAAATCCAATCATCAAGGTTAATAGAGGGATCTATGGATTTGTGAATTAATTTATGTTTTCTTGAAGAAGGTACACTATTATTTGTACACCATTAACATTGAATGTGTTTTGAAGTGGTGCATTAAAATATTGATTATGGAGGTTGGGATGCTAAAGATAATGGTATAGGCTTTGGAGAGATTAAATATAATGGGGAAAATTCTAGTGAGGTTCAACATGATGTCCATGCAAACTTAAATCGGTCATTAGGTGCACAAACTAAATCAAAGATCAACAAATTACTTAAAATTCATGTTCACATTTTCAATGAAATACTAAGGAATGCATGAGACAACATAATTTAATTGAGTTGAAAATCTTAAATTGTAATGTAGATTATTACATGAATATTTTGAAAGAGAAAGAGTAAAGGAAGGAAAAATTTGAAGAGATGAAAGTTAGAAAGAGAGAATAAATAGAGGAGATAAAGAAAATAAGAATTGTTGTAAGAGAAATGAGGGAGCGAGAAAAATCAAATACAGGCCTTGACTAACAAACAAGAGAATAATATTTTTTTTTACAAGCATAGGAAAAGGAATAGAAAAATTAAAAAAGAGGATTCAAAGGGAACAAGGAAGAAAGGAAAAAGAACTTGAACTGGAAAAGAGGGATTTAGACAAGAAGAGGTGTTTGAGCAATCCCTTTAACCCTTTACTTGAACAACGTGAATTATTTAGGGAGATGATGAACATTCATGTCCCTCAATATTACACTACAATTAATTCTATAGGTCACCCCATCTCATATAACTAGCACTCCAATTTCACCAATAAGGGAGGAAAACATGAGTGGGATAACTTTGTCAAGCAACTAGAAAAAATTAAGCTCATTGGCATTAAGCTTGTTATCTTTTCCCCCATCGTTTTAATGAAATAATTTTTGTATTTAATGGACTACAATAATTGTACACAAACAAGTTTTATATTCTAGTCTAGGAAGGCATGTGTTGGAATTTTTCTTGTCAATGGTGACTATGCTTTTTTTATTTTTTGAAATTTGGCTTAAGTATACTAATATATCCAATCAATATGAAGAAAATAAACTCTTATTTTGAAATGTGTAGTGAATATAAATAATATCATTTCAATTTTATGTCTACCATTCCTTAATGCAGTTTTTCTTCTAATGTACACCAAAACATTATTTGATAATGATGCAAGGAAGTTGTAAATCCCAAATAAAATATGTTTATGTATAATCATAGGTGAGGGGGACTAATAATAGTGCACCCTAACTTGAAAGGTTCGCATGACCTTTACATTGTTTAGTGTTGAGAATATTTCTTCATTTAAATCCTCCATGTGGCTATAATTAGAAGGCAATGTCGTTGTGCCTCATTAAGGAAAAGACGCACAACATGATGACTTGGGTAAAGAGAGGGAAATCTACTAAATCAGTTGTACTCCGGCTGGATATGAACTTAACTATACACCTATTGAATGTAAATGTTTAGTGATTATTTTTACCTCATAGAAACTAAGACAAATTACATGCTAAACCATTAGAATAAACTCATTGCAAAGATTGATCCCCTTAAGTACTTGTTGAGCAAGGAAACACTCATATGGAAACTAGCTAAATGGGTTATGATCCTAAGTGAGTTTGATATTGAATATGTAGACATAAATGCCATCAAAGGGCAAGTGATTGTAGACTAGTTAGAAAATGCTCCTATTATAGTAGAGAACTCACTAGTGTAAAATTTCCTAGATGAAGGTATATTCATGATAAACCCTACGTAGATATGGAAGCTTTTCTTCGATGGATCATACACTCAATATGGATCAAGAGCAGGTACACTATTCATCACACCCCAAGGTGAATGTATACCCAATCATATTGTTTGGCATTCCTATATACAAATAATATTGTTGAGTATGAAGTATTGGTCACAAGACTCAAGACATCAATACAATGGAAACTCAAGGAACTATAAGTCTATGGTGATTCCTAGTTGGTTGTAAAGTAGATGAATGATGAATATCATACCAAAGATGAAAAAATTCTACCCTATAAGAAAATGGTAGATAGGTTCAAACAATACTTTAGTGACATCACATTTGAGAAGATTCCTAGATTAAGCAACAAAGCAATAGATGCAATGAATACCATTGGATCTCTCTTAGATATACCGCACAATACTTAATATTGTAAATTCTTAGTGGAAAAACTCTTGATACCAACATTTGATGTCCCAAATTCTAAGCTTGTGTGTGAACTTGTTGGTCCTAATTCTCCCTGGTACCAAGACATACGATTACCTCCATCAACAAATCCTTCCACCCAATTTATCCAACAATCAAAGAAAATATTTCATTAGACAACCAAGCAATGCACTCTATCGAAGGAGCTTTGATGGTACTCTCCTTAGATGTCTTAACTCAAAAGAAGAAAAAATGTCTCTATAGGAGGTGCATGACAATATTTGTGTGTTACATTGTAGTGGTCCAAAATCAGTGAAGAAGATCATGAGAGCTAGGTATTATTGACCAAAAATAGAACAAAATTCTCACATGTTTTCTCGAACATGTCAAAAGTGTCAGCAACATGATGATCTTATACATGCATTGGCTTAGGAGTTTCAATAAATTACCACATTGTGGCCTTTCTCACAGTGGGATATTAACCTCATAGGAAAAATCTATCCCCCATCATCCAACAGACACAAAATCATTATCACCACCAATTAATACTTCACAAAATGGATTGAATCCATTCCTCTAACTGCCATTACTAGAAAAAAAATGCTAAGTTTGTCCTAAACTATACCATTTTCTAGTATGGTATTCCCTTAACCATTGTCACTAATAATGGTCAACCATTTAAGAATCAAAATGTATGTGAGATTTGCAATAGATTTCAAATCCAACACTATTTTCCCACCCCTGTTATCCACAAAGTAAAGGTCAAGTGGAGGCATCAAATAAATCCATACTAAATTTCCTCAAAAATGCTATCAATGATGTTGGCTATGACTAGCGCATTCACCTTAACTTTGCACTATGGGATTATCAAACTAGCATTCACACACCCACAAGAGCCACCTCGTATTCCCTAGTCTTTGGAGACAAAGCAATTTTATCTATTGAGGTCGAGCTCCCCTCACTCATAGTTTCCCTACAAAATATTATTAATAATGAAGAATATAGAGCTTTCAGACTACATGACTTGGAAATACTAGATGAAAGGCGTATCAACACACTCAATAGCCTACATGTTTATCAAAACTTCCTTTTTTGTAGTTACAATAAGAAGGTCATCTCACGTAAGTTCAAGATAGGAGACTTGGTACTTAAGGAAAATCTAAAGAATCAATAAGATTATGAGAAGAAAGGGAAATTTGAACCTAACTGGCTAGGACCCTTTGTCATCACAGTAACTTATGGATTAGGAGTGTACCAACTTTCCACAATTAAAGGGGAACCACTAGATGGGTCTATCAATAATAGTCACCTAAAGAAATTTATGCTTGATCCTTAGAGTATCTTAATTGAAAATTATAAAAAATAGAAAAATATCAAAAAGAGTAAAGAGAAATAATCCACCCTTTTGTGAAAACCACTTTGGTGGTGCCTTGGGTAAGTACCATGGTTAAAACCTATTTACAGGTGCCATTTATAGAAACCAATCCCCACCATCTATTAGCACTTTCATCCACTCTAACCACAATAAAATGTTTTTCATACACCTATCACCCCTATAATAGCTTGATATTGGTCCATAGTAGGATCATTCATCCTAGTTTAAGGAACTAACTCATAATAATTACATGTCATCCATTCCATTAAATAACAAATTATATACCTAACTAGGGGAATTTCCTTGACCTAGTGTTCGGATTGGATCCTTGAAGTTAGTATTAGAGGAAGAATATTTTGCACATTCCATAACATCATTTCATACCATCCATAATAAACAAGATCACTCATAACATTCCAAAATAAACCTGCATCACATTCACTCACCATAGCACAAATAAATCGCCATCTTCCTAGATGAGAGATTTAAGCGAAAACAAACTATGCAAAACCTAAATGACATTGATCATTCATTAAACAATCAAAAATAGGAGACTCTTGCTAAATTCTAAACTATCTACAACCTACTATGCGCTGCAAAAATATACTTAATCCAAAGTGAAAAATACAAAGAGAATGCAAGGAAGTAAAAATCACAACACCACCTCAAATAGGGATTTTGTTGAACTTGAACAAACACAAAAAATGAAAGATATTACCTTGCTCAAGTTGATCCTTTGTTTGGCCCTATGGATTGTTCGGTTATGTGCGCTCCTTCGATGGCAATGACACAAAATTGGATGCATAATGATGTGGATTAGATGAGGATTACAATGGACAATGTGGGTATGTGGATAGGTGAATCAAAGTGATGCAAAATGAGCTCAAAGATGTCTACAATGGTGGATGCAAGTGTGAGTGCTTGAATTGCTTGAGAATGAAAGAATGTTGAGTGAATGAATGAATCCAAATTGGCCTCTAAGAAATGGAGGGTCAATATGAATCCACCTTGGATAAGATCAAGGGCTTGGGTGAATTGTGCATTCACAAGCCCTCTCCCTGTGACATGTGGTAAATGATATGACAATAAGGACATGAGGTGGAAGTACTTTCATAGTACCTAGGGATTGGACAAGATCTCCTCATAAATGGGACCCTTGTCCTTGTGTGGGTAAAATGACTTAAATTCCTTGAAAGTCCTTAGAAGAATAAAAGTGAATTAAAAATTCACCTTGGGAATGGGATGCCTTCTCCAAAAAGGGAAGCATTTAATGAAAGGTTTGACTTGTGAAATACCATAAATGGCATAAGGATTAGATAGACCTAATTAAGTGATTAATTTGTGCAAACAAGGGATTAGGTGATAAGAAGAAGATTATGGTAAGTGGGGTATGATGGGGGATGTGACATGAATCCCAATTAAGGGTGTGCACATCCATAATTATAGATTAATTAGATTAATCTGAATTAGGAGTGGATTATGGAGGATGGGACTAGGAGAGAGAAAATCATGAATTTAAAATTGATTTAAATGCATAAAGGTTAAATGATTAAATTAAGTAAATGAGAACATTTATTTAATTTAGAGAGGAAAAGACTAATGATAAGATATTTAATTTATTGAATTAAATACCTTAGGGATGTTAGGGAAAAAGGGAAATATTAATCAAATAAATAATTTGATTAATATGGATGGAGAAGCTGAAAGGGATAAATTTGACCAAATGTAATTGGTCAAATTTAGGTGTCTACATTTTTCCCCTCTTCGAAATACTATTAGAATAACAATGTTTTGAAGAAAATAAAATATAGTCGACTCAATAGATGAATAGACTTAGAAAGATGATGCCCTAGCGTAGGAAGGGTGGTGGGAAATGTGCGGTAGCAGAGAACCCCAAAACATGCCCCAATGTCGCAGAAGGATGGATAGGATGGTGAAATGGATGTAAATGAATGATAGGGTATGCCCTCTCAAGAGGGTGGATGGGGAAAAGAGAGGGGCCCCAAGCGATGTCTTGATAGGAAGAAATGGAGGTGACCATGCAGAAGAGCAAGAAAAACCCAGAAAATGGCTTTTGAACGTATTGAAATAGAGACACATAGCACAAATGGTGACCCCGAGAAGATGGAAGATTAATTGTGGGGAAAGAATTTTAAATAAAGGGCAAAAAATGCCCAAAATTTAAAAAGAAGAAAGGTGAATATATTGTAATTTTTAAAATTACTATACACCATTTTCACTATTGGAGATTGAGAGAAGAAGAAAAAGAGAGAGAAGGAGAGGATGGCAAGGAGGGCCCACAAGAATGACAGCAATGGGGATAGCGAGGATGAGCATGAGGACGTGATCATCCACCGAGGCAACAAGATACAACTGTTCTACTTTGAGCACGTTGTGCCTCGCTAGGTAAGAGAAAAAGCCCACTTTGTAATTTAGATTTGAATTTTCATATATGTGCAAAATGTGGGAATGGGTAGGGTAGAAGATAGGGTGAGAAAAAATGGGTAGAGAAGGGATAGGCAATTTGCTCCCCAAACAGCCAAAATGTTCCCCATAGGGGTTTTGGCACAAACAGACGGATTGAGAGAAAGGCGAATCCGCATGGCAGTTTTTCCCAAGGGAAGAAGGGGATCGAGGGCACCCGAGCAACTTATTAGCCTCAAAAGGGTGAATCCACACCCAGTTCAGGGGTGGGTCTGCCAGTTGTGGTGACAGTGCCCCCCACCGAGGGGCGATTCCGCCCTGCGGGGCAGACCCACCACACATGCAGGGGCAGGGGTGTCGGGGAACCCCCGCCACAAGTAGGTCTACCACCTGGTGGAACCGCCATGGGCGGGTCTGCCGCCTTGTGGATCTGTTGTAGGTGAATCTAACAGGTGGATCCAATAGGAAGACCCGCCAAAGGTGAGTACACCGCCCCACGGATCTGCCACAAGTGGATCCACCAAGTGGACCACCACAGGCGGGGGAAGTCGCGGTGGATCTGCCACAGGCGAAGTAGCCCACGGCAGACCCGCCATAGGCGGGGGGAGCCTGTGGGGGACCCGCCACAAGCGGAGTGGCCCATGGGTGAACCCACCACAGGCGGGGAATTCCAGCGCAATGCCCACCTCGAGAGGTGGAGACATTGCATGGAAGGGGAAGAGAATGTGGAAGAAGAGAAAGAGAAGTTGGTAGGCAAGAAAATAGAAGGAAATTGGGTGGGGGTAGGGGAATCGAGGAAAACAACCTGGGGTAGGGGAATTAGGGAATCAGAGAAAAGATGAATTTAGAAGGGCTAATGATGTGTTTTTTATGGATGTAGCCATTTGAGGTCCTACGCATGAGAGAGAGACACTCGACAGTGCTGGCAACGACTATCTATGCCATGAATGGTGTGGGTCACAAGGCATTGGCGTAGACAGGCCTACTACATATGTTGGGTTACCCCAACATCCGAGTGCACAAATCCTTATTGATTGTGTTGATGGAGCGATGGAGTTCTGAGACGTCGACTTTCCATCTCCCGACAGGGGAGATGACAGTGACCTTAGAGGATGTATGGAGGATTTTGTAGCTGCCCATTACAAGGCATATGGTCAGTTGGACACGATGTGAGGTGGGAGGCTTACAAAGATGTTTGTGGATCTTGTTTAGACATAGGAGGCTTCCGATGTGAGGTATGGAATTAGATCTAGTTAGATATTTGGCTTTGGGAGTGTCGCCCTTACCACTATACCTATGTGGGTTGATCAGTGGTATCCTGTTGCCAAACCGGAGTGGGAGATTTTACAGTTTGAAGGTGATGGAGATAGTTCAACATATTGTGGAGCAACGCGAGGGAGAGTTCACATGGGGTGCATGTGTATTAGCACAACTATATAGGGATATGCATGTAGTGTGCTATCAATGAGTGAAGAGTGTCACACATGTGACACTCTTACAAATATGGGCCTAGGAGCATATCAGTGTGACCAAGCTAGAGATTATGGTACGTGGGACAACAGATGAGAGGTTACTTGTTGCCTAGTGGTACAGGGGAGATCAGGGTTGGTGATTTCACTATATAGGGTTTGGTGAGCTAGAGGGTTGGAGGAGGAGGCTAGATAATATCCAGGAGGAGAATATCATTTGGAGACCATACATGACACGGTGGTTCACAAGGTGGAGATAGGATGAGCTGAGGCATAGAGGAAATTTCTACTTAGTGTGCTACATAGTTTGGAGGGAGCCATACATCATTGAGCTACACAAGGTAGATAGAGTGTTGAGGTACTATGGGATAGAGAAGGACATACCCACAACACCCCAAAGGTTTAGGCAGATTTCATGAGAGGTGTTATGGGGAGATGCACTCTCATCAGAGTTTGGGAGGCAGATGTGGGAGTAGCAGTAGCCTACAGAGCTTCCCAAGAGGAGAGAGGGGCCAACAAATGGAGGGACATCGGTGCAATTTGTGTCATGGTGGAGATGGCATAGGTCGATGCAGATGACAACTGTGCACCTAATTTTAGGGGCGCAGAGATTTGGTGTGGAGGACAAGGCAGAGCCGGCTGCACCACGAAGGGGTAGGAAAGGAGAAGCTCAGTGGAGGAGAGATGCAACTAGGGAGGAGGAGGCCAAGGTGGAGATGGAGGAGTAGATGGGAGAGCAAGGGGAGGTAAGGGAGGATGAGATGAAAGAGAAAGTAGATGGGAGGGAGGAGGAGGATGAGATGGAAGAGCAGGTAGATGCAATGGAGGTGGACTTTTTGGATCTCCAACCAATAGCCATGGTACCATACACACCTCCACCACCATGGGATCCATCTGTATTTCTGGTAGGCACACTAGCGAGGCTATAGGTTATTGAGCAGCAACTGAGGGATTCAAAGGCCAGGAGGGAGAGACTGTAGACCGAGGTAGAGTGGTTGCAAACTGCCGAGTGGAGGGTCACACAACTGGAGGTGGACAGAGAGACTACGAGCAGAGGTGGAGAGATTGCATACCGCAGAGAATATGACCTTCAGGACCCTCGCATATGAGGTGGGGCATGACATCATTAGATATGATACGGCAATACAGGAGTTGGAGAAGAGATTAGCAGATACCCAGAGTGAGTTAGAGGACATGAGGAGGTTGGTGGAGGAGCGGATGAGAGCACAAGATGATCTGAGGAGGGAGCTAGATGAGCACTAAGAGAGGTTGGAGTGTGCAGAGGCAGCCATGGGAGAGTCAAGGGGATTTTGGAGAAAGATGAGGCAATAGAGAGGAGAATTCAGACTCTCGAGAGGGAGAGAGACCTTGGAATTGAGATATTGTCATAGTTGTAGGAGGAGTTAGGCCAGCTATAGTGAGAGAGACATAGTAGTGGAGGGGATGAGACTGATCCAGGATCAGATAGGGCAGCCACAGTATGGGAGAGGCATGACGAGGGCAGAGAGGAGATAGATGGACGAGGAGATAGAGTTGTTTCGGGGTGAGAGGGACAGGTTAGAAGATGAGACATCATGGATGCAAGGATAAGTAGATCAGTTGCAGATGGCACAGGATCTATGGGAGCAGGAGAGGAGATTCATTTGTGGACACTGGGACATATATAGATTAGAGCAAGATAGCACGAGGTTTCAAGTATCAGAGAGGGAGGAGCTCATACGGGAGTCAAGCTACTATATGGGAGCGTATTACATGGAAGATCCAGATCCCACACACCGTGTTCCCCCATACGTCTGAGCAGTGCCCCAGATTTCCGCACCCTCCTAGACAGGAGGAACATACACACGGGGCTACAACAGCTATAGGGAGACACCCCCATGTAGAGGTTTAGTGCAAGACTCACCTCAGAGATCTGATGGAGCTAGCACAGGGTTCAGAGCATCGGAGGGACAAGATATCGATGTTTGACATGTGTAAGGTGGATAGGCAGAGGACAGAGACAAAGGCCACTGGTTCCACAACACGGAGCAGAGAGCAGTCTATTCATTGATGTGGTCCCCAATTTTGAGGGGCACTCTGTACTTGTATTTTATTCGATGACCTATGATGGACATGTATTTCTTATTATGATGGACATTGTTATGGATATGTTTATGGACTTGGATATTTTGGTGTGTACATATGATGCGATGTCCCTATATACATGATGCATTTATAAGATTATGGATACTTATGTAGATATTTGTATGGATAATATTTAGTATGAGATGTGATGGATAATGTTGATATATGTATATGTTTATGATGATTTTTTATGTGACATGTATGATGCCTAATCATGTTGTGATGCAAGATGTGATGTGTAATATGTTGATGGACTAATGGTGTATGATGCAGGAGGTGATGCATGCGTATTTGCTTGTAATCTTATGATATACATCGTGAATGTTATTATTGCTATGTGATTATGGAATAGAAATATGATAAATGAAAAATATGATGGATGTGTATAGTAAAATGCATGTAATGAGATGGACTAGGCATGCAATGAAATGATAATGAAGGGAGCCTAATTTAAGGTGCTTAGAATAACAAATCTATGACAATCTAAACAACTTAAAATAAGACATGAATATGGTAATGATCTAGATAAAATGTCCTAACTAAATGAGCATGAACATGAACATAAATATGGGCATGCTTAGGAATGAATCTAGGCTATGTATGGGTGTATGATATGTGTGACTGCACCTGTCAAAACCATATGAATGCCGAGAAGAAACAAAGAGGGGAAGTGAGTGTTTGCACAACTAAAATCCCTAGGCATAGGTCGACAAAATGAGGGGGAAATAAAGGCAATGCAATAGAATGATGTGTAAAAATGCAATCATCATGCCATTTACCAATTTAGGAGCACTTATTTTTTCTATAGCAATAGACACAAGATTCCTAAGTATGAGGAACTAAGGTGGGAAAATGTCTAATCCGTAAAAGAAACATAGCAGACATAAAGGTTACCCTAACACCCCAAAGTCACGAGGACTTTGGTCGGGCCAAGTATTAGGATAACCACAAGCAAAAAGGATGCCTCGGTGCAACACGAGACCATAAGGATCTCGGTGGGTACTATGAGGGACAACCAAGAAGACATAAACAGACAAAAAAGCAAGAAACATCCCTATGTTGTCCAATAAAAGCACACCATGATATGATGAATCATGGTGACCCCGACAAGGCATAATAGGAAGCTCAAATGATAAACAAAATGTCAAAAGCATCAAAAGATCACAATCAAATGCCATATTTCCCTTGTCACAAGATCAAAGGATGGATGGGATTGATGCAGTCTACTAGGAAGGATGCATCCTGTTGAGACCAAATATGGAAACTAAACTAGGTGATTGACATGACATAGGATATCTAGAACCAATTGGACCTCATGATAATAGTGACCTTTGTTTTGAAAGCACCAACTAGGATAGGGATGAACTTGGTGACACAACAAAATGATAGGACAGGAGACGGGAGCACTCTCAAAGACCTAAGGGACACAAGACAAACACACACCCTAAAGACCTAGGGGCTCAGGGGTTGATCAAAGATCATCCTTTCCTACGTGAAAGCACATAGCCCTCGTAGTTTGACAAAATTCCATGGAGAAAGGCGGAAAGAGGATAAATGGGAACCACAGTGAGGATCGATATGGACGGAAAAATTCCCTAGGGGTGGATCAAAAGATCGACCTTGCCTACATGAAAGCGCAGGGGCAACGTAGTTCAAAAAAAGACTAAGGACTAGACATGATGAGATGGTGAGCGACACGATGGATGGACAAATACGATGATGCAAGACCAGTGACAAGATGAGGCGCACCGACGAGGACAAGCTCAGATCCAAGGGAATAAGCTTAGGAATATGGATAGTCACCATAAATCATCCAATTCTCAATCACAACAAAACCATGCAAGGGATGATGTCAGGATGATGGGATGAGACGGATCAAAGAGATGACGGGTAGGACCTAGAGATTAGGTGGATGGAAGGACAAGGCAACTAGGATGCAAGGTAGATAATGAGTAAGCCCTTTCATGGATGGCACCTATTTACCAGGTTTTCACCAAACGTACCTATCCAAGGCACCACGAAGAGTGGTTTTCACCATAGGACGTATTATTTCTCTTTACTATTTTTGGATTTTTTTTAACTTTTTTTAATTTTTATTTTTTTGAATTTTTTACTTTTTTTTGTATTTTTTGTAGGATAGGACAACCCAACTGACTTAAGCATAAAACCTTTTCAGATCTAGAATTTTAATGGGCTCTTCGAAGGGTTCCCCTTCAGGAGTAGCCAACCTGTATGCCCCTGAACCGTACTTAGTTTTTATGATATAAGGGCCTAGCCAATTGGCCTCAAATTCTCCTTTCTTGTCTTGATCTTACTGATTGCGTTGAGTGCCCTTGAGGACCAAGTCACCTACATTGAATTGACATGGAAAGACCTTCTTATTGTATCTTCTTTTGAGGTGGCATTGGTAAACTTGCAAATGATTATAGGCTTTCATGTGTTTCTCATCTAGGAGTTCAAACTGAGCAAGCTACGTAGCCCGTGTATCTTCATTAGTTATGAGGTTCTTCAATGATATGTGAAGTGATGGGATTTCAACTTCAATCGGAAAGATGGCCTCAGCCCCATAGACAAGGGAATATGGTGTGGCACCAATGGGGGTACGAATGGAAGTGCGGTAAGCCCAAAGGGCAGGATGGAGATGGAGATGCCAATTGCGACCAATGTTATTAACCATCTTTTTTGAGGATTTTGACTAAGGTTTTATTGGTTGCTTCTGCTTGACCATTTCCCTGAGGGAAATACGGAGTAGACCAATGATGTTGGATATGATAGGTCTCATAGAGTAATTTCATACACTTGTTCTTGAATGGCTTTCCATTATCAGTAATGATAGTGGAGGGGATCCCATACCTACAGAGGATATGGTAGATGATGAACTTAGATATCTGAACACCCTTAATTTGGGTAAGTGGCATTGCTTCCACCGACTTAGTAAAGTATCCAGTGGTAGTGATAATGAAACTGTGGCCATTGGATGATGGTGGATAAATCTTGTTGATTAAGTCAAAACCCCATTGTGAAAAGGGCCATGGTGTGATGATTGGTTGTAGCTCTTGCACTAGAGCATGAATCAAATATGCATGTTGTTGACACTAAAAACACCTCTTAAAGAACTCACAAGAGTCGTGCTCCATGGTTGGCCAATAATAGCCTGCTCTGAGAATCCTTTTAGCTAAAGCCATGCCATTAGAATGGGCCTCGCAGATGCCACTATGTACCTCTACTAACGTAGTGCGAGATTCGGTCCCCTTTAGACATCTAAGAAGGGTTCCATCATACCCATGACAATAAAGAGTATCTCCCACTATGGTATAATAAGATGTGCATTGGATAAAGTATTTACATTGATTGCACGTAAGGTTGGAGGGTAAGATGTTGTCATGGAGGTAAGTGTAGATGTCGTGATACCAAGGTGATTCAGGTCCTACAATGTTGCACACCATTTCAAATTCAGGGATATCATATGTTGGGATTAAGAGTTGTTCAACCAAGAATTGGAAATCTGTGTGATCCTTTGGCATGTCAATCAGAGAACCAATAGTAGCCATGGCGTCCGCTACCTTATTCTGGAGTCTTGGGATCTATTCAAATTAGATGAGGGTAAAATAATTCTTAAAATCATCTACCATGCACTTGTAAGGTAACAACTTTTCATCCTTAGTTTGAAATTCGTCATTGACCTATTTGATGACCAATTGGGAATCACCGAAAACTCGTAACTGAGTGATGTTCCATTGAACAAAAACCCTGAGACTCGTGATAAGAGCTTTGTATTCTGCTATGTTATTTGTGCATGGAAAAGCTAACTTGAATGATTTTGGAATGTAGTCACCTTTTGGTGTGACAAATAGGATGCCTGCCCCAAACCCGTTGTGCGTATAGGAGCCATCAAAATAAAGCATCCACATGGACGTCTCTATGATGGTGAGGACCCCTTCATCTAGAAATTTTGTAATCAAAGGATGGTCATCCTCCAAAGGAGCATCCGCTAACGGATCTGCTATTATTTTCCCCTTTATGGCTTTCCTATCCACATACTCAATGTCAAATTCACTTAGAAGCATGACCCACCTAGCCATACGGCCCATCAAGGTTCTTCTAGATAACATATACTTAAGCGGGTCCACCTTGGATATCAATGTCATTGGATGACTGACCATGTAATGGCGTAACTTTTGTGAACAGAAAACAACAACTAAGCATGCTTTTTCCATAGGAGAATAATTAAGCTCGTAGCCCACTAATGTTTGCTTGATATAATAAATAGCACGTTCTTTTAATGATTCATCATGTTGAGCTAACAATGCCCCTAGTGCCACTATAGTAGCCAAAATGTACAACAGGAGGGGCTTGCATGGGATTGGTGGCATAAGAACAAGAGGATGAGCCAAATATTCTTTTATCTAGTCCAAATCAAGCTGACACTTGGAGTCCCACTTGAATGTGATATCTTTTCGCAGCAAATGATAGAATGGTTGGAACTTGTCTGCCAATTGAGCTATGAATTGCCTGATGGATTGCAACTTCCCTTGAAGGCTTCTTAACTATTTCAAATTAATTGGCCCCTTCTAGAGACAATGAACCCCAGTAGTTTTCCTGATGTGACTCCAAAGACGCATTTCTTAGGATTTAGGTGCAGTTTATAATGTTCTAGTTGTTCAAATATCTTTCTCAAGATGGTGGGATTTTTTGATTGCGTTCTTGATTTTCCCAACAAGTTGTCAATATAATATTCCATTATAATGTGAATAAGGCCGTGGAATATAACCGTCATGGACCGTTGATATGTTGCCCCCACATTCTTGTGGCCAAAGGGCATGACATTATAATAGAAAGTACCCCAAGGTGTAGTAAAGGTTGTCTTGTGCTGATCTTCGGGGGAAATCTTGATCTGGTTATAGCTTGGAAAACCATCCATGAGGGATATCATTTCATTCCCTTTAGTAAGATCAACCAACATGTCAATATTCGGCAAAGGGAAATCATCCTTGGGACAAGCCTTGTTGAGATCACGAAATTTTGTGCAAATCCTATTGCTCCCATTCGGTTTAGTGATAGGTATGATGTTAGATATCCAATCTGAATAGTCAATGGGCCAAATGAACCCTGCTTCTAACAGTTTCTCCAACTCTTTTTTGACTAAGAGGGCCACTTGAGGATCCATTTTTTGCAACTTTGTTTGGAAGGCTTGGCCTCTGGATGAACGTCTAAATGATGCACCACTAGAGCGGGATCTAAGCTTGGAATATCTGAATAGGCCCATGCAAAGTTAATGATGCCTTCCTTGAGGAGTTGGACAATAGTGGAGTGTTCTTCTTCTGATAAAGATTTGGCTACATAGGTGATCCTGGAATTTTCTTATGTTCCCAAATTTACCTCCTATGTCTCTTTAATGAGAATAGAAGATTGCTTAGATATTTAAATTCCCACAAGGGGAAGATGAACGTCCCCATCTTCCAGTTCCTCGTCGAGGTTTTCATTGTCAGATAGACCCTTTATTTTTACTTTTTCTAAGCCAAGAACTGCCTCCGAGAAGTTTTCACTAGGTGACTCTTTTTTATTTTCTTTCTTTTTACTTTTACGGTTAGGGCATTCATCTTCCCCCAATCACATAAGGTGAACATAAGTATCGATTGAAGGAAATGTGTTGATGGGTGCGGCGGTACCTCGTAAGTCCCATTCTATGAGGTCGGGGTGGCGAAGGGGAAGGTCAATAGTGCAAATAGATAGACAGTCAAACATGGAGAGATCCATGTCATCGTACGTGAGTATGATGGATGCTTCTTCAGGTATGTCTTCAAGGAGACCATTGTCCTCACTGACATTGTTAGATGTACTAGTTGATGCTACTGGACCGTTTCATTTTTGGTCATAGCCTAAGCTTATACGCCTTGGTCTTATAGATGCTTCAACAAGTTGTTGTTTTCCCTGTTCTTCTATTCCCAGACCCCCACCTTGATAGTTGCACTATTCAATGAACTTAGATGTGTGGGGATAAGCTTCCTAGAAGTACTCCATGAGAGGACATGGTGGTTTAGGTTCTTCTTTGTAAACCCATTGGCTGACATCATCTTCCAGATGATCTTGAAGGGTTCCCAAATCTTTGAAAGTGGTTGATCCCATATTTTTAGAGTTGAGTGTGAGTATCTTTTCTTCTACATGTAGTGATGACTGAGAAGGCTAACCAAATGAGTGGGGAGAGGGAGGAATTTTTGCCATATTGAGTGTCATTTGCATCTCATACTCTCCACAACCTTTATCGACGATCTTGAGTTTAGTGATGGTGGGGCCAGGAATGGTAGAGGTGGTGGATGCGATACTGATTGAAGGATGTTGATATGGATTGGATCATGACATCTAAGGTGCCCCCATTTCGACTCCAGGACAGTAGTGAGAATGGGGAAAGAAGGTTCCAAAGCACGACAATAATCAAACGGTTGAGGATCGATGGGTATGGTCACTTCCATTGCTTGAAAAGGAAACTTCAGACATTGATGGTAGGTAGACAAAGCGACTTGCATGGAATGAATCCATGGGTGGCCAAGGAGAAGATTATATGGAAGGTCAAGATCTAGAACATGACACGTGGTGTATTGCACTATGGGACCAACTTGTATGGGAAGAAAAATAGTGCCCTCAGAATTCCTCTCTGCATTGTCATATGCCTTTATAGTGATAACTTGGTTGTTTAAGTCAGTTGAGGTATATCCAACCTATTTTATGAATTTCAATGTACACAAATTGAGGGTAGAACCATTATCTATCAAGAACCTTTTTACCTTATGGAAAGCAACGAGAACCTCTATATGAAGTGGATGATTGTGATCTAGTTTGATAAAGGGCATGTCATTTTGACTAAAACCCAACTGATAGTAGGAATATGAATGCCCCACTAAAGCTTGAAATTGAGTGGGATCTATATCATTTGGTACTTGGGTGTCTTGTAAGGCCTTAGTGAGAATTTTCTGATGCACAGGAGAGGACTTGAGAAAATCCAAGAGGGATATTTGGGCTGGTGTCTTTCCTAGGTGGTCAAGAATGTTATATTGTAAGCTCACATAAGCTAGTTGGGTCGATGTGGAAGGACCAGGAACTAAGATGCAAGTGTGGCAATTGTTACAACACATTGAGGATCCTTACCTTTGACATGAATCATGGAGACACTAGGCTCCACTTGGGTAATACACATAACTAGACCATCATAGTTATAGGGTACATTCTTGTAGCTAATATTGTTGGCATTGTTGTTTTGGTTGTTGGTGGTATGGGTTGTAGGATTGACGTTAGACGTGTTGGCCCCTTGACTATGATTGGGGAAGGTGTTCTGATATATCTGTAATTAAGCATTGGATGAGGATGTTTGATTGGTATCAACCAATATGTCTCCACAATCTATAAGATCTTGGACATATTTCTTAAGCCCATTACACATGTTTAAGGAGTGACCTTTGATCTTATGGAATTTGTAATACTCATTCTCTTTGTACCATGATGGCTTCAGAGCGGATGGGTCGAAAGGGTTAGTTACGAGATATGTGATTATATAGTTTTCATGTAACAGCCTATTGAACACAACACTTAAGGGCTCCCCCAAGGTGATGAATCAACATTTGTTATTGCCCTAATTAGTACCTTGATTAGTTTGATTATTTTGATTAGATTATTGTTGAGGAAGAGATGTAGCTTGCGGCACAGATATGGGATTCTATGATGGTTGTTGTGAAGGAGTATGTCAAGACCGTTGGGAAGTATTTGCGACCTGAACATGCTTAGTATCTATGACACCATCATTGATTGCATTCTTATTCTTGTTCCAGTAGCGAGATTTGTCTCCAGACTATTTATCTTTATTTGGATTATAAATTCAAACTTGCCCCTTGGCGATAAGGGCTCTCTCAATGATGCGACCTTTCTCAATAACCTCCGAAAAGGTCGAGACGCGGTGAAGGTTAAGGTTATGTCTCATTTCAGGATGAGCATTAGACACAAACAGGGTTACAAGGTCCTTTTCATTGAGTTGAGACTTCCTTCGACTAGCTAAGGTGTGCCACCTTTGTAGGTAATTCACAAAGGTCTCACCCTCCCGTTGTGCTTCTCTCAGAAGGTCTAGAGTATCAATGTCCTTCTCCAAGTTGAAGGAGAAGTGAGAGACATTTTTTTTTGAAAGATCAACGAAGGAAGTGATCGACCCTTTTGGAAGACCCATGAACCAATCAAGAGCTGACCCCACTAGACTTTTGGGGAATAATCACAGGAGGTAGTTATTATTATGAATGACTTCTTGGCAATGCGAATAGAACTGTTGAAGATGATTCTTAGGATCCGTCAGCCCCTTGTATTTGTCAAACTTGGGTATTTCAAAATGCTTGGGGAAAGGGATGAGTGAAATCGATGGGTTGAATGGATAAGGGCAGATGTCTTCAAATTTGAAATACTTTTTTGAGTTTCCTGCTTGCAAGTCTTTCAAAGCGGCTTTTACTTCTTCCAAATCCTTGTTTATGGGTGTTGATGAAGATGAATCATATTGTTGATAATATGTGGAAAAGGCAGGACTGGTTTGTTTAGAAGATGGTGGATTTGTGAATGATGCATTCGCTTGGTATGGATTGGCATATGTAGGTTGCGCTGACAAATTTGTGTAAGATTGTTGGTAGGATGGCTTATTTTGATGGTAAGGCGAGGGACCCCCTTATTGGTATGATGGTGGTGTTTGGTAGTATGGCACGGTAGTAGCTGATTGGTGTGACGATGGTGTTTGGTATTTTTGTGACATGTAATAGGGATTGGATTGGTAATTATGAGCAGCATATCGTTGGGTCGCATGTGGATATTGCTGCGTAATAGGTCTCTGTTGAAAAGGGGCTTGTTTTGGAATATGGTATGGTGGGGGACGTTGCAAGTAGAATGTGTTTTGTTGAGGGTAAAGATTTTGTGGTGCATGACTAGGAATGGGAGGATTAGATTATCGAGGTTGCCCCTGAAATTGTGATGAGGGTTGATGATGAGTTGGACGAGTGGGGTTTTGATGCTACTGGAGGATTTGAGGTTGGGGAGTGGTTCTAAGTTGGTTGACGAGCGGATTTTGTTGAAGTATCTATTGGATTATTGATCTTGAGGATTGATGAGGTGGTCTTAATGGATTACCTTGCGAGGGTTGAGAAGGCGGTTACTATGGTTGTGCCAATATGGAGATGTTTTGTTGAGGGGGTTGTTGTTGGATTAACTATGGCTAGATTGGGGTATGTTCGATTTTTGGTCATGACCCTTGTTGAGGGTTACCTTGTGGTGGATGTGATGATAGAACCCCACTTTATGGGGAAGGTTGAAGAGTTTGACTCAGAGGGAGGTCCATCTAGGTAGTGGCAGTAGTTGGGCGAAGGGATTCCCCCCAGGATTACCGAGAAGTTGGGTGAATGGGATTGATAATGAGGCTTGAGCTTGAGGTGGCAGTTGAGGAGGATTCGGGGGCATGCCAAAGGCAAAGGGGTCATGCAGATATGATGGTGCTCCCACAACTGTATTTGGAACCCAAGCTTGTGGCTCTTGGTAAAGTATTGCATTGCCAAATCCCGATTGGTACCAGTTGTCGATGGGTGGACCTTCAGGTACATAATCATTCCTTGGAAGGTTGTGTGATGCATGTGGGTCATGAGGTGTAGGAAGTGATGAAGATGGTACCTTGACATACTTTGATAGATCAAATCCTGACGGTGGTTTAATTGCTTTTTCTAGTATGGCAGCAAGGATCTTGTCTCCATGCTCAGTGAGAAGATGATCAGTCATCTGGAGATTGACAGGATTGTTAAGATATTCTTCCACTGTGACTTTGGGTTGATTCACCATGCTTTCATCAACTGGAGGGGATGTGTTTTGGGTCTTGATGTTGGAATGCGATGAACCTTCATTAGGATCTTGAGTCCTGTTATTGGGATCTTGAGGGTTATGGGGCTGAGCGCCTTGAATCTGTTGATCGGCCATGATCTTTTTCACCTGCGATCGAGTGGTAACGAGCATGTACAAAATGACCCTTAGTGATGAACAAGGGATTGATCAATTGGATTATGTGAATGATTAATTGATTGGGTTAGATGCAAAATGAAGAACACAAGTCAGATGAAATTCGATAGGATTGATCAATGAGATAACAAGATTGATTGGATCAATTAAATTGAACTGGATAGGATGATGATGTTGATGGGATTGGATTAATAAAAAATTTATTGATTCAATTTGGATCAAACTTGGTTACCACAACTGAGCCCAAACTCTGATTCTAAAACCTTGATTGGATGACGCAGGATGTTGGCTGATCGAATAGAGGCACAGATTACAACACTGAATCTACCTCAGGATAGAGATAGATTGATTGGGTCTCAGATGATTTACTAACTTAGGATGGGTGCAATCCCAAGTAAGTATATATAATGATGATTAGGATCATACACCTAAACCAACTTGGATAAGATTTTTACAACGAAGTTTAGGAGATTTAGATTGATAAATCGATGGTGGTTATATGATCAAAGGATGATATTGGATAGCTTGATTGGTGGACCAATGATCTTTTGAAGTATAATTGGACGAGAATGATGGTAACAAAAGGGTAAATGGTGATGGTTTGCTTGTCCAGGAATATTAGATCAGACCAAAACAAAAGTGGTATATGAAATAGACTTAGATTTTCTCAAAACAACATAGAATGTTGTTAATCTGTTGAAGCCCACAGAATCACCTAATTGAGTAGACTCGCCCAATTAGACCAGACAGGATCACCCTTTTTAGCAGAATCACCACTTTTGGTAGAATCGATCAACTGAGACAGGCGGAATCACCTCTCTAAGCAGAATTTCCCAAATAGGCAGGATTGGTCAACCGTGAATGATAGATTCACCTAAACAGGCAAAATTGGTCAATTGAAGGCTGCAGAATTGCCCCTCCAGGCATAATCACCCAAATAGGCATAATTAGTCAACTGTGATGGACAAATTCACCCAAATAAGCAGAATTGGTCAACCAGAGACTGTAGAATCGCCCCTCCAGGTAGAATCACCCAAACATGCAGAATTGGTCAACTGTGAAGGACAGATTCACCCAAATAGGTAGGATTGGTCAATCGAAAGCTATAGAATCGCCCCTCTTAGAAAAATCACCCAAACATGTAGAATTGGTCAACCGTGAAGGACATATTCACCCAAACAGGCAGAATTGGTCAACCGGAGGCTGCAGAATCGCCCCTCCAAGCAGAATCACCCAAACAGGCAGAGTTGGTCAACCGTGAAGGATAGATTCACCCAAACAGGTAGAATTGGTCAACCGAAGGTTGCACAATCGCCCAAACAGGCAAAATTGGTCAATCGTGAAGGGCAGATTCGCCCAAACATGTAAGATTGGTCAAACAGGAGCTGCAAAATTTCCCCTCTAGGTAGATTCACCCAAACAGGGCCGACAGAATCGCCAAAATAGGTAGGATTGGTCAAATAAAGGCTGCAGAATCACCCCTCCAGGCAGATTCACCCAAATAGGGCTAATAGAATCACCCAACTAGGCAGGATTGGTCAAATAGAGGCTACACAATCACCCCTATGAAAGGTCGACTGTGACAAAGGACCAAAATAAAAGGACACCAACAACTAACTATTAATAGAACTAACTCGAACGCAAGCACTGGTATATCACAGAAAAGATAGTCAAAGTAGCACAGTCCTAGATTTAGTAGGATGGGTTTGCAAACTCAATGTAGGCTCACCATCTTAGGCGAACAACTCAAGGTTAATTCTCTGTGATACTAGGGTGGTTCTATGGATCACCCTTTCTCGTGAAGGTAGCTAGCATTCCAATGGAATAGGGTCATCAACAGATGCCATAGGCTCACCTTCACACTCTCACTCGAGGTGTGTCAGAGTCCACTACGAGGATTTCTATCTCAACCCAAGGAAGTACGTGGTGAGTAACTTCGGGGTACGATCTGCATCCCCTGCACTACACCAAGCCACGACCAAAACACGAGTCTCTATCTAAGCTAAACAAGGCTATCTCGTGAGTCCCCAATATACACACAGTACGTGGGGCCCAAACCATGAACACCAGCCCATCATAGGCGTGAGTCGGGAGCCCCAGCGAGATTCTAGAGACTCAGACCAACTCATCACGTCTTATCTAGGTATCACCCTAGCTTCGACACTCTGCCAGACACGACATGCCTAGATTGAGGTACAGCTTTCACTCTCCCCCTTTTGTATACCCCGCTGGTAAAGCATGGTTGGGATCATCCCGTAGGTGTTGAAATCCTAGGCAGGTCTCACTAAGGGAAGAAGATACTAGACATCTCGGTTGGTCCCCAAGCTCGCACGAGGCGCAAGGGGAAATCTTTGACAGACGATCTTTTGGGTGGACTCGACTAGACAAGAGCGAGCTGTGATTTCTCATTACCCAGGATCGTCAAAAGGCGCAAGGGGAGAGGATACCTCAACAACTCCCTCACAAGCACAACAAATAGTTATATATTGACCCTCCTAATTAAACTATGTGTGCCTAACTAGTATGAAAAATAACAAGGATCTAACTATCGGTCTTCGACCGTTCATCCTGTATTAAAAGCGTCAGTAGTCTCATATCACTGGTCTTGGAAAAATGGAGTACAACTACACCAAATGTTAGTGAAATCAAACACACTCACTGACAACATGAGTTAGCAGATTAGTACCTGAAACTGAAAGCAAGACTGCCAAAAATGGTAACAAATGGGTCTCTAGTTTTACCTTAGATTCACCTCTGTGTTAAGCAAATTTTCCTTTTTGCAAATTCGTCCCTATGCAGTGGGAAGATTTTCCCTTTTGCAGATTTGTCCTTTTGCAAATTCGCCCCTGTACGGGAGGCAGATTCACTAGTTTGCATGTTCGCCCATGTACAAGGGGCAAGTTCGCCCTTCCGCACAAGTTTTCCCTTGTGCAGGGGACAAATTTGCCCTTCTGTCAAATTTTCCTGTGTAAGTCAAGTATATTCACCCCTGTAACCAAAATCTAGACCTACAAAAGGAAAACAACAAAGGACATGAAAGAAACAACTCGTGACGTGGGTCCCACCGGGCGTTCTAGAAATGTGTGCTACAAAAATCTACTTAATCCAAATTGCAAAATACAAAGAGAATGCAAGGAAGTAAAAATCACAACACCACCTCAAATAGGGCTTCCGTTAAACTTGAACAAAGGCATAAAAGGAAAGATATCACCTTGCTCAAGTTGATCCTTTAGTTGGCCCTGTGGATTGTCTAGTTGTGTGCACTCCTTCGATGGCTATGGCACACAAGTGGATGCAGAATGATGTGGATGAGATGAGGATTACAATGGACAATGTGGGTATGCGGATAGATGAATCAAAGTGATGCAAAATGAGCTCAAAGATGTCTACAATGGTGGATGAAAGTGTGAGTTCTTGAATTGCTTGAGAATGCAAGAATGTTGAGTGAATGAATGAATCCAAATGAGAGCCAAATTCTCTAATTTTAGGGGAATGGCCTCTAAGCAATGGAGGGTCAAGATGAAGCCACATTGGATAAGATCAAGGGCTTGGGTGAATTGTGCATTCACAAGCCCTCTCCCTGTGACATGTGGAAAATGATATTGCAACAAGGACATGAGGTGGAAGTACTTTCATAGTACCTAGGGATTGGACAAGATGTCCTCATAAAGGGGACCCTTGTCCTTGTGTGGGTGAAATGACTTTTAAGGAATTAAACATTCCTTGAAATTCCTTGGAAGAATAAAAGTGAATTAAAAATTCACCTTGGGAATGGGATACCATCTCCAAAAAGGGAAGCATTTAATGAAAGGGTTGACTTGTGAAATGCCATAAATGGCATAAGGATTAGATAAACCTAATTAAGTGATTAAGTTGTGCAAACAAGGGATTAGGTGAAAGAAGAAGATTATGGTAAGTGGGGTATGATGGGGGGATGTGACATAATCCCAATTAAGGGTCTGCACATCCATAATTATAGATTAATTAGATTAATTTGAATTAGGAGTGGATTATGGAGGATGGGACTAGGAGGGAGAAAATCATGAATTTAAAATTGATTTAAATGCATAAAGGTTAAATGACTAAATTAAGTAAATGAGAACATTTATTTAATTTAGAGAAGAAAAGACTAATGATAAGATATTTAATTTATTGAATTAAATACCTTAGGGATGTTAGGGAAAAAGGGAAATATTAATCAGAAAAATAATTTGATTAATATCGATGGAGAAGCCGAAAGAGATAAATTTGACCAAATGTAATTAGTCAAATTTAGTTGTCTACACCTACTAATTAATTTTTCGATCTACTTTACACATCTTATCCAACAAACCATTCCTTAATGGATGCATCCTTCCTATAATGGGATTTATTCACTATTGAGCAAATATTTTCTAGAAAGAAATCTGATAGTTGTTGATTTTTTTGGTCCTTGAGTATTTTTATTGTTTGATTTATCTTATTGTCCTATTTCAATGTTCCTTGAGGATATCTCAAAATGACTAGCAGATCAAGAATGGGGAAATATCATTGCTTTGATATGTTTTGTTTGTGGAATGGCTTTAAGCATTGCTATGATAGGTATAATCCTTGTGTGCATGGTACTAGACTCTAGAATTAACAAAATTTCCTTATGTATATAAGGTCATTAAACACCTTTATACATTTGGATTATCATACTATGAAACTATGTTCCCTTTCATATTCCGTCAAGGTTCCATCACGTCTAGTATATTTAAGGACAATCCTTGTATAATGTGTCTTCATCTAGGGAAAGGATACTAAAGTCACTAAGGTTTGTCTTGATTTTGTGTAAATATATCCACTTTCCACATATGAAACCTGCTCTAAACAAAAGAATGTTGATGTCACCATGGTTTATCATTGGTGTGCACACATCTAATTGCTACAAATAAAATTATCTATGATAATAAAATAGCACAAAATAGAAAGCACAATATCTATCATTTTTCTCATATGCATCTACATTAATCTATTTATATCCACCTATCTCATTTCTATCTCTTTTCATTCCATTTATCATACATACCATTATGTGACACCAATAAAAAATAACCATTTCCTCATTATCTTCTACCATACTAATTTCAATTCATGCATGTATCATGAAACAACCAAAAGTAAAGCATTACACATCCACATATCCTACATACACACACATGTTAGGAACCATACAAATGCATATCATAGAATAATTAATCATATACCACATATATAAATATTATCGTATACATATATCTTGCATCCATTAGGTCCATTTCATAGAATTCATATAATTCATGGGTGATCCCACAATCTTGGTTTACTATTTTTGGCCAAATTGGACACTGAAATATTTTTTTCTAACTAAATCTTCACTTTCGGGCACCTATAGCGGATAAACCGTGAGGAATTTGAAGATGATGCAAACTAGTGATTTCTAACATTTTATATATAGATTCTAAATATATTTTTTTCAAAAAAATTGGAATCAGATTGCACTTCTTTTTCCATCTCCTTCGAAAACTAGTTTTTTCAGCAAACAACATGTTTAAGGAGTGACGCTCACCGTATACAACATAACTTTTTTTCCATGAAGGATAAAATTATAATTCTTTCGAATTTAGATTTGTAACTACGATATCTAGTGCTTCCAATTGGTCTCATAGCTTTTTATTGAATATTTTTTCCTTAATCAAGTTTCAAATCCAAACTAATTACAATTCAAACATAGGTGAACCATATACAAGATAACTTTTTTTGTATGTATCGAAATTCAATTTTTTTTGTTGCATCAAGGACTTCAATATCTAGTCACTCATTTTTTAATTTTTTTTGATAATCTGCTGTTTTTCCACATGTGCAGAACAAAGAGCTTGATTTTTGGTGAAAAATCTATGTTTAATAAAACTGAAAAAACAAATACATAATAAAACCAAAACATATTAAAATTATATTTGTTGGATAGCTCATTCTGGGGACTACCATCATCCAATTGGGTTTGTGAATTCTCCTCCATTTTCATCCTCAACCTGAACTTCAAAGTGCAAAATTCTAGACTTTTTTGGTGCATGAGGGGGAGAAGGGGGGAAAAGGGGGGTTCAGGCGAACCCCTAGGGCTTCGAGTGAACCCCCTTTCCTTTTGCATTTTATTTGGTTTTCTTGAATGAGAAACATGGGGCCAACATTTAATGGGTTTGCTCGAACCCAAGTTCTAGCGAACCCTATTTTGGTTCGCTCAAACCAAATAGTTTGTTCAAACCCCTAAAAGAATTTTTTTTTGCATGGGGTCATTTTTTTCAACTTTTCCTTCCTCACTTGAATTGTAAACCACTTTTGTGGGTTTACCCTCATATAGGTCATCATCATTATATGCTAAAAAACTCAAAAATATATCATAGAATTACATCATGATAACATCTATTCTATGCATCACATCATGTAGCATCATCACATAACATACATAGTTGTTGCAACCAAAAATGAATCTAATCATCATCATCATCATTATATATATATCAAAAAATAATGTGTCATGATATATCACTAAATAAAGTATGTACATGGGCTCATTAGCCATAAATATAGAATGCATCATGCCCACGGGCTAAAAATCATAACGGGTCTATAAAAATGCATCATCTAAATACCCAAATCTATAGAGAGCTCCCTCCCTCATAATGGGTAAGATCAAGATGTTGCAAGCATGATGGTCTTGGAGCTTGTGACCCTCTCTCTCCCTATTTTCCACTTTTCCCTAGTAATGATCGAGGAGGTGGTGGCCCCATCACACCCTCACTCACTAATATTTGTGATCTAAATCTCTCTGAACTATTGCATGTAAAACTAGGAGCTTGTTGATTTAATGGTACTACTCCCTCATACAAAGACTTGTAGTACAAAGCCTTCTATACATATCATCCAATATTTGAGACCATCATTGTAGTAGGACCTTGGTCCACATCTTGAATCCTCAATAACGACTACTCTACTCACTGAAATCAAATAAGTAATGCATCTATCTCCACCATCATACTAACTAACTAGCCTTGTGCACTAGCTAATTGTGTCTGCAAACCCTATACCTAAGCGTGCGCACTCACCAAATATTCTTGCAAACCTTGCACCTGGACTTGTAGAGCTAAAACCTAACCATCATGAACCACTACCTCCTCTCCTATTGGTGGAGACTATATTGCCTTCTCTCCTACTGATGGTGATTGTATTGCCTATTGTATCACAAGGTGTGGCACCACTATTATCTATACATTGGTTACCTATCCTCCATCTCCCCAATCATCACCACCCCCTCTATCGTCCCCATGCCCAACTCAGTGATGTAATCACCTACTACTACTCCTCGGCTCATCTCCCCCTCTCCTCTCCTCCTCACCACCCCTCCCTTCTCGTTGTCCTCTACCTATCAATCGTCTAGGTCTCATCCCTTCCCACCATCTATCATACTTTGGTGAATCCCCTGGATCACTAATATTTGATCATGAAATCCATCGCACCAATACCAACCCCTCAAAATATCTGATAGTTGTCTTTGAACTAATCATGGGTCCCTAGTGTATAACCTCTCTAGAAGTATGGGAAAATATCGCCTCGCCAGCTAGTACATCTTGTCGATCCACAAACTATCTACAATCTCTATCTAGAAAATATAGCTCAATGCTCTATGTCATCCTCCCAATAAAATAACATGTATGTTGATAATATGGTAGCTTCTCTCCATCATCCAACCATGCCTCACACTACCTCCTAGGTCTCTGGATGAAACTGACCATGTAATCTATCACCCATCACCAATAAGGAACATCTTTTAATCTATGATATTTCAAATCTTTATCATAACTATAAATATATGGTAATTTGGGTGCTCATAATATGTTTGTCATCGGTCACATGACCATTATGTGCTCCTATGCCCATATATAAAGGAGTGTCACTCCACACCCTATGCTTTCTCCATGCTTGTATGTAACCTAGTGAAGATGATGATGCAAAGTATCCAATACACACGGACCCCATACATATACAACACCACCCTCAATCATCTGCTCAATCACTATCTTGTATCCAATAGGAAATCCACGACTCCTCATATCAAGGACTGTCACACTCCTAATCATTGTTGCCAACACAAGTATCATATCAAAATTTTCCTACATGTAGCCCAAGATGATCTCATAATCCTCTATCCCAAGCTCATCTATCATGAACACTCGACTGAGTGCCAACTCCCCACAATCCATGTCATAAACCGTCTACTCCTTATGGATCAAAATCAGTAGAATCCTCCACACATCCTCAAGGGTGATCGTCACCTCCCCAATCGATAACAATAAGGATCTCTTCTCGCTATACCATATCTCGGCTAACATCATCATCATCACCCTATGTGCTTGAATCTCGGATATATAGGTAATATAGAATAATCACATGGCTCCTAAGAAATCTCATTCATCTTGACCAATATGATACCTCAATCTCATAACATTTGGATGCCTCTCACACGACATCAAATGCTCTTGCCCACCCTGCATCCATCAAAGCCATCTTAGTTAACTCATTTTCCATAAAATCCCTACAACTAGCACCATTCATGGCATCAATCAAAGTTAACCTACCATTTACACCATACATGACACCAAAATTATCTTTCACATTAAAGGCCTCCTAGCACACTTCACATGCATGTTGTCAAAACTTTAATAAACCAATGCACCCTTATTATATGTATTTGTGCCAAAACCTATTTTTATCTCCTTCACTAAGAACCCCATCACATAACTCATTTAATTTTACTAATTTAATCATTTCCCATATCCTTCATTAAATTCATTTATTTTCATGAGCCTGCCTAAAAAAGTATAATAATACTTTTTGTCAAACTCCTAAAGGGACATCCCACCTCCATTACCATTCGTCAAGGCAAATTGGGGCATGTTACCAAATTTTTATACTTTCTTTAACGTATTGTATCAAAGAGGGAAAAAATGTAGACACTCATAATCGACTAATGTTTCTCGTCATTGCATCACACTAATCATTCTTCCAATCTTAATTAAATAATCTAATGGCATCTCCAATAGTTAAATAATTTTTAATTATTTAATTGTTTTAAAATTTCCCTCCACTATTAATTAAATAATCTTGGATTATTTTATTACTATTTATTCTTCTATTATTAATTAAATAATTTTATTTAATTAATTAATTTTCTAACTATCCTTGTTATTCTCAAATTAATTAAATAAATCATAATTATTTAATTAATGTATTATTATTTATCATCCAATTAAATAATTATTCTCCCATTTAATTAATTATCTATTTATCCATTTGCACATGTAATTAATAATTAATTCATTTAATTATTAATTACCCATGCATTTTAATTATTAATTACCCATGCATTTACACCCCATCAATTAACTGAAACTTACTCTCAGTCCACTCAATTAAATCCACTTCACTCCCACTCACTTCGATTTTGTTGAGCAATCAATTCAGTCCACTAACCACTAGTCTCATTTATCAATCATCTTAACTAATCCATACGATCAGTTAGCTACAATCAAGATATCAGTTAACTTCCTCTCAATTCCTCTCACCAATTCTAAACCATTGATCTTTTCAATCTCTCCTCAAATCTTGAATGTTGATCGGTGTCACCAAACATCTATAAGTTCATCCTTCCTATCATCCATTCCTCCTCCCATATCATTGCGAAGAAACTATACTTGTATTATTAGTGCTTTATGCTATTGTGCTACTAAAAATTTGAGAGAAAATACTATAACACCATTCTCTAAGGTGAAGAGAGAAGAACAATGGAGAAAAGTGAAGGATTCACATAGGTTTATGGTTTTAGTTTTATGTGATTCTTTTATGCTTCATTGATGATCTTTTGTTGAATTTGATTGTGGATTTTGATTGTTTGCTACTTGTTATTGATTTTCCTAATAATTTTCCAAGTCATACACAAATATGTACATGTATGTATCTATTTGTGTCTATATGCATGTATATATATGCACATATATAACACAATCATACTTACATCCAATATAAACCTACTCTCTATTGTTACAAACATCAATTTTACATATATTTACAATCTTGAGTAAATATATTTTTTAGATTAAATATATATTTCATAAGCATTAATGTGTTCATATTCACTACTACTAATACACACACACACACGTGCGCACACATATGTGAGTAGTGAATCTAAATATTGTGAGTAGTATAAATCTCTTTCCAATCTATAGATTTGATGAACTTGTAAGAATAGAGAGAACCAGTTCATATTCTTCATGTAAATGTAATTTTATTGGTATGTATATGTGCATGCATACATGCCCACACATACATATGTATTTGTATGAGTAGTGAATCTAAAGATAGAACATGGATATATTCAATACAAAATGTATTTACTCAATTGTAACTCTCTTGAACCAATTTATATATTTGATGTTTATAACTCCCTTTAACCAATTTATATTGGATATAAATGTAACATTTGTGTGTGTATATACATACATACACACACATATATACATACATGCATGTACATGTATATATGTGAGTAGTAAATCTAAACAAAGTGAGTACCAAAAATTTATATAAATCAATATAAAATATAAATTTAAACTTGATTGCAACTCTCTTTTCAATCTATATATTTGATTAACTTGTAAGAATAGAGAGTACAAGTGTTTATATACCCATGTAAATCTATAAAAAAAAATATATGCGAGAGAAGTGAATTTTCACATAGCATGTGAATATATATTTAATATAAATTATATATGTATTTGATTGTATCTCTCTTGAACCAGTCTTTATATTATATTTAAATGTAATAATTTTGTGTGTATGCATACATACACTCACACATATATATACATACACACACACATATATGCATACACACATATACATGTACATATGTGAACTTGGCGAATCTAAACATAGTCAGTAGCACAAATTTATATAAATTTAAAAAAAAAAAGTTTTAAAACTAAATTTTAACTCTCTTTCTAATCTATATATTTGGTGGACTTGTAACAATAGAGAGTAATTTTATATTGGACATACACACACATGTATGTATGTACTTCTGTGTGTGTGGTTGTATATATGTATGTATACATACATGTACACACACAAAACTATTATATTTACATATAATATAAACCTATTTGAGCTATTGTTACAAATATCAAATTTATATAGATTGGTTCAAGAGAGTTATAATTAGATAAATATATGTTGTTTTGAGTATATATTCACTATCCATAAATATATGTGCATGTATATTTATGTATGTCCACGTGTGTGTATATAGAAAAAAATTGTAGGATTCATATTTCATATATAAACCTACTCTCTATTATTACAAGTGCATCGAATATATGGATTGGAAAGATAATTAAAATGAAGCTTAAATACATTTTATATAAAATTCATATCTAGATTTGTGTTACTATGTTTAGATTCACTATGTTCACATATGTACATGCACATGTATATGTGTGTGTTTGTATAATATACACAAAAAAATTAATAAATTTACATCCAATATAAGCCTACTCTCTATTATTTTTTATATTGATAAAATATAGTTTTGAAAGCATCCAAACCATTATACAACAAAGCATCCATTAGGAAAATACAATGAGTACCATGAGATATGGGACAAACCAGATAACACATCAAAGAAAAATAGAGGTACAACTATAGCCCAACACCCAAATACAACCATAACCAAAAGACACAATAGGGAATCCAAGGATCCAAACTAGGCAATGTCAAACCCAACCCTATTCAATCTCACACCCTTCACTCTAGTATGATATTGGGAGACAAATTTAAAAAGATATTTCTTTGACATTTGTACAACTATCCAAGAAATATTAGCTTCCAGGTCCTCTAAACAAGGAGAAGCTAGGGGATTCCTCCATAGAGGAATCATCTATATGCATAATAGGAGTAGATGAATGTCTAGACAAAGTATCCAAACATAGATAGCTACCTCATGATTAGGTTGAAGCATATCTAAATTTTATGGCATTATAAGTTGAGTAATTAAAGTAGTAATAGGTTAGGACTCACAAATATAAGTTCATGGAGTAGCAAGAGCAAGACACACCAAATTCACACCAATGATGTGAGATCAAACATCTTGAGAGGACTTGACATCCTTATAGGAACTATTAGTTAGACAATTAGAGGCCTAAATATTCAAGTGATCTTCTCAAAAATTCTTCCACCATGGTGTTTTTCCTTTGGATCAAGCGAGTGGGTAATCAATAGCCAGGTGGTTGATGATAAAGAATCATCTACATATAAAGGGGAGACCCTCATAATTGAGTAGTTGATTCTAAATCATATGCCCCGCCATCAAAAAAATGTCCCTATAAATATTCTTGGAGATATCAATATCTACCAAAATATGAACAAACATTGAGTGACCCATCTAGAAAGTGGTACAATCAACCTTCAAGAAATGACCAATAGAGTTACCTATGGTCTAATAGAAAGAATATTTTAAAAACTAGAGGGGAATATTTAGAAAGTGAATACAAACATTTCTGACATTGAGAGCTTTAGAAATGGGGTTGAAGGAAGTGGTCTAAGGCTTGACTAAGAGAGTTCTCTATCCACATCCATAAATTGTCATCAAGCACCAAATCATTATCCTTTGAAGAGTCAAAATATGTAATGAATAAACCCTTGGTACAAGGGAAGAGTGTGATCTTTCCCTCAACAAGAGGCTTCCATGAATCCAAGACCCAATTATGTAAATTAAAAAGGGAAAGCCATAAATTATTAAATCTACAAACCAATCCCCCATGCAAGTAAAAACATTCATTATCTAGAACACCCTATCCACAAATGACACTAGAGAAGACTATGCACAAGCAAGAGGCTATAATTTTTCTTGTAGAGAGTGAGCATGATACACATTACCAATAATCTTTGCATATGACTATCGACTCAACCCAAACGTAACAATCTTATCACCTACATTGATATGATGACTAAAAGAAACATCATGATTTATTTCAATATGAGGAGAGGTCACCACAATCACATCTGGCAAAAGGAGGCATCAAGGGACTAGTAGAAACCGATGAATTCCCACCACCAACAACTATGAAAGTAGGAGAGGCCAAAGTAATCTCATAGTGAGTAGAAGAACCCATAGGACCCTATTCCTCACTGCAAAAAAAATAGAGGATCCAACAAGTCCACAAGATATTGATGTGCCTATCATAGGACCAACATGAGCCAAGAAATGCAACTCAAAAATCCCTAGGGAAACCCTTGTAATGATAGTCACGTGAGCAGGAAGAGGCATGGAGGAAGCTAAAGAGGGGATGTTAAAAAAATAGTATATAGCTACTCTCTATCGTTAGAAACATCAAATATATATATAGAGAGAGAGAGAGATTTGCAATCTTGAGTAAATATATTTTCTATTGAACGTAGATTCACTACTCGCTATATTTAGATTCATTAAGTTCACATGTATATACACACATGTACTTGTATTTTTGTATGTGTATAAAAATACATATATGTGTATGTATATTATACACATAGAAAGATGTTAAACTTATAAATATATTTGAGTAGTAAATGAAAACATAATGAATAGCACAAATATTTATAAATTCAATACAAAATACATTTAAACTTGATTGTTGTAAATCCAATCTCTATAATTGATGAACTTGTGGGAATAGAGAGTATTAAGTTTTTATAGTGTCCATGTAAATGCAACAATGATGTGTGTAAATGTGTATACGCACATGCACACACATGTGTAAATGTGTATATGCACATGCACACACATGTGTATATGTGTGAGTATTGAATTTAAACATAACATGTGGATACAAAATATATTTTCTTGATTGTAATTCTTCTCAACCAATCTTTATATTGGGTATAAATCTAATAATTTTGTGTGTATGCATTTGTATACACACATATGCCTATACATGTATACATGCATATATGTGAGTAGTGAATCTAAACAAAACTTGAGTAGTACAAATCTACATATAAAAAAATATAATTTATATATTTAAACTTGGTTGTAAATCTCTTTCCAATATATATATTTGGTAAACTTGTAACAATAGAGAGTAAGTCTATATTCAATACAAAAAATATTTTCTTGATTGTATCTCTCTTGAACTAATCTATATATTTGATTAATATAACCATAACTCAAGTAGATTTAATTTGAACGTAAATGTAATAATTATGTGTGTGAATAATGAATCTAAACAAAATGAGTAACATGAATCTTATAAAAATATATTTAAACTTAATTGTAACTTTATTTCTATTTTTTATATATTTGATGAACTTGTAACTATAGAAAGTACGTTTATATTAGATGTAATTACTTAATTGAAACTCCCATTCCAATCTATATATTTAGACACCTACTACAAGGAATCTGAATCAAAAGTGATGCCAATACATAGAAGAGCAGATTTGGGCAATATTACATACCTGCAGGTTGGCGCCAGTCAAGGAGGTGAAATCTAGGGCTTGTTGACACCAAGGCAGATCCAAATCACAGACCTAATCAACCGGATCTGAGGAAAACAGTCAGTTGTTTACATCTTTGTCTAACATGGGCACAGTTCTATATTCGCCAAAATACGAGGAAAATGTGATCGGGACAATCTTATCAATCCTAGGCGCACAACCCTATTCCTAATTGTATGGTGTAAGGAAATTCAAAAGCATTGGTAACAAGGCATCATGGTTGACGGCTTACAGGGGTTCAATTCTCACATTCCTGCATGGATCCTGCATTCCTCCTGAAGCAGCCAAGGCCACGACTACAAAGGAGATTTTGTCAATACTTGAAACCCACCAGGTTCTGCTAGAAGAAGTTGCTATGGAGCTACATGAGATACAAAAGATTAAACAAGAAAAACAGAGGACTCCCCAAGATATTGCCTCCAAGGGTCCTGCAATGCGTGCCTTCGCAAGAAAATTGAGAGATGCCCAACTGGTTTTGGACCAAACCCTAGAAGATTATGGGAGCTACAAGAAAGGAAAGCGAGCCAAAATATCAGGCTCAAGTGTAGATGATCTTGTGGGTCTTGGTGATTTGAAAGTGTCTGAGATTATCAGCTATGCCCATCGAATAAGCTACACAACATTTGCACCTCCAGAGTTTGCTTCAGGGCAGGTTCCTCTCAGGGGTGCAATACCACCTGCTCCTCAGGAGGAGCAAATGAGAGCTTCCATATTGTATCAATTTGCAGGCCTTGATGTTGGAATTCCAAAAGAAACAGTAACAGAGGCATTACCTTTTGCAATTTTAGAACCTTCTCCTACAGAGTCCATGACTGACAATCCTATATTACCAGAGGTTATACCTGGTGTGCATGTGCCAGCAATGCCACCTGGATGGAGACAGGGGATGCCTATTGAATTGCCACCTATGCCACCCGGATGGAAGCCAGGGGATCCAGTTCTATTACCACCTCCTGGTTGGAAGCTTGGAGATCCTGTGGTTTTTCCAAAGCCACAAGAGCAAATGCAGGCACCACCAAAGCCAGTTGCTCCTGCCAGGCCCATTGCAGAAGCTATTCAAGTGCCCTTTGTGCTACTTGATATCAATCCTGATAACATGGTAGATGAGTACAGCAGTGATTACTCTACTGAAGAAGTTAGTTCAAAGGAAGAGGATGAGGATTGAGAGTAAGAATTTGCTGTTTTATATAAAGAAATTCCTGTTTTCCAAAGGGAAATATCATGTTGTTTTCCATACTTTATATGCAATGTATGTTGGTTTTCTTTTGCTGCTATTGCAAAAGACTATGATGCCTAAAGACAATGGTATCCAAAATTCAGATGTACTTTTTCTTGTATAAAAAAAAAATAGTTTAAGGGGGTTCTAGTCCATTTTATAACGAAACTTTAGAAATTTTTATTGGCCAAATGAGACTAACTATTTCATGTGATGTTTCATTAGTCACAGTAAAACAAAATGTACCAAAATAAATCATCAAACGTGATTGGTTTCCACATCATGTACCTAGTTTAATGTGAGATCGCTAGGGGTGTTCCCTTGGTTTGCACCTTTGATAAACCTTATATTTTTAGCTATGCATGTCCATGATCCAAATAATGGTCAAATTTTCATATATTTTGCATAAAAATTATGTAATAAAGTTTACAAGGCCCTCAACATTAATTGTTTAGATTGACCTTCATATGTGGTACAAGTACATGGTAGGGTATGTGATAGACAAACATACTATTATCCAAATTGAGAGCTTTCTTAATATAGAGAATTGGTTGGTGAGAGGATGCCCTCAATGTTTACTTGAAGCCTTATCTTTTATTGTTGAGTGTGTGGCTATTTTTGGGAAGCAATTGATGGCCTTACCCGGGTTGTTAGCTAGTCCCACATTGTCTCTTTAGATAAGGTGAGCCATTACTTATTGAGGAAACCATACAAGTCACCTATAGCACATGGAGTTGCATCATCATCACAACCAAATCCATGACATGTTTCCTTCCAATCACTAGATGATCTCGACCATACTACTGATGATACTCAAATACATGATTCTACATGATTTCTTATAGAGGGCCTAATTAGAGCATATCATGTGATATAATTGCAACTAGGTGTCCCTCTATCAAATGTTGGTGCATATATCGACCATATCATCATAGATTTAGATAATCCACTAAGCTCCCACCCTATAGATGCAAATATTCAGCATAGATCCTCTTGTGATTAGAAGTCACTAGTATTAACACCATCTATTGATTATTATACTGCTCCTTTCAATATGATAAGTGTGATATTGAAGTAGTACATAGGATTGCTTATTAATCATTAACATTCAATAACTATGGTATTAGAGAAATAAAAGGGTGTCAGACCTTTTATTGATGATTATTCCATTCCTTATCATTTAATAGGTTTCACATTGGAGTAGTGTGCATGAGGCATGACTTATACAAAGTTGATTGCTTCAATTCCAATTCCCTTTTGCATTCATAGTCATTTGTGTCCATCATTGCTATGGTTTTTTATGAGAGATCGTCAACAAAAGTTGAGGCGAATGTGTAGAATACATGTATATATGTGTCCATGTATATCAATTTGGATGGAGATGGTATTTCAAGTCCTAGTCTAGCTACATAAGTATATAATTTAAGTTATGATATATTATTAAATTTCAACCATGTGTGAGAATTCCTACATAGTTATAATTTGAATGTTTTTTTGCACATGTATGTCAAGTTAGCACTTGATATTCCTAGTTCAAGTATGGGGATTGAACACATGTGCGATTTACTTGACAACAATGACCAAGAGCTGATGTTTTATGTATGCATTCTATCTTTCTAGAGTAAGTAGATATTTTTTATAGTTTGTTTTATTTTTGTATAATTTATGTTCTATTTTTGTATAATTTATATGCTATTTTTTGTGTACATATGTGGAGGGCTATATTCATCATTTAAAGCATGATTCTCACTTTGAGATTTGTTTGACTAGGAGAAAACGTGGTGACTCATATGTCTTTATTTAGTATGCATTTAAGAGTTGGAATTGCATATTACATTTATTTACTTTTATATTTATTAGATTATTTGACTTTGATATGTATTAATTAAACTTCTATTTATTTGGCATTTACATGTGAACATTTAGTTCTATATGTTTACTATGTGGACATTTAATTATATATGTCTGTTTATTAACACATGGACATTTGTATCTATATGTAGTTCTTACTACTACATAAGCATATTATTTCAATATATGTTTACTGACACATGGGTATTTATCTATGTGTAACCTCTAGTATGTGGACATATATTGAAGTATTAATATAAATATCACTCCATAGAATCATATCCAGAATATCTAAGACATAACATCCTATATTGTGTTTGAGAATTGGTGAATCCACAAGTACAACAATCTACCAAAAAACTTTTACAATTGAGAGCTACAAATAAAATTGTTGTATTTCCTTAAAAAAAAAGTAATCATTATGATACAATGAAAGAAAATAACCTTGATATATTAGCAAGGAAAAAAATCCTAAATCTTACAACATTATGCCAAATGTCTTAATCATGTGAATTGAGACAAGAAAAGAGCATAAGTAACCTTAATACTAAGGTGTGAATAGGTCAAAAAGTCTAATTGGTTATACAAAGTATCATGTTCACACCAACACCCCCCTTTAAGCTAAACTTAGGAAGGTACTAAACTAATGTAGAGAAAGCAAGAAATGGATCCCAACAACTGGCCTGATGAGGTACTCATGTATAAATAAAAAAATCTCTCACAACTGGAGGAAAAGAGAAAACCTCATAGGAAAAATCTCATCTCCAAAAAAGAGATAAAAATGTGAAGGAATAGGGGGCAGGGGCCCTAGCTCGATTGGCTAAACCTTTCCTATGATAGGAGGTTAGTCACGAGGTCTAGTCTCCCCCACCCTCGTGGTACCAAAGGGCGTGTCGCACCAACACCGCCAATCACGTTAAAATTTTTACCAGATGCACTATAATTTATAGGGGGTCGTGCTACCCGATTCCTACAATCTAAAAAAAAATGTGAAGGAATAAGGACTTACTTGAGAAGACTCAAGAAGACCTCAAAGGACAACTTCCTTTACCCCAAGAATCAATAATCAACACTAGAAAATCTCTTGACTAGAAAGAATTGCACCTCAATAATCAACCTTATTGGGTGATAATGCAATAGTAGTTTTCTTCTTACAAGCAAGAAATTTGACCAAAACAAGGAAAAACATAAACCCAAAAATGGACTTTAGTTAGTCAACATCACCTTCCCAATTTAAGTAAACTATCTATGAAGCTCCTAGTGTGTACTAAATGCCAAAAATGTGAAGTGCCCCAAATATACCTCAAAATACACTTGTCTACCTTCTAGTGAATGTCACAAGGATCATGGGAAAAACAAGAGACAAGCCCAATAGTAAAGGTGATATCAAGACATGTGTGTGTCAAATCCAAGAGACTACCCACCAACTATATATACAAAGTGGCATCAATGCTAGGTGTGGTGCAAGTGGTAGTTAACGTGGCACATGACATTAAATGGTGTAGATATGAATTACAATTAGCCATGCTAAAAAAATAAAGAAAATAAATGGCATAATTTTGTTTAATGTATGGAGATACCTTTGGGAGATTGAAGAACTTGTAGACCAAGAAAGAAGTGTAGAAGCCTAAGATCTATTATGTCAAAGTGATCCATTAATGAGTATTGTGCATCTTGAAGCATGGAGGAGGAGCTACTCATGAGAATCAAATCATATATGCACAACACTAGTATCAAAAGATGTGTTTCATGCCTCTGAATATATACTATGTGATCAAAGTGGCAATGTGTGAAACCGGATTCAATCAAGATACCATATATTTTCTCATAAAAATCCCTAGGGTATTTTTTGAGACCATACAAATAATGGTATAGCCTACTGTAGACACCTAAAATTGTCTAACACATCACACATTCCTCTAATTCATCATTATCATTCATCATCCCCTTTTATCACCTTTTAATTAAATAATTCCCAATCATTTGATTAAATCAAGACCATTTTTCTTCTATTAATTAAATAATTTGAATTATTTGATCAGTTCATTATTTTTCTCTTCATCGCCTTTAATTAAATAATTTTTAATTATTTAATTAATTAAATCATTTTTCTCCTCCACTTTAATTAAATATTTTTGATTATTTAATCAATTTCTAAATTTCCTCTCATCCCCTTAAATAATTTTTAATTATTTAATTAAAAATCATTATTCCTCTTATCTCTCCTAATTAAATAATTTCCTAATTATTTAATTAGCTAATTTCCTTCCATAATAAATGAATTATTTAATTCATTTAGTTGCACATTCCCTCCCAAAATGGAATATTCCAAATTCAAATTTGAAAATATCTCTCCAAAAATATCTCAAAATATATTTCTAAAATTTAGGGAAGAGCTTCAGTTAATTGAACATTTCCTCTTCATGCATGGTCTCTCCATCCTTCATCCACTCTCAACCATTGATCTGAACTTTCAATCTCGACTGTCGATTGAATATCTTGAAATCTATAAAATAAGCTTTCATCCTTCATTCAAATGGCAAAGTGTTATGATGGCTTGATTGTGGGGCCTATCAGCCAAACAATCAATTTCAGGTGTCACAAGGAGCTTGAACCTAAGGCTACACCAAAGTTTCAAATTTTGGTTAAATGTAAAAATTGCAAGAACTTATTATCTTGTAGAAGAGTTTAATGGGTGCTCATGTTTTAAGTTTGGTGGAATATGGAATTATTTTCAAACATATTGTGTTCTAGAATTTAAGCTCTCGTTCAGATCTACAAAAATTTCAGCATATCTGGTTCCCCTTTTCCCACATATTCACTTCCACACCATTTCCCCACGTCCCCATCTCATGTTGATGTCATTGATGAGACTTTCCATTCAAGCTAGATTATTTTTGTGTGTATTATGAAGTTGGAAGTGGGGTTGCATTTCCATGCCAAATCAGTTGGAGTCCAACATTTGGAAAAGGCCAATGCTAATACATAATGAAGAAAAGGTAGTAAGTTGTTGACTTCTCGTATGGGTTGATGGAAGTCAATATCTTACATATTGATATTTGCAGGGACCCAAAGATCTACAGGACCTTGTGGGGGTAGTGATGGCATCTAGATAAGTCCACAAAGGGCCCAAAAAATTTATAGAGCCATATTAGGCCAATTTTTCCACCCAATACCAATAGGATATCCCACATGGGCCCGATTCTCATGTTACATCCTAATCCTAGTCAAAGCCCCACATCCCATGGGGGGTTGGATTTTTGCAAGAAGTAAAACTGAAAATATTAGCTCTCAACTACTACTATTAATGATACAACCATTGTTGTAGCTACTTGTTATTGATCTATGGTTCCTTGTAAGATATTTTAAATGTTGCTTGGTGAGATTCCAAGGGAAATTATAGTAACATACCTCATTTGTGGTTTGCAAAAACTTTGTTCTATCAAGCAATGCCCTAGGATGTGATTTCGTTGGATTTTGAGGGTGATCTCACTCAATTTCACACTCAAACCCACAAACAATCAATGTGTAGATATTGTGGGAATAAAAATGTTTTGTACACTTTTGGGCAGTTAGACTAAATTACAGATGACACTTGTTGTGGTGTTGGTTGGGCTCACAATTAGGGTTTTTTGTGCAACATTGTAACATGCCAATCGTTCACTCAAGTAAAATTTCCTAAGTTTTCACTTTCAAGTAAATAAACTATGTAACTTAACCATTGCCATAATATTTTTTTATAAATAGAGAAAAAATTAACATAGATGTCATAACAATAATCCACATTGATTCCATTTCCAAAATATTTCACATATTACAATTTTACAAAGAATGTGTACAAAGTACATACATAGCTCAACTGAGCTTCAAAGCAATAGATATAGATGGTCCAGGAATCCTCTTTCAAATATTGGTCATCAGTCACCTTCTGAGGAGGAGAAGCATCACTCAAGTGCTTTTCTACCAACCATGGACACATATGTGGTCCCCCGCACATCTATCATATGATAGATGGCCCTTCCCTTCGATGAAGAGATTGGCGGAGTAACCTCATAGTGACAACCATTCTGAGCTTAGTGTTGTGTCCTACATGACTAGAACTTGTAACCCTACAATCATAAACTAGCACGCATAAATGGATCACAATGAATTGACAGTGGAGCCAAAGACAATCGCACTACTTTGGCCAAAGTGTTCTCACTCAAGTCCTTGAGTGATAGTCATCCTACTCACATACACTATTCAAGCTCGATTTGACTTTAGGCCATTATAAACTATGCATAGGTATTTCCTTCTATGGGTAGTCTTTAAACCTAGAAACAACCTATTCCCTTTTCCCCAAAACACAATGGTATTTCTACCCACAAAGCACAAATACAAGTTACCCTCCCTTCAATGGATATTCAAATCTTAGGTGTAACTTACAAGCTATCTAATACAATCATATAACCTTGCATTGAATAACCTTTAAGTTATCCTTGTTTCATCATTCCTAGTATGCTTATACTAATGATAAACAAACCCTCCTATTATGGAGTATTTACAAACACTTTCATAGAAAAGCATAAAACAACTTCTTTTCCTTTTCACAAGCAAATACTATGATTCACTAAAGCAAGATTTCTCAAACAATTCCAATCAAAGCAAACAAGACTTTCATTCTTTCATGATAAAATACAAATAAAAGAATATTAGATCCTCATGCCTATAATACGCTTGATCCAATTGACCGAATCGATTCACAGCTTTCCAATGACATCTTGCTACACTTCTCTTTAACTTTTAAAAAGACTCAATGCAATACTTCATAATAGCCTCCTTCTCTAGGCTCACAAATAACTCAATGCTCTCATAATATAACACAATGCTCTCAAAATATAACTCAATACTCTCAGAATAATAGCAACATAAAGAACTATAGAATTGGGTGTCCCAAATGAGAGGGTTGGTTCCTCTAGTTATACAAAATATTGGGACATTGATGCCTAAGGAAAAGGTGTTTCAGTCGATAGCACTACAACGTGTAGGTCGACTCATCTCTAATAGCAAAAAGGTGGTATAATTCTAAGTACTGACTCAACTTGGTATTCTACAGATCAACCTCCTTTTCTTGACAGTTACTCAAGGCTATTTCAAATTTGCACATTCTTAAAGGATGTGAATCAAATTGCAAACATGATAAGCTTTTGCAGAGACATAGCATTCATAAAATGGTGCCAAGTTTCAGCCTTTTACCTATTCCTTTGGCGCGATTTATCCAAAGAAACACTCCTCAATTAACAAGCAACACATATTCATGGTCTACTTTGTCATAGTCTATTTATTTGACAGAGGAAGAATGAATTGACTCCTCCATTATAGCATTCAAATTATGCTTTGACCAACATGTTTATTGCTATTTGTTATTTCCTTTTAACATGCATTTAAATCACTTTGCACAACAAGATTGATATTAAATATTTCCATCACCAATTATATTCTAGATAAATGTGTTCTAAGGTTTAATCAATGTGCCACTACATAATAGTGATGCTTTTTTTATGATATCGACCATGGCTTATAACTCCATGTCAGCCTTTATCTTTTGCATATTACTTGCATAGATCAATCTCTAATACTTTGCATTATATATATACAAATCAGCCTTTATTAATCATATATATAAATATATATTTATATATATACATGTACATATATATATATATATATATTTCAAAGAATAGCCTCAACGCTATATATATATGTGTGTGTGTGTGTGTGTGTGTGTGTATTCCATGTCAATCAAATATGTATACGTTTGATATTCAAATGATTAAAATCAAGTTAACATTCATATAATAATATCGATTGTATATATATATATATATACCTCTAAGTACATGTATACGTACATATACATATATTGATATATCCGTATGGACATTTTCATTTGTCACACATACATATATATCGACATATGTATACATATGAAAATATGTATATATCTTATATATATAGTTATGCATTAGATTGCACAATCAAGCACATATACAATTAATATCTTATTGATAGGAAATATACGTGTGATGTATGTACACATATATGCATACATGTCGCATTGTCCGTTTGATAACACCATGCTCGTAAGCAACCCATTGATAAGCATGCATAGGTGCGTTTACCTATGTACTCTCATGTATGTGTTCCTAAATGTGTATGATCTATCGTCGACATGCATATGCATACATATATATACATTCAATGTATGTTCACCTTATCAATCAAGCATAGTAACGTAAGGAAGAACTCTAAACTCTAAACACATAAACATCATCCAAGAATGCACTCAACAGTATTCAATACCCTTACTAATGCAAACACATCATACTAAGGAACGACTTACCAATTCCCAACACTTATGACTATACTCAACCATTCTACTGTGAGTGTGTGTAAGCTTAGTTAGGTTTAGTTACTGGTTACCTAACCAAGTTCTTCTCTTGAGTGATACTTCCCCTCACACCTAGAGGATTGAATATGAACCTACATCCAACCTAACACATTCCCATGGTAGTTAATTATTCATCAAAACGTGCATTTACATAATACTTTTCCACAGTTAGAATATCCAATTCAATAACCATTCATTCCCATATATGCATTTCAACATATGACATTGAAATAAACATTCATTCATAATTCATTGATAACAAAGTGTAAGCACATATGTTCTCAATCAGAATTCCAATTGCATTCACACATGCAATAATTTACTTTAGCATAGTAATAGAAAGTATGTAAACACACAAGGGGTTGTGACATACTCCCCCCTTGTGAATCATTTTCCCCAATGATTTTATGTAGCAAACATAGATTAAACAAACAACATTGTTTTCAAGAACTTTCAAAAGCAAGTAAAATATGTGAAAACTTTTGGTGTATCTCAACATAGTCTTCCCAAGTGGCAGAGTCTTCTGCATATTGGTCCCCATTGAACTTTACACTACAGAACTTCTCTATTACATAATCGATGCTTATGTGTTCTGAGCACCTTGATAGGCTTGATTGTTACCACTCCAAGGTCATGTACCTGTAAAGAATTCCAATCAATCACATGATTATCCCCTAGTATATACTTCTTTAGGTAGGAAACGTGAAAGATGCTATGCATCCAGACAAGAGCTGGTGGCAACGCAATTCGATAAGCTACAAGATTCACTTCCTCGAGAATCTCAAAAGTTCCTACATAGCGCGAGGCTAATTTGGATGACTTTCCAAATTTGATGGAACTCTTATGAGGTTTAACCCTCAACAACACCTTGTCACCTATTGCAAAATTTTGGGGCACTCGCTTTGCATCTGCATAGCTTTTATGTCTATCATTAGCTTCAACTAATCTTTTAACAATCCTCACTTGTTCTTCCATTTCAGCCAAAATCTTTGGCCCAAGACTCACCCCATCCTCAATTTTATGCCAACTTATAAGGGTTCAACACTTTTGACCATATAATGCTTCGAAAGGAGCCATCTTTATTGCGGAATGGTAGGAGTTGTTATAAGAAAATTCCACTAAAGGCAAGTAATCTTCCCACTTGTATTGTTGATCCATGCAATACATTCTAAGTAGGTCTTCGAGTACTTGATTTACTCTTTTTTTTTGTCCATCTATTTCCAGATGATATGTTGAGCTTATATTCAGTTGGGTCCCCAGTGCATAAAATAAGGTTTGCCAAAACCTTGAGGTGACTCATGCATCTCTATCTAAGATAATCTTCTCAGGAATTCCATGCAGTCTAAACAATTCTTGAACAAATTTACGAGCTATGATAGGAGCTCCATCAGTTAGATTCCCGGGTATGAAATGTGCTACCTTAGTAAGCTTATCCACAACCACAAGAATGGAATTTTTCTTATTCCTTGACATAGGCAATCCTTGCACAAAGTCCATACTTATGACTTGCCACTTACTCTCTAGAATATCATGTGGGTATAACAAGCCTGCAGGATGATGATGCTCAGCTTTTACCCTTTGACATTCAAGACACTTAGCCACAAATCTAGCAGCATCTCCTTTCATCCCTTTCCAAAAATATAATGGCTTAACATCGGCCATCATTTTTGTCACACCAGGGTGTCTAGAGTATGGTGCTTCATGAACTTATTTCCATACTAGATTTCTTAACTCTTCTGAGTCAGGTACATACATTCTTGCCTTATACCTAAGTATTCCACTGGCTTCAAAATGAAAACCTTCATACCTTGCATCTTGTGGATTTCTTGGGAGTTCTTGCTTAACTTGCATATAGTACTCATCCTCTTTGCATTTCTACAATAATTGACCTTTTAAGTCAATTTGGATTGTCACTATTGAGGCGGTATGACGTCTTCAACTTAAGGCATCAACAACCCAATTTTCTTTTCCCTTGATATAACTAATACTAAAGTCATAATCAGATATTAACTCCAACCATCTTCTCTACCTTGCATTCAAATTAGGTTGACTAAATAAATATTTCAACCCGTGGTGATCAGTTTTCATCTCAAAAGGCTTCCCCAACAAGTAATGTCTCCAGATCTGCAATGCGTGAACCACTTTTGCTAACTCTAAATCATATGATACATAATTTTTCTCATAGGGTTTTATCTTTCTTGATTCATAAGCAATTACTTTCCCTTCTTACATTAAAATTCCACCTAAGCCTTCTCTTGATGCATCTATGATAACAGTGAAGTCTCCATCAGGATCTAGTACTTTCAAAATTGGGGCAGTAGTTAACTTCTCTTTGAGTAGATCAAATGCTACTTGGCACTTTTTTGTCCACACAAAAATTTTCCCTTTTTTTTGTAAAGAAGTAACTAGAAAGCCTATCTTGGAGAATTTTGCAACAAAATTTCTATAATATCTTTCCAAACCCATAAAACTTCTTACCTCAGAGAATTTTTTAGGCACTAGCCATTCAAGCACTGCCTTGATCTTAGTTGGATCAACTAAGATACTATATGTTGAAATCACATTTCCAAGATAATGTACTCTCTTCTAAAAGAAGGTACACTTAGAGAGTTTCCCATACAACTTGTGTTCTCTCAGTCGTTGTAGAACTATCTCTAAATATCTACAATGATCCTCCTCATTCCTTGAATAAGTCAGAATATCATCTACAAAAACCAAGAAAAACTTATCTAGGAAATCCCTAAATACATTGTTCATAAGGTTCATAAACGTTGTAGGTGCATTAGTTAGACAAAAGGGCAGAACTGTAAACTCATAATGCCCATATCTAGTTTTGAATGCAGTATTAAAGATGTCCTCATCTTTAATTCTCAACTAGTGGTATCTCGATCATAGATCAATCTTAGAAAATATAGCAACTCCCCTCATCTAATCAAATAGATCATCAATGTGTGGTAATGGATATTTATTATTTACCATAGCTTTGTTAAGCATGTGATAATATATGCACAACTACAAGGTACCATCCTTCTTTCTCACAAAGATTACCAGTGCTCCCCAAGGTGATACACTTGGTCTTATCAATCCCTTAGACACTAATTCATCTAGTTGTGCCTTAAGCTCCATTAACTCAGTTGTTGTCATTCGGTAAGGCACTTTGGAAATACGTTCAAATCCTGGTACTATATCAATTGAGAAATCAAATATCCTTTTTAGTGGTCGTCCAAGTAATTCTTCTAGAAACACATCCGAAAAATTTCACAGAATAGGATATCTTTCCATATTTGTCTCTCTGGTTTCCACCATTTCACCTTTTTCCATCTCTTGGAAGCTCTATGTTCCAAAATTATCAAGATCCTCTTGAGAATTAGATCCCTTATAATCTTCAAGATTTTCCATCTTGACTGCAAAGAGCTTGCATGCTTACTTCTTAGCCCTAAGTAATTGCATTATGGATATTTGATGCAACTTGACCTCCCTAGGTATCCCTTGTAGAATCACTTGATTACCAAAATCATCTAAGCATTCTACTATTTTCGCATGACATTCTACCTTGGCTCTATGTTTCCATAGCCAGTTCATTCCTAGGATAACATCATAGGATCTTAAGGGTGCTACATAAATGTTCACCTCTGTAGAGAAACAAGGTAGCTCAATCCTAGCTATGAACAAACATTGCTCCATTATTTCTCTTGTCTAGTTTGCATATTCTACAACCCAAGATTTTGCCATGTAACCACCTTTCCTAGATATTTTCTTTGCTATTCTAGGTGAAAAAAAAAAAAATAGTTTTTCTAGTATCTATAAGTATGGAAATAGGTAAACCAAATAAAATACCTGGAGGCTCTATTGGAGTAACTTGATACTCTCCTTGGTGATCGTCCAAGGTAGAATGAGTCTTTTGCTAGAACATTGCTTGTTGGGTAGGGAGTGGGTTACCATAAGATCGTGACCCAGAAGAGTTATTGGGACATTGACTAGCGTAGTGGTCTTCCCCACATGTGAAACATCCAATATTTGGTCCCTCCTTCCTTGTGGGTTCTCCAGATTTATTAGCATTTCCACCAGCATTATTAGTATTCACACCATTGGATTTGTTCCTCTTGTGTTCCCTCCTTGATTCTTTTCCATTATTTTGGGGACCTTTTCCCCCTTGTTTTTGCAAATCATACACAACTTCAAACTTCTTTGGAGTTGGTTTGACTTGAGCTCCCACAATCTTCTTATGATTCCTGTTTTCCTGGTGAATGGAGATAGCTTTGAGCTTCTACTCTTTCTTAGCAACTTTCTCATACACTAGATCCATAGTGGCTAGATCATGAACATCTACCTCTCCTCCAATTTGGATATTAAGTCCCATAATGAATTTCCTTATGTGTAAATGTTCATCCTTCTTATACATTGGCACATAACATAGCAAACGGGTAAAATTTTCCCAATACTCATTAACTGACATCTCACCTTGTCTCAAATTTCAAAAAATATGTGTTTCTAGTCAAAATAGAGTTAAGGCAACCATATTTTTCAGAAAATTTCAACAAACTCATTCCATGTGAGTTTTAGAGAGCTAAGATCGAGTTCCATTTTCTTATTCATCCACCAGTTAGAGGCTTCTCCTACTAACTGGTAAGATCCCCATGTTGCTTTTGTGACTTCAGAATAATTTTGAATTTTGAATTTTTTCTCCATTTGGACCAACCATGCCTCAGCTTCATCCCTACTGGTGCTACCTTCAAACTTGGGTGGGGTTATTTTCTTCATATCCCTAGAAATATCAAAAGCCATACACTTCCTATTAGTTTCCTCAAACAAAGAAGGGTGTTTCTCTTTCTCATGATCATGGGTTTGATCATGTTCATGAGAAGAATTTTCTCCCTCATCCTCATTATTTGTAACTTCCTTCTCTATTCTATCCTTTACCCTTACTTCTTGCTCTAGGTTTCCCAACCTTTCTAGGATTTGATCCAATCTAGCCTCAATACCCAATAGACCTTGTTCGACTTCTTGACTTCCTCCAGGATCGGTCATTGTTCTCACCATCTTTGCAAGAACGGATTATACCTAAAGGTTCATCCATATTAGATTCAAATATGTTCTTATTACCTTATGGAAAATATTTAAATGAGAATTCATTCGCACATAAAGAAATTTCACATAAACTTTTGATAAACACATGATTTTATTATTTTCAAGGATCTCAATATCCTTTAGATTACATAAAGTGACTTCAAATAATCAAGTGGAGAATATCCCTCGGATTCACTCTTTGACACATAACTTAATGGGGTATACCCTTCTTATTTATGTTCATCTCTCATTTGTTCATATCTATCTTTTTGTTCATCTCTTATCCCAAAATGGATAATAACCTTTGGATTTGTCATCCAATACATAGTTGTGGGGGACATAACCCTTTGATTCATTACTCGAGGAAATTATAATCACTTTCGGCATAGGAAGGACTCTAGGGTGTCTAAATATGAATTTTGGGTTGACACTTCCTTCTGAGGGCATATCCCTAGAAAGTGACATGGAATCAAACTTTGTTGGTGACACTGGAGGTAGATAGTTGTAATTGTCCTCCATCTTCATCTTTCTCTTTACCTCACTAATCCGAGAAAGAGTGTGACTGAAAGTTTCAGTGTTGCTTAACCAGACAACATTGTCATAGTTGGTACCCTCAATTTTACAAACAATGGCCTCTCTTTCCTTCTTGGCTTTCAGGTAGAGCTCATTCTCGATTATTGACTTTCTTGCAATTAACCTGAGATGCACCATCCTAGCACAAGAATTTCCAAACATTAGATAATGTTGGACAGAAATTATGATGAACTCATAGGTTCCAAAGCTAGACATGGTAGCTCTGATATCGCATGTAACATGCCAATTTTTCTCTCAAGTAAAATTTCCTAAGTTTTCACTTTCAAGTAAATAAACTATGTAACTTAACCATTGCCATAAAAAAAAAAATCTTAATAAAGAACAAATGAACATAGATGTCATAACAATAATCAACATTGATTCCATTTCCAAAATATTATTTCACATATTACAATTTTCCAAAGAATGTGTACAAAGTACATACATAGCTCAACTGAGCTTCAAAGCAATAGATATAGATGGACCAAGAATCTCCTTTCAAATCTTGGTCATCAGCCGCTTGCTGAGGAGGAGAAGCATCACTCAAACGCTTTTCTGCCAACCATGGACTCATATGCAATCCCCAACACATCTATCATATGATAGATAGTCCTTCCCTTCAACAAAGATATTAGTGGAGTAACCTCGTAGTGACAACCATTCTGAGCTTAGTGTTGTTTCCTACATGATTAGAACTTGTAACCCTACAACCCTAAACTAGCATGCATAAATGGATCACAATGAATTGGCAGTGGAGCCAAAGACAATCACACTACTTTGGCCAAAGTGTTCTCACTCAGTACTTCAAGTAACAGTCATCCTACTCACATACACTACTCAAGCTTGATTTGACTTTACGCCATTATAAACTATGCATAGGTATTTCCTTCTATGGGTAGTCTCTAACCCTAGAAACAACCTATTCCCTTTTCCCCAAAACATAATGGTATTTCTACCCACAAATCATAAATACAAGTTACCCTCCCTTCAATGGATATTCAAATCCCAAGTGTAACTTACAATCTATCTAATACAATCAAAATATAACCTTGCATCGAATAACCTTTAAGCTATCCTTGTTTCATCATTCCTAGTATACTTATACTAATGATAAACAAACCCTCCTATTATGGAGTATTTACAAGAACTTTCATAGAAAAGCATAAAAAAACTTATTTTCCTTTTCACAAGAAAATGCTATGATTCACTAAAGCAAGCTTTCTCAAACAATTCCAATCAAAGCAAACAAGACTTTCATTCTTTCATGATAAAGACAAATAAAAGAAGATTAGATCTGCATGCCTATAATACGCTTGATCCAATTGGCTGACTTGATTCACAACTTCCCAATGACAACTTGCTAGCCTTCTCTTTAACTTTTAAAAGACTCAATGCAATACTTCACAATAACCTCCTTCTCTAGGCTCACAAATAACTCAATGCTCTCACAATATAATACAATGCTCTCAAAATATAACTCAATGCTCTCAAAATAATAGCATCAAAAAGAACTACAGAATTGGGCATCCCAAATGAGAGGGTTGGGTCCTCTATTTATACAGAATATTGAGATATTGATGCCTAAGGAAAAGGTGTGCCAGTCAATAGCACTACAATATGCAAGTCAACTCATCTCTAATAGCAAAAAGGTGGAATAATTCTAAGTACAGACTCAGCTTGGTATTCTACAGATCCATCTCCTTTGCTTGACAGCAACTCAAGACTATTTCAAATATGCACATGCTTAAAGGATGTGAATCGAATTTCAAACATGATAAACTTCTACAGAGACAGAGAATTCATAAAATAGCACCAAGTTTCAGCCTTTTACCTATTCCTTTGGTGTGGTTTATCCAAAGAAATAGTCCCCAATTAATAGGCAACACATATTCATGGTTGACTTTGTCATAGTCTATTTATTCGATAGAGGAAGAATGAACTGACTCCTCTAGAATAGTGTTCAAATTGTGCTTTGACTAGCACGTTTATTGTTGTTTGTTTTTTCCTTTTAACATGCATTTAAATCACTTAACACAACAAGATTGATATAAAATATTTTCCATTGCTCGTTCCAAGGTTTAAGCAATGTGCCACTACAAAATAGCGATGTTTTTTGTATGATATCGACAATGGCTTATAACTCCATGTCAGCCTTTATCTTTTGCATATTAGTTGCATAGATCGGCCTCTAATACTTTGCATTACATATATACAAATTGACCTTTATTAATCATATATATATATATATATATACATATATTTATATATATACATGTACATATATATATATATATATGTCAACGAATAGCCTCAACACTATGTATTGTATATGTTTGTGTGTGTGTGTGTGTGTGTGTGTGTGTAATAAAATATATATATACTAATATATATATGTATTCCATGTCAATCAAATATGTATACATTTGATATTCAAATGATTAAAATCAAGTTAACATTCATATAATAATATCAATTGTATATATATATATATACCTCTAAGTATATGTATACATATGCATACATATATTGATATATTTGTATGGACATTTCCATTTTTCACACATACGTATATATCGACACATGTATACATATGTATATATCTTATATATATAGTCATACATTCAATTGCACAATCAAGCACATATACAATTACTATCTTATTGTTAGAAAATATATGTGTGATGTATGTATACATATATACATACATGTCACATTATATGTCTAATAACACCATGCTCATAAGAAACTCTTCCATAAGTGTGCATAGGTGCATCTACCTATGTATTATCATGTATGTGTTCCTACATGTGTATGGTCTATCGTTGACATGCATATGCATACATATGTATACATTCAATGTATGTTCACCTCATCAATCAAGCATAGTAACGTAAGAAGAACTCATAAACTCTAAACACATAAACATCATCCAAGAATGCACTCAATAGTAATCAATACCCCTACTAATGCAAACACATCATACTAAGGAATGAATTACTAATTCCCTACACTTATGACTATACTCAACCATTCTATTGTGAGTGTGTGTAAGCTCAATTAGGTTTAGTTACTAGTTATCCAACCAAGTTCTTCTCCTGAGTGATACTTCTCCTCACACCTGGAGGATTGAATATTAACTTGCATCCAACTTAACACATTCCCACGGTAGTTAGTTGTTCGTCAAAACATGCATTTACATAATACTTTTCCATGATTTGAATATCCAATTCAATAACCATTCATTCCCATATATGAATTTCATCATATGACATTCAAATAAACATTCATTCATAATTTATTGATAACAAAGTGTAAGCACATATATTCTCAATCAAAATTCCAATTACATTCACACATGCAATAATTTGCCCTAGCATAATAATAGAAAGTAGGTTAACACACAATGAGGTGTAACAAACATGGCCTTCTAAAATTATGTACACCATTTGGATGTGGGTATGTTTGCCTCAATCATCATTTTGAGAAATGGAGGATAATTTTTTGTTTTGGAAATAGCAAAGCAAAGAAAAACTTACACTATAGAACCAAAGAGTTCATAGTTTCCAATTTTGGGTTTAGCCATTTTGCATTGTAATGATTTTGGTTTATCCCAAATTTTTACTAACACTTGTAACTATTGTAGATCGAGTGATAAAATGAATATTCAACATTGATTGAGTGTCTCTATGTGCATGGTGTCCATTTCTTGATGTGTTTTCTATTAGTTGGCCAACTAGGCTACTATAAAATTCTTGTAAATATTTTGCAAGAAATCTTCTTAGAATAATAATCAAAGTGTATGAGTATGTTCATGGATTACTAAGTAGAATCATTTAATATTTCACAACTATCTATGGTTCTTTTGAATGTATGTGTAGATCCCAGATTACTTGTGCATTTTGGAAAACCTAGTCTTTTGTGGTGTGTTGATTAATGCATCACCTTGGTTTTAGTTAATACATCATTTGTATTAATTCAAACTATGTTTCCCAATTGGACAAAGGCACCAATATTTTATTATCTTTCTCTCCCTACCATCCTCAATACACTCAAAACTCATAAATTTAAACATTTTTTAGTTTACTTTATTTTCGTGTGTTCTTGTATCATTTCTAAATGTCTATAATATCTAACGGGTTATCATAAAACTCATTCATTGACATATATGATAAAATTAGTTTTTAGTAAGGTGCTAATCCTTACATGTCCAGACTAACACATAGGTATATTGTGGCACATGTATTGGGGTACACTATGCATCGGGTATAGTTCGTTGTAAATATTCAATATTTTAATCATCATCTAACACCTTAGGGAAACCTCCCTTGGTCTTGCAGAGCTAGAAGTGAAGGTCTTATCCACCTCAATTAGTGGTCCTTAGCTACCCAACCTAAAGATAGTTTTGTGGTGATCTTCCCAAGTTTGACACCCCTAGAACCTAGGAGATTAGCATGATTTAGGGATATGGGGCCTACAACTCATATCACCAACACAACCTATGAAAAAACATTAGCAACAATACATGCATTATATCACTCAATAGAACCATCAGTTGTGTACTTGATCTGATACACCACTTGCATCAAACAATCACTTTACCTAAAGGAAGAGAAACCAAATCACATGTGTGATTCTTCATCAATGAATAATACTCCTCATTTTTAGCATAATCCCACTCTAGAATACTTGAATCTACCAAAAAAATATGTATATCAACAGATATAACATGACTTAGAAGACTAAGATCAAGTGTGATGATAAATAATAGGATCACTAACTAAAGATCTAGCCTCTTGAATAGTATTGCAATCCCCACTGAAGCAAAACATGAGTTGTATGAGACAAAAGTTGTGGAGTAGGAAATGGTGATATAGAAGCATCATTTGAAGTATCCCCCAATACACAGGTATCCTCTTGAGATAAGAAGACAGAGAAATTATTAAGGAAGAAGCAAATGTAGAATCTAACTATGGGAAAGACTCGTCCAAATGTATGTCTCTATGAAAGTAGATATATCTTGTGGTAAGATCAATAGATGGTTGAATCTTCTTCTCAATTTTCATATGTTAACCATTCAATATGAATGTCTAAGCCTCACTATAAAATACCCTAAATAAGGAAACATCAAGCTTAATAGTGGACCAAGCCTCCCATGTAGTGATATTTGAAACTTCCTTGAGGGGAATGTGGTTTTGATTATAATTGGAACCATTGATTGTCTTATCCTAAAAGGATTGATCCATAGACCAAGATTGAAGCATAAAATTGGCCATATCCCTAAGTGATATGTTATTTCATTAAGCAATGTCATTCTATTAAGGAGTATAAGGAACCAAATGTTGATGATGAATGTCGTGCTCAATGTAATAGTTCTGAAATTTCTAGTTCACATATTCCTCCCATTATCTATGTGCAGCTACCAAATAGAAGAACCTAATTTCTTCTCCATGAACACCATAAATATATTGAAAGTGGTGAAGACATCACTCTTTTACTTGAGAAATTACACCCATGTGACAATAATAATTGTCAATGAAGGTAAGTATATACTTGAATCCTAAAAAAGGAGTAGGAAAGGACATAAGGTCTCTATGTACCAACTCCAATAAGGTAGAAACATGGTGGGGCTTACCCTTAGTAAAGGTATCCTAATGATTTTTTCCAAGAACACGACATCGACAAGTACTCTATATGCATGAAACCTTAAGAATACCAAGTATTATCTCCTATGTACTCAACTATTGTAGATAGTTGTAGTTAACATGAGAAAATTGTTCATTCCAAAGTTTACTTAAGGAATCTACATGGGCAATGCGTTATGAAACATTAGATGACTCAAAGAATCAAACTTGTACAATATAGACTCGTGATTAGTTCTAATTGAAGCAAAAACTATCTATGGATGATAGAGATCATAAATGACATCATGTGGGAAAAAATCAATTATCTTACCTCCCATTTTAACAAATCTAGTAGATAGAGAGAAGATTTGTACAAATCTTAGGAATAAATAAAATATCCTCAATATAACCATTAGTCATTTGTACACTCCCTAAGCCCAAAATTAAAATATGTGAAGATTTACCTACAATTTGAGAAGTATTGCTATCAAAAAGAGACTCAAGTAAATTGGATGATTGATTCATGTGATGTGAGGTTCTAGAGTTTACAATTCAATAGTGTGTTGAATATATAGCCTATGTTATAAGTGCATGATCTTTACCTATGTTGGTGGAAGAAGACTAAGAGAGTAAAATTGAGTGTTGGTGCATAGCTTCCTCTAATGCCTCTAGCCTATTCCAATATCTAGTAATTGCATGTCCCTCCTTGTCATAAAAACTACAATGATCTCTTAATTTATTCTTTGATTTATCATCTACTAAGGTTGAGTATTAAATACCTAATAAAAATTCACCCAACCATAATACCTAACAATTCAACATAGATATAGATTATCTTGTTTGATATCAATACAATTTCAATATTAGCAATGGATTGGTTTTTCTAATATAACCTCTAATTGGGCTTGAAGTAACTCTCACTACCTAATATAGATTCTATCTTATTATTTTGTGTCTTCTTACCTTTTCCATTGGATGATTGGGCATCCAATGCATGAGTTTTGAAATTGGAAAGGGACTCTAACTATACCAACTTAGCCTATTCCCATGTCAAGAAATCACAAAAAGACCTCAAATGAAGGGAAGGTAAATGTATCTCCCAATACATTCATGGTGGAATATAAATTATAAGAGAACACTTGAAATGGTCCTCAAAGCTCAAAAAAGATGAAGAAAATCCATTCTTTGTCATCTTTATCCTTTCCACAACCCTATAAAGTGATATGAATGACTTGAATTTCACCAAAAATTCCTCAATAGAGGGAAATGAATCAGATGCCAATGTAGTCAACTCTACCTCAATTTGTAATGTCTATAACTCATTAACTATACCAAAGAGCTCCTTGTACTTATCCAAAGTTACTTTAGGATTTCCACAACACTATATATGAAACAACATGCTATTTAAAACATGAAATACAATAAGACCCATGGCTTCATCCATCTTGTTCCTATATAAAAATATTTCATATTCTCAAGTGAATTTAGGTGCAGTATCATCCAATGTGGACCATAATCCCTTGGACATGACCAATATACTCATTTGAGGTTACCAAGTGTGATAGTTGTACACTGTAAGGGTACAATATAAGAGGTTTCTACCATGTGTGTATTTGTTGAGATTTACAAAATTGAATAAATAGTAGTATTAACTTTTTATGATTCTCTAAGGTACTTTAGGAAGGAAATTTACTCCCCATAGCAAGAAAAAGAAAACCCTTTTGCAAATTTGACAACTAAAAAATTGAAAAAGAATTACTTCACTTCATATTTGATTTTTATTTACCTTATAAAAATTCTAGAAAATTAGGTCTAAGTATTATGTAGATCGTTGAGCCAGCTTTTCAATGCTACAATAATTACAAAAAAATGGAGATCTAGGTAAAAATTTATGAGCCTAAAAGTGGAAAAATAATATCTAACTTCAATAAGCAATAAAACTCACCAATAAAGAAATTTGGAACAAAGACCAACACCACTAGAAAGTACTCATAACTATCTTTTTGATGACTATTTATTTGTGAAAATTTGATTCCATTCACCCAAGTTATGCCAAAAAGAAAAAAAATAGCTCCTTTAGGCATGATGGATATAGGTAGGTAGTTGTCTAGTGGCAACTAGGTGGCTAGACAATTGGTTGATGGTGACTTGGTTATTCACTAGTAACACCACTAGAATAGACAACAACCTAGTTGAAAATGGGTGGCAATGCAATAGTGAGTTGGCAACAACTAAGAAGTGGCTTTTTTATTGGATAATTGATGACTCTTTGGTGGCTCTACCCTGAATCGGCAACGAATTGGGATGGAAACACTATAGATACCACTCCAAAAAAATTCCCTCACAAGCACCTAAAAAAATAGGCACCCACAAAATCCCTCTAACTATTAGAAAAGAAATATCATCAGCTAAAAAATGAACACCACGAATTTTAAAATTAACACTAATGTCAACCCTTCATCTACAAGTGTAGGGACAATATAATTTCCAAAACAAAATAATTCATCACTCTTTTTTCGTTAAAACACTTCATAGGTTGTCAATTTTCTATGCAAAAGTTGTGCAGTGACCTGCATATTGTACGACCTCATACAAATCCATACAAATTTAAAGATTCTATAAAAATGTACAATTTTTTTCTACATGAAATCTATAACTCCAAAAAAAATATTAATTCAATTTCAACATTTGGATAGAGGATCTTAAATTTTTTGATTTCTAGACACAAATATGAGGTTCATTTTTCTCCAAGAGGCCTTCTATAATACTCTAAGGTAAAAACCCTCAAAATTTGAGAAGGGATTTGTTGATTCTAAGCTCTAATACTATGTTGGAGAATTTAGATACAACATTCTACTAGAAAAATCCAAAAACCCATCCACAAATGAGAACTACAAAGAAAATTGTTGCATTACCTTAGAAAAAGGTAATTACATTATGAAACAATGAAATAAGATAATCTTGCTATATTAGTAAGGGAAAAAGTCCTTAAATTCACAAGATTGTGGTGTCTTAATATACTATGAATTGAGACAAAATAAAAAATAAAAAGAAACCTAAGTAAGCTTATGAGTAAGGTGTGAATAGATCCTAAAGTCTAAATTTTTAGATAAAGTATCATGTTCGCACCAACATATTGAAACATAACTCACATCAAATAGAACCTCTAAGAAATAACATCATGTACAATGCAATTTATAAATGATAAACTCAATATGAATACATATGATCCTATAGGTCAATTCATAGGAACCTCTAAGACATAACAACATGAACACAATGTAAGCTAACATATCTCTTCAATATGAATACCCTATATCAATACATATAGGATCATATAAAATCTCTAGGAAATAACATCACGTAATAATTTAAGATAACATATAATTTAAATATCAATATAATAATGAATGCAACTTAGCATAACATCAAAATGATAGCATAACATAATCCATAAGTTTCAAGTTTCAACTAAAATTTAAACTAGACCTACACATCCAAAAAATAGGACTTAACACATCATAAGATTCCATTGCGAATCAAGATATTTTTTCAGTCCCAAGATATTATCAATGCAAGAGAGCCATGTGACAAATTTTGAGGTAATAGAACTCACCATGCTCAAATACAACCGATGCAAGAGCTCACAAACCTCATACACAAACTCCCAACAACATAAAATGGAACTCTGAATTTGTTTGAAACGACATAAAAATCAGCAAGAAGTGTTTTCAATTTTTCATTCAAAAGCTCTTGTAATTACATGGGAACAAAGCATATCTAAAAATTAAATTGATTTAGTGGTGAATGGTACCAAATTAGACACCCATCTTGCGAGCATAGAAACTGCACCAAAGCAAGCCATCAAGGTGGGGCCTCCGAAGGTGGTGTTATGTCCAAGTAGCGAGTTAGGGCTAGACACAAGGATCACATCGGCCACCGATGGAAATATGAGGGATACAAACTTGGGAATCAAAGGTCACAATACCATAGATGTAAGTGTGGATGTGGATTGTGATTTGTTTGGAATTACAAACAAAGAGTGGTTTGTGGAGAAAGAAACTGATTTTAGCAAGGCACTTATTAATCTTCTGAGTGAAGGGGAGATCGGACACAATTTATGTTCAAAAGATGGTGAATTAGAGAATTGTGTGGAGGAACCTCCAAAAGAATAAATAGATAAATAAGTGACGACAGAGCCTGGCCCAATTAATAAATCCAAACTAGGAACTTATCAAAACTAGACTGTGGTGGAAGGAAGAAGGGCTAGAAATCAAACCAAGAGAAGTGCTACCAAGATGGGGATGTAGAAGGTCAATTGAAAATAACCAAGATGATGAGGTCTGGAAGGGAAAAACCCTTCCCAAGGAGCAATGAAGGTCTCATGGTGGAATGTTAGGGTCTTAAATACCCCTAACAAAAGGCGCATGGTAAAGTGCCAAATGGAGGTATCAGAGGTCGATATCTATATGATTTAGGAAACAAAACTTGGAAAGGAAGAGATTTAGTTGTGGAGAAGAAAACTAAGAATATGGAAGGTAGACATGGTTCCATTGGAAGGTGCTTCTATGGAGGTTGCAATCTTTTGGAAACCTCGATCAATCTTGATGGAGAAATTGGTTGAAAAAAAGATTGGCTTGGAAGCAAGGTAAAAAATATATATTCAAATGATCAATTTGCTCTAATCTACATATATGGGTTATCTACATGTGTTAAGAAAAAACAATTATGGGGAAAATAGAGTAGTTCTTATCTATTTTTCCAAATTATTTTCATATTTTAGGAGGGGATTTCAATGCAATACTTCACAATCATGACAAAAAAGGTAGAGAACAAAATATGTATCAATCACAAGTGGATTTTTGGAACTTTATGGAAAAGAATCATTTAATTCAAGTGCCAATGAAAAATGGAACCCATACATGGACAAATCAAAGAATAGGCTTCAACAACATAGTAGAGAAATTGGACAGATTCCTTTACAAGGGAGACTTGGACAACTTCACTTTCATAATATAAAGTAGAATTATTTCATTCTTATGGTCAGATCATTATCCAATTTAGTTGTCAATTAGTGGTGATAGAATTTTGATTCAATGTCCCTTTAAGTTTGAGAACACGTGGATGAAAGATTCGGAATTTGAGGTTATATTAAGAAAATGGTAGGAGGAAGGATATAAATCAGGAAACAAAATGTTCAGATTCATGGCCAAATTGAAACATGTAAAGCAACAATTGAAGTCTTGGAATAGGGACCACTTCAAGAACATTTTTCAAGCGAAAAGAGAAATAGAGGAGAGAATGGAGATCTTGAATGATGAATTCTTCATCATGGGGATGGATCAAAGCATATTCATGTTGGAAAAGGAACTCATGTGCAAGCATGGAGATATCTTGGTGAAGGAGGAAGTTTTTTGGAAACAAAAAACAAGAGAAACTTGGATTCAAGATGGTGATAAGAATACAAAATTATTTAATAATGCAACCAAGGTTAGAATAAATGTGAACAAAATTAGTCAATTAAAAAGGAGTGATAGGTCTATAATTAACAAACCAGAAGCTATCAAATTGGAAGCGATAAGCTATTTTCAAAACCTCTTAAACAATTAGGAGGGATCAAGCTTAGAAGCCCAGAATATTTTCTTAAGGCATATTCCCAAATTGATTACTAAAGAGAAGAACAAAATGTTAATGGAGGATTTCATGGAAAAAGAGACTAAAGATTTTTTGGGGCAACTCCGCCCTAACAAAGAACCTAGGCCAAATGAATTTTCAGCAAGTTTCTACCAAAAAAGTTGGCATATTATTGGTCAAGAGATTGTAGAGGCAATTGAAGAATCTCACAAAAAAGGGAAACTATTAAGGGAGGTGAAAACACTTTCATTTCTCTAATTCCAAAGAAGGAGCAATCAACAATGCTGGATGATTATATGCCAATTTCTCTCCACAACACAATCTACAAAATCTTAGCCAAAACAATAGCAAACTAAACTTAATATCACTAAACATCATCTTGAAGGAACAAACCGATTTTGTGTCGAGAAGATCAATCCTAGATGGGGTTATCTTAGCACAAGAGGCTATTTACTCAGTGCAAAAAATTGGTAGGCAGAGTATGCTAGTGAAATTAAAGAAGACATATGATATGATAGATTAGAGGTTTCTCTTCAAGGTGATGGAAGCCTTTGGCTTTGATAGATCATGGATGGATTGGATTTTCAATTGTGTGCTAATCCCTAGGTTTTTGGTCTTGATTAATGGATCTCTTAAGGGATTGTTTGAGGTGTCCAAAGGCCTACGACAAAGGGACCCTTTATCCCCCTTTATTTTTATCATAATGATGTACGCTTTGGGAAGTTTCATAAATCAAGCAACAATGACCAAAAAGTTGGAAGTGATACAGATAACTTCTAATCCACGCCTAATTTTGTATGAGTAATTTGCAGATGACACAATGCTTTTTGATGTTGCAAAGTGGAAGGAGGAAAAACAAATGAAAGAATTGTCGTATTTATACACAAAGGCCTCAAAACAAGTTGTGAATGAAACAAAATAAAAGATCTTCTCCACACTCCTAGGAAAGAGCAAGAAATTATCAAAGTTCTGAGATACAAAAAAGGCCAATTACCTTATGTATACCTGGGGCTACCCTTAGACAAAGGTAAGTGGTCAAGGAATTTATGGGATCCATTGGAAGTGAAAATAGAATGCACTTGATGGAATCATGGAAAGGGAAATGGTTGTCATGGGCCAATAGAATCATAATATTAAAAGCGGTGATCTGCTTTTCCAATCTACCTCATGTCATGCCTTGTGCTGCCAATAGGAATGAGTCAAAAATTGAAGAAAACAATAAGAATTTTTTTTGGCATGGCACTTGTGACGAAGATAAAATAGTTATCATCGCATGGGAGAATATCTGCAAACCGAAGGAAGGCGGTGGTGTGAGTCTAAAAAGATAATTATCCCAAAACAAAGCCTTGGAGGCCAAATTGGTTTGGCGCGTGTTCAATCAGCCATAGCTAAAGTGGGCTTGGGTTCTCCAAAATAAATACCTAGACATAATGATCCATCAAGGATCCTTACAAACTCACATTTACCTCATGGGTCTAGAATCTGGAATTTTCTGAGATCTTTTCAATCAATCATAATGGATCACCTAACTTGGGACATCCAGGATGGGTGGGCAACAATATTTTGGGAAGATTCTTGGGGTGACCACCCATGCTTGGATAAGGTGGTTGGTCTCAATCGAGCCAAGAGAATCCTTCAATAAAATTGATGTGTTTATGTGTGGGACTATATGGTGGAAGTCTAGAAGGAAGGCATTTCCTCTTGGTGTTGGAAAGGTACAAGTTCACAGGGAATACTGGTTGCTGAGGAAGCAATTCTAAATGAAATTTTGAAGCAAAGAGCTATTATGATAAGGGAAGGATCAAATTCCATAAAATAGAATGGCTCAAAGATTGGACAATACAACACAGTGATGGTTATAGACTAATGGAGTGTAATGAGGGAGGAATGAAGTTACCGCTGCACTTATATTGGAATAAACTCTTGCCAAGGCTAGAACCTTCACCTTGGCCGCCCTTCAGAAGAATATTTTGACTATTGATAGATTTATGTGAATGGGCTTTCGTGGGTTGTTGAGATGCCCTCTATGTAGGAATGAAGAATAAAATGTGAACCACTTGCTACTTTGATGCCTTTTTGAATAGAAATGTTGGACATGCCTATGTGCTCAACTAGGATGGGTGGGTGAACTTCTAAATGACATTGTATCTTTTTACTTGGCATGGTCGATCCTAGACAAATAAGCCTCCTTCTCATGTCTATGGATTATTAGCCCTTTGATATTGTTATGGGAGATCTAGAAAGAGATATAGAAGGTTATTTCAAGAAAAAGAGATGAGCTTACCTTCATTCTTAAGTAAGGTGGAGGTTGTAATAGTGGAGTTAGCGAAGAAGAGGATAGTGAATCAAAAGGGCAAGTTGAATCCATTAGTAGGTTGGGACAATAGGATGATGAAAATTTGGTTTGGTCTGCATCTTCCCCTCGTTAATGGGGTTGGGGGAGATGAATTCCAACATTTGCGAGCAACAATTGTATGGAAACCACCTCAATATGGATGGTACAAGTTAAACTACAACGAGGCATCTAGGGGTAATTTGGGTGTACCAGATGCAAGGTGTATAATTTGTGACTAGCATAGGTGAGTCTTGTGTCATGCTTCCATGCCATTGCAACCAAGCACAAATAATATCGCAATGTTTCAAGCATTGATTTATGACCTAAGACTTTGTGTAAAACTGAAACTAAAATGTTCGGAAATAGAAGGGGACTCGACTTTGGTGGTAAATGCATTAAGGTGTCGAACGACTCCGAATTGAAAACTAAACGAAACTTTGGAGGTGTCACTTGGGTTGATAGACAAGTGGAAAGATTGTGTGGCAAACCACGTGTTCAAGGAAGTGAACAAGGAGGGAGATGCTTTGTCCAACCTAGCTTTTAATAGAACAGATCAACTAGTAGGTAATGGGATGAATTTGGAAATATTGCATAATTGTACATAGACATGCATATGGGCGAGCAAATTTCGTGCATTGGCAAAGGCGATACTCGGGGACGTGACCTTGGTCACGTGGACATGAAGTTGGATGGTAAGGATTGATACTAATGGCGACCAAAATAGGTGGCATTTTTGGTGTCTTTTATAAGAGTGGAATGGTACGAGCTATTCATTTCAACTTATGTTTGTGGCGGCAACCTTTCGAATTAACTGCAGTTTGGATCCAAAATTATTTCACTCGTGCAAGATACAGAGGAGGAGGCCTTTTAAGCGGTTAAATGCCCAAAGCATTGTGAATGTGATTGGTAACAATCTAGTGGGGCAGCAGCATACGGACACTCCTATCCGTCCGGTATGCCCGAAAAGGCAGTTAGCTTTTCTAGGTCGAATCTGTGAGCAACTGTTAACACTAGTGTTTAAGTCCTCTAATGGCCTCATGCTTAAAGTGATCAAAATGGTGCTAGGAGAGGAATTTTTGTTGGCAGATGAGCGCTACAAAGTTAACTCAGACATCGTCTAGGTTTGTAGCATCGTTGTTGAACTTGGGGGCGTCTAAAGATATGGTGTTTGGCTTTATCATGAGAGTTGATTAGGGGCAACCTTCTGGACAGTCTAGTAGATGTGGCGAAGGTGGTATAATTGTATGGTTTCATGGAGTTTGGACTTCTATTTTTATGGATCAAGTGGTCTCATGAAGCAAAAAAAAATTATGCTACAAGATTAATTGGAAACTTTTAATAAAAAATAGCAGCCTTTTATCTTTTAAGACTGCAAATTTCAGCAGGTGAAGGAGAAACTAACTAAAAATACGTAATTTTGAATATTTTGTAAATATGTAATATATGGTATATACCGGTTGTAATAGAAGTGACAGAGGCCTTAGTAGAAGTAGGAAATGATATGTTAGGCTAAACTTGGCTTTCAAAGGTTGAAGGTCTCCATTTTGTAAACTTTCTCTTTTAATATTAATACAATAAGTAGTTATGTTGCAATGGAATGTGGTCATAATCAATTGAAATCAAAGGAAATCAAGTTACCAATTTTTTTCATAAATACTTCTCCTTAAAAAATTGATTAAAAAAATTCTTTCAAATAATACAAACATTTGATTTCAAAAATAGACATCTTTGTTTATATATATTAATAGTTTTTAATATTTTAGTTGATTTATTTAATATTTTAATCGATTTATTTAATATTTGAATACCTTTTAATAAAGGTAAGGCTACCTTCAAATATTGTTTTGAAGTAGGGATTGGATATCAAATGGAGTCACTATGTAAATCTCTCAATAAGATTTTCAAAAAGTATTATTTATGATATACTTTATTACATGTTATTTTTTCTATTTTTAGTGAATACATTTTTTTGTGATATTGCTATCAGGATTACACAATTGAATTCTCATAGTAATATCACAATTTGATGGAAAATACCTCTTATTTATCAATATATTTTTTTACCAAACATAAATATTTTCTTTGTTATATATTAAAAAAAAAAAATTAAAAAAATATAATTTTTTTATATGAATACTCTCTAAAATGTTATGACTTATGGAATAAAATTACTTTAAACAATATTAACATGGATTTAAAATTGATGAGTAGGAGGTATTTTCCACTTGTCAAAATGTGATATTGCTATCAAGATTCAACCGTGTAATTTTTTGAGTCAAACTTATTGACCCATGTTTCATGAGTAGTGGTTCACAAGAACCCATCTCTCATGATAGCGAATGGTCCACTTAGCACTCATTGCATCTAGGTGATGCTCACAGAGGTGAAGCATTGGGCCTTCCCCTGAGGTCACCCATCCCAGTACTATTCCAGCTCAAACGCGCTTAACTACAGAATTTAAGATATATTTAAAAATTAAAAATAATAAAAATATAAAAAAATATAGATATTAAAATTATTTGAATGTGGAACTGAAACCAAGGCACACTATTGTATCATGAGTTATCCCTGATTTCTTTTTGAATCTCACTTGTTCGGCAACCCTGCACCCAAAATAAATCTTCCTAAAACTAAAGTCTCATAGATAGGGACTTCCTAAAAGATTCAGTGGATACTGATAGAATTTTTAAGAATATTTTAAAACTTATTGCCCCATAAATTATTAAAAAAACTCAAATTAATCCTGTTACCTTTTTCATGAAACCCCTTTCCTGAAGCCCCCATGGAACCGCAGCCTAAATCTTCCTTTCTCTTGCGTGACTTATCTCACATTGAGGACAGACTCCTACCCTCTCTGGACTGAGTTTTCCTCGTCACCTGCAGTTTGTAAAATCCTCCGTAGCTACACGGCCCTGGTTGTCTCTCTTCTTTTTGCCAAAACAAAATCCTCCTCCCCTTCTAACTTGTTACCCCTTTCTTATGGTTCTTCATCTTGCCAATATCTCCCTCCAAACAATTCAAAACCCTACCCAAAAGCGTTTGGGCACCAAATCTGACCATATTTAATGTTGAACCGCTTAAATTGAGTCCAAAACCCGCCTAAATTCTCACTCAGCCCATCTTCTCATGTTACTGCTCATAAATGTGGCTGGAGGTAAGTGAATGACCCTCTCAAAACAAACACTGGCAGAGTTGAGTTTAAACGATTAACAGAAAATGTTCGTATTTCAAAATTCACAATAGAGGAAAGATCGTTGTTTTAGTTGACTGAGCACAATGCCCCTGCACCATCGTGCCTGTGAACTGAATGTACAAACCTTCTATTCCGTAGGTAAGGGATATGTAGTCGGACCATAGTGGATAAGATTCAAGGAATTAGATTGAGAGTATGTAATCTCTTAGATCCATGTTATAACATGCATTAAGATTCTTGTTATCATTCTTCCTTCAATCAATTTATATGTACAATAGTGAACAAGACCTTGCCAAATATGTTTTCGTTATATTTCATTTGCAACTTAGGCTTCGGGCATATTTGTGGATTATATTTAAGATGCGGGTTTGATCATTATATTTCATTTGCAATTTAGGCTTCGTGCATATTTGTTGATTATATTTAAGATGTGAGGCTGATGATTATGAGATCAACCTGGTACATACAAGATTTTGGTGCTGCATAATATAAATAGGACACATTGACATATTTATTTATGATTATTATTATCTTCAAGAATGCTGATCTTATTTTGTATAATTATTTGTGATGTATTTTTTACGCCGAAGGCGTATCCAATTTGGAAGAGAGCAACTTGAATTTATCAATCCACGGTTGCCCTCTGTCTACAAAACTGGCCAACGATTGAAATTATTCTGACCGTTGATCATCGTCAGGGGAAGAGATCAGATCAGCAGCTTTTGTTGACTTGACGGAAGAAACTGTAGTTATTTTTATTACGCCGAAGGCGTTCCCTCTATGAACACTGTCGGGCTGATTTTCGAGGTCAACAACTTAGATTACTCTAAAGGAGATAGACTACGATGAAAATAATTTGGGTCGTTCATCATTTTTACCGTCGTTTTTCACTTTCTACATTCACTACGTTTACCATTGTTTTTCACTTTCTACATTCATTACATTAACCCTTTTTACCACGAATGCAGAAAAATTGTGACGTAATGGTGGTGGAATCCAGCTTGGTTACGACAATTTCCACTTTCTCCCATTCAAATTTTCAATTTATGTCATATATTGTCAAATTTTGAAGGCTCGAAAAATTACTCAGCATGTTGAGAAAATTGGACATACAGGGCTGCGTGCATCTTACAACTGAAATTTTCCTTGTTGTTTTGGCAGCTAACAGGCTTCCAAGTAACCAAAACTCCAATACATTGACATCGTAGAGAGTTGTAGGGCATTCCACCATTACAACGACCAACTTCTGCTCGCCAAACAATGCTCTGCCCAACGACAATGGAGGATGGTGTAACCCTCCATATGAGCAGATCGACAAATACAAAAGCGGCAGAGTACCAATCCTATTCAGAAGAGTGCCCTACCTGAGGAAGGGAGAAATTCGGTTCACCATTAACTGTGTCTTCAACCAAGCCATGGCCTGCAACACCAACATTGCGATGAAAGTCGCCTTTCTAAATACACTATAAAAACACTATAATGGATGTGAAATTAGCTCATAGCACTATACTTTCTACAACTTGACACGTTTACTGACCGTTTGACATGTGTTCATCAATTTGTCCTCCATTAAATGACTATTTTTTCTAAACGGCTTTCAAAACTTCGAGAGATTGCGCTTAAATGTATTAGATGTATACAAAGTAATTTTTTATGTATTTTTTGAAATTATAAATTATATTAATTTACATTGTATATTATATTAAATATATTATATTTAAATTATTAATCAATAATAAATATTATTTACATTCTATTTAATTTTGTACAATAATTTATAAATTATATAAACATTATTTAATAATTATAAAAACAATATTTTTATATCTATTTATATTACAATTAAATTATTAATCAATAATAGATATTATTTAAATTCTATTTAATATTATATAATAAATAATAACTTAATTTAATATTTTTTTGTAATTGTACATAAATAATTTATAGATATAATAAAACAATTTAGATTAAATTAAACTTAATATGTTTGTTGGATAAAAAATCAAAGATAATGTTAATTCATTTTAGAATGTGATTATCAACACACAAAAGTCATTAGAAGGGTGTGAGGTTGTATGGACCTTAGAAGGAATTGACCTCATAATGTATCACTACTCAATGACTTATAATCAAAATACTATCTTCATAGTCATAAGATTGTATGTGAAACTAAAGAAAAACAAGTATGGGTATAAGAAAAATAATGGCATAGTTTAATTTATGACTCCCAAATGTCAAATCAATTACACCTTTTCCTATTTCTACAAGTAGTTTCCTCCCATATTACTCTCTCCTCTACAAAATCCTTGACTTGCCAATTAGTACAGTTATAAATAACATGTCAAATATCGTTGTTGCAAATATTTTATGTTTTGATTCCTCACATGTCTTCTATCTTAAGAAGTATAAAGGGATAAGGGCACTAAACGATAGTACATATGTTTGTCTCTCTATCTTTGTCTCCCTCATCACCTCTCTATGTCTCCTTATATCTCTATCACCCTCTCATCATCTATATCCATGTATGACTCTCCCTCTCCCTCTTCCTTTATATCTCTCTATCTTTTCCTCTCTCTCTCTATTTATCTTTATCTCTCCCTCTACCTCTCACCATCTCTCTATCTATTTTTCCCCCTCTTCCTCTCTCGTTGTATCTGCATCTCTACCTCTATCTTCCTCTCCCCTTTTATCTCTAGACATGTTATCCTCTTTATCCATCCATCTCTCTCTCCCTCTCCCTCTCCCTCTTCTTAGACCTCTCTCTCTCTCTCTCTCTCTCTCTCTATATATATATATATATATATCTACCTCTCTCTATCTCCACTATTTTTTTCCTTCTCTCTCTCTCCCTCCTCTCTCCATCTCTAATTATCTATCTCTACTGCTCTATATTTGTATGTATCTTTATTTGTCTCTCCTCTCTCCCTCTCCCCCTCTCTCTTTATCTCATTATATCTCCATCTCTCTATCACTCTATCTCACCATTTGTATTTCTCTCTGTCTCCATCTCCCTCTTTCTCTATATCTCTCTATATCTTCCTCTCTATCTCTCCCTCTTTATCTAGGTCCATGTGTATTATTCTATCTCTCTCTACCCTTATATCCCTCTCTCTGCCTCTCCCCACATATCACTTCCTATCTCTATATTTATCTTTCTATCTCTCCCTCTATATATATTTATCTCTTCAATCTCTATCTATCTCCATCTCCTTACCCCTCTCTCTCTTTCCCCCTCTATCTCGCCCTCTTTCTATCCATATATCTCCCTCTCTCTATCTCTCTCTCCCTATTGCAAACATAAGATGAGCTTATTGGTAATGGAGCCTAATTATCATGTAACACCCCTTCATTTTGATTCTTGTTCAAATTGTTTTATGCTAGGTTTGGTTGCAGTTACTTTGATACTGGATATATTTTGTTATAATGTTTTGATTGCTACTATTGAGTGACAAATATTATTGTGGGATGTAGTTATCTGATTATTGTTTCACTTGCATTATGGATTAATGATGTTGTAGAGTTAACATGAGATGTTATTATGAGATTACTAGATTATGATGAAAGTGTCAGTTTCGATGAGTGTATGGGTGAAGAGGACGAGTTCGCATCACTCGCTTGCGAGCGCCCTACGAATCTGTAATTCCTTCTTCACGGTGTGTATTATATGCTGGATATATTGTATGATGTTGTTTACTTGGTTGCAGGATTGCAGGTACATGACATCGACTCCACCTGGTTTCACAGGTTTGAGCGTGTCGATCCAACGGTTAAGTTGAACGGGAGATAGTAGCTAGGTAACATGTGTCAAGTCTATACCCTAGCCTTAGTGTGTCATCAGTTGTGTGTGTTGAGTCATTGTCTGTCTTGCTTTGATGTTATTTAATTCTGAAGCATTCTTGATGAGAAATAGATATTTAGAATAATTGCATTTAAATCATGTTGATGATTATTTAATTTAAATAATGCAATGTGGATAAAAGTTTATACTTAAATTAATTAATTATATTTAGTTTATTTAATTAATTAAATTTGATCCAAGGGGTTGAATTTAGTTATTAAATAATTAAATTAATTAATTAAACGTGATGCAAGAGAATGAAAGGAAATAAAAGAATTAGAATTAATTTTAGAATTTAATTCCAACGTGTGGGAATTAAATTAGAAATTGTAATTAAATGTTTATTTGGAAAATTGGTTGCAACTTTGGAAATTAATTTATTATTTGAAATTTCATTTTAAATTGAAAGTGGGTTTTGAAAAGTGAAATTGAAATTGAAATTAAAATTGAAATTGAAAGTGAAATTGAAATTGAAATTGAAATTGAAATCTAATTTGCATGTAATGTGAATTAGGGTTGTAAATATTGAAATTGAAATTGAAATTGAAATATCTAATTTGCATGTAATGTGAATTAGGGTTGAATTAGGGTTGAATTAGGTTTATAAGAATATATGTTTTAATTTTAGGAAAGGGAGTTTTTAGAAAAATACATTTTTACAGCAGGAAAGAAACCTTGGAAAATTTGCACAAGGGTTTGGAGAAAGTTTGATTGTAGAATTGATTGAAGGAAAGATTGTTTGCATTTGTTGGATTTTGGATTGGATTCATTGGAGGATTGAAGAAAATTCAGGAAATCTTTGGAGGAGGCTTGCATCAGAAATTCATCTCTTCCTATAGCTTCTTGTACCAGGTTTTCCTCTTTGTGTTTTATTGTTCTTGATTGTTTTCTTTAAAATGGTAATGATTAAAGATTTGTTTGTTAAATCTGTTTTAGAAAATAGATTTGATATTAGAAGAAAAAAATTAAATAAATTTTCAGACTTTGCTTGTGAAAATTCTTGAGTGAAAATTGTGAAAACCTTAGTTGAATTTAAATTATTTAGAGAAATTGATTTTATTGTTATTGAAATCAAACATAGAGATTGAACAATGTATTTAGAATGTTTTTAGAAAATGAAACCCTTTGTTATTTTTAAAAATCAGATTTTAAAATCTGCAGTATAGTTATATTTTCATGGTAAAATGGTCTGGTTGCGCCACCTATAACTTCACTTTCACAAACTGGGTTTTCAAGAAATTTAAAAGGTTTTTGCATTTTGAAGTTTTCTTACTCCTGTCCAAAAATGGGAAATACCCAGATCGTATTTTTTGAGTTATGCTTGAAACATGAGACTGCTGTTATATTATTTTCCCATGGCTGTTCTGAAAATAAAATAATAATAAATTGATATTTATAAATATTAATATTTTAGGTATTGTTATTATAATATTAAAATATTATCTAATAATATTTTATATTATAATTTATAATACTAAAGTATTATATTTATTTATATTATTTTAAATAAAATTTGTATATTTGATTAGTGGAATTAATATTATAAACGTATGGGGAAATTATTGTTTATTTTAAAATGGCATGTTAAAGTTTAATTGAAGGAGTTAAATATTTGATTTAGATAATGCATAATTTAAAATTTAGTTGTGGAATTTAAATTCATGTGTGAAAGGTCCACTTATTAATTTGATTTAATTGGATAAATATATATTTATATTTTGGAAAATTAGTGATAAGGGATATTTTATTTTGAATTAAACAATTTAATATTCTGTAAAGAATAGAAGAAATGTTAATGATTAAATATATTTAAATATATTAATTTATATTTAGTAGATATATAGTGAAGGTATATATCCATTTGAGAGAATAAATAATATTTTATCTTATTTTATTCTGTTGTTTGCAAATTGGGTATTATTAGTGTTTTAAAAGAAATGATTAGTATGTGTAGAAAATGTATAGAGAAAGATATTTTTTAATAGAAGTAATTACTTGATTTAAAAGAAAATATTTATTTTGTTAATATGATTGAAGAAAATATATTGAAATGTATATATATATCCATGAGTATTTTCAATCAGTATTTACCTTGTTTTAATTGAGTGCGTGTAATTTAGCTTTGCATGAAGAATTTAAATGATAAATTTTGAATGTATGGTCAAAATTGATAAGGAAAAGGATATTTAAATATATTGAAAAATTATAGAAATATTTATATTTAAATGTTTGTTTTATTTAATGAGATTTAATTAGAAACAATATGAATGTGTGGCCAAATAGACAAGCCAAAAGATATTTTTATACATTGATGAAATTGCATGTTTTTAAATGGATGGTTGATGAGACATAGACTCCGGATAGAAAATTGGAAAAGATTGTTTGCAATAGTGTTAGGTTGCATTAGAAGTAAATTTAGGAACTATCTCTATTGAAAAAGGCAAATAGTTATTATGTTTTATTTCCATAGAACAAATTAATCGTTGTGATTGGAATATTAAAGAATCTATATAATTGAGTTTATTAATATATATGTTTGGTGTATATATAATATGGAGCATGTAAAATATGTTAAGGGTAAATTCATTATCGTATTTCGTTTTTATAAGATGTATGCAATGTATTATTGAATAGAGATTTAAAAATGGATTGATTAGTGTATATGGAAAATGGATAGAGAAACAATATGTTATTATATTAAAGTGATTGAATGTTTTAAATAGAAAATTGAATGAGATGTAAGATTTGGTTAGGAAATGGAAAAAGTTTACTTGCATGGATTTGTGTCGATTTAAAAGTAAATTAAGAAGTTGTTTTATTGATGAGGCAATCAATTATGTTATTTATTAATTTCTATTTAGATTAATTGAATCATTGTGATTGGATTATGAAAGAGATATGGATTTAGTATATCCAAAAGTAGTATCTTCCTCATGCTTATCTTAAAAGATTTAATTCTTTGTATTCAGTAAAGGGAAGTAAGTTTAATTATTTTAGATTTCCAATAATGAAAAGAGAAATAGGGGTTATGATTATTTTAGATGATCTACTTATCATGTCTTTGACTTTGTCAACACTACCTATTGAATGAGTATGGATTTAGGAAATCCAAATATTAGATTTGATTGATGACTTGAATGCTTTTGTTGCTATGTCGTCAAGTTGCATTGTTGGTTTTGGGATTTAGTGTTAGTTCTAAATTATAAGTCTTCCAGAAGAACCTAGAGGATAAGGGTTATTGAATCTTTATGTCCTCCAGTTGTTTTCCCTTGGGTAGTGCATGGCATCTTTTCCAGTTTTACCCGATTTTCATGAACGGGGATGTTTGCACCTCCTTGGTTTAGGAGCGGATTATGGGATCCGTGTCTCCTTGTATGGAGTGACCTTGTTATGTGGTTTCATCTTGTTGCCTCTTGTGAAAGGAGTGGACTATGTGTTGTTACCTCCAAGATGTTTGGAGTGAGATATTTTGTACCTCCTGTGAAAGGAGTGGACTATGTGTTATTGCCTCCAAGATGTTTGGAGTGAGTTTTTATTATTTGTATCCTCCTTGTGTTGGAGTGGATTATGATGCCTAATTGGTATGCACTTGTGTTTCCCTTGGTGGATTGTTTGGGTGTGAGTTGTCGAATAGAAGAGTGGCTTTTGTTAGGGGCCGGAGCCCAAAGTGGTAAATCAGGTAACCTTCAAAAGTGAGTTAATCAAGTGATAATTAAATTAATGTACTTAGATGATTAGGATGCAGTTCACACTAATCAAGATAATTTAATCCTCACTCATAGACACAAGGGCTTGTTTAGACTTGGGATGAGTGAGAAGGCCTGGAATGGCAAGATCAACTATCTTGCTCTTGCGAGAGGTAGTTGATTCCGCATGAGTGAGTATGAGTGCCGGGATTCGGTTGAGGCCACCAGGATTACTTGTGCCGGAGCCTATGAAGAATGCCCAGAGGAGATCTCATGACAAACCTTACGATGACACTCTATTTATGACAACTGTTGTTAATTGTTTTATGTGTATGGTTCTGTGAGCATACTTGATTATTATTATGTCTGGAAGTAATGTGACCTATGTCAGTGATGTTGGAGTTGTACTTGTATTGTACTTGTATTATACTTGATTTGTACTTATGTTGTACTTGAGTTGTACTTGATTCGTACTTGTATGGTGAATGAGTTGTACTTGTTAATTCATTTGGATGGTTATGTCAGTATGAGTCAGTATGAGTCTGCCTTTGGTTAGAGATAGTAGATCTTTGTCCATGTTACTTTGTTACTATCTCCTAGCATGGGGGGTGGGCCTTCGGGTACCACATTGGTTGGGTGGAACATGCACCAAAACCGTTGGGTCCCCATCTATCTTCAGTACTTGGTGGCGAGACATCCAGGTGGACAGCTCGAGGTTCTTGTTGTATTATCTTGCATTATAATATTTTAATTTGTATAAGTTATTTTATCCCTCTTATGATTATGAGGTGGAGTTATGTAATTGTAATCTTATATACTATTGCCTCATTCTGAGAATGAGTGATGTATCTATTAGATCAAGATAATGTTTATGAGATTGTATCTTGGTTGATTATCTTATTATGTTATGTGGTATTCTTATGATGTATGTTGGGTACTTCATAAAGTTTATAATGCTACGGTTATATGTATTAGGTATGTGTGGGTTAAAGTAATCCTAACCTTGTAGCCTTAGAGGTTGTTGTTAACTAGTAAGTGAATGTGTATGTTAAATGCACTTTATAAAAAAAAAATTAGTTCACTTAAGATGTTAATTGCAACTTCCTTTAGGGTTACTTGGCGGGGCATTACATATCACCCTAATTTAGAGGTTTTGTTACACTCATGTTTGAATCATGTAAATGGATACATAGCTGATTTGAAGCTATCACTTCTCCATTAATACCTTTGTTGAACAAAAAACATCATTTGCTAAATGGCCTACCAATTGACCTAGTGTACTATATGTGTATAGAAAAGATAGATCAAATTTTTCCTTAATTGACCTTCTACACTTCTTTAGTGTAACCATTGCACCAAGCATGACTTCCTTGTACACAAAGTCGACTATCTCATTTCAAGTACATGTTGCAAATGCATTCACTACTCCCTGCATACATAAGAAATAATGTTACTTGAAATCCATTGTGTACATGGAAATGCTTGATGGATAGATGATTAAATTATGTTATACATATAAAAAATCACATGGAGCCTACACTTGAGAATACCCAATATAGTAAATGGGTTGTCATGTCATATGAAATACATAAATACAACATTGCTAGTAGATCATAAGCTACCAGTTGATCTCCTAGGTCCAATCCCAAAATTCCTTCAATGTAACCCACCAAAATAATTGCATCCAATAGTTGGCTAAAATGTTAAAGTTATAATCCAAAAAATAATTCTCAAATCACCTATTAAAACTTCAAATAGAATTCAAAACTAATTGAGCCATAATGTCCAAATATTGAAAAAACAGTTTGCATCATGGATGTAGCATAATTGCAAATGTGAGGAAGATTAGGTAACACACATGGAAAAATGGGGTTGTGAGCGATCAATACCTTTTTTCTATGGTCTAGGTTATGTGACCATAGTTGAAAATGGTTGTATGCAGATTCTAATCTACACATCATAACCAAAGTCCATAAAAGCCAAACTCTTTGGACTAATCTAGAAGCCAAGCCTCACCACCCTGTAGCAGACCTTTTACCATATAAAGTCCGAACATTACATGAAATGTATAAAGGAAGCCTTCAAGACCAAATCCATACAAAGACTGATATGCATTCAACATCTTAAATTTTTCATTCTTTCCTTCCCTTGTCTAGTGGGTTTGTGTAATGACTCGTTCACAAGATTGTTGAATCTAAACTTCCATATTATTTATTTCTTCCAGTTACTATTACTCATAGCATTGTGCTTTATGCAACTTGCCAAGTTTAATGACAATTGACAATTGTCTATTGATTAAATGAATTTTTTCAAACTTTCATAAACTTGAGATACCTTTTTCCCTTTATGATATACATAATACATATTTACATTATATTAAATATCAATATTAATATTAAATTATAATTCAACATATTATAAAATCTAATAATTATAATTATATTATTGTTATATATATTGTATTTAAACTATATTATAAACTATAAACTATATATTTATAATTAGATAATATTTAGTTATTTAATAGCTTAAAAGTGTTTTTCATTGTTATTATTATTATATTTAAAATATAATATATGTTCTATATAATTCAAAGTATATTAATATTATTAGATATTAAATTCTACAATAAAAAACATTATAAACAAATATAAAATTATTATATTAAAAAATATATATTTTTTAATATTATAGTTTAAATTAAAAAAATAATATTATATATAATAGATATAATATAAATAAAATTATATATAAATAAATATTAAATTAGCATATAAATATAATATGGTTAGATCTAATATAAATAACAATATCTATATAAATTATATTATTCTTCTATATTATATTTGTTACTCAAATATTTTATTTTACAGTTGTATTTGGATCCTTCTAAGTGGATGCATAGTTGATTTGAAGTTATCACTTATCCATTCAAATGTTTGTTGCACAAACATCATTTGCTAAATTTCCTACCAATTGACCTCATAGCTACAAAAAAATATGCAACTAACAGACCAAATTTATTCCTCATTGACCTTCCACCTCTTCGGTGTACCCATTGCACACCAAGATGCAATAGCTAGTTTATTTTCAATTAATTAATAAATACAGTCAAACATGCATTCAGCTGGCTGCATAGATGTTGCCCTTTTGTGATGATGCCCTAATTGTTACATGTTATTATTCACATCTTCTTGGATGAATTTATGACTTGAGAGCAAGACTTAATTGAACCTTGAAACCAATTGTAAAATTGCTGATTCAAATTATGGAATTTATTTAATAAAAAAAAATTGATTCTTGTCCATCTTGAATTGTTAGGTATATTCACATCATCATAGATGAATTTATGGCTTGAGAGAAAGACGTAATTAAACCTTGAAATCAATTGTAAAATTGCTGATTCAAATTATAGAATTTATTTAATAAAAAATTAATTGATTCTTGTCCATGTTGAATTGTTAGGTATTGTGATTGGGTGTATTCTACTTGTGTGTACCTAGGGATGAATGCAATCAACAAAATAATCCATGATGCATACTGTAAATAAGACACGTTAACATGTTTATTTATGAAGAACTATTATCCCTAGTGTTGCTGATCTTATTTTGTACATCTATTTTAATGAAGATGCCTTTATTGTTATATGTTATCATTCACATCATCATGGGTGAATTTATGATTCATGAGCACAACTTTGAAACCAAATGTAAAATTGCTTATTTAAATTATGAAATTTATTCAATAAAATTATTTTGTTTATTGTCTAAGTTTGAGTTCTAAAGTATTATGGTTAGGTGTATTCTATTTATGTGTGTCAAAGGATGAGTGAAGTAAACAAAATTTCAGTCTGTATCAGTGATCAAGAGTACTTTTTATTTCAACATTTCAGATCATTCTCCATGATCAATTACTACAAAATGAAAACATTATTGTAATAACTCGCAAACAAAGTCTAAATAGATGAAGAGATAGGAGAGGAGGGAGCACAAAATGAGAAGAAATAAATATAATTATTCACTTATCAAATTTGCAATGCATTGATGCACGGCTATTTTGCAAGAAAACAGGTCACCTCGTGAAAATGTATTAGGCCTGTAGCGTTAGTACTATTTGAAATATCCACAATATATTTTATTTTATACTCGAGTAATTTCTTAACTGCAATGTATTCACACATTATCTAATCTGTGCTATAAATGATCAATCTCCGACAAGGTGTTCCTTTAGTTTCATGAAGACTACCTGAAAACAGGCAAAATATTGATATAAGCAACCACCTTCCTTGTTAATTGAAAGAAACGCACATAAATAGAGATACCCATGAGTGCTGGGCCAGCATTTTTTAATTTTTCATTACAGGCTACTAAATATGTAAACTGTGTCTGACACTGAACCGTCTGAACAATCGTATTATTGTCAAACCAACTGTTACATGCAGAAAGAAGAAGGCAGCTGAAATTCTTCTAGAAGGGGAACTTCCCCACACATCAATACAAAGAATAAACAAGTCCAAAGAAGTTTGAAGCTGACATTCTTCTAGAAGGTGAACTGCCCCACCCAGCAATACAAGGAATAAATAAGTTGAATTGCTCAAGCCTCGTGGCAACTCCACAAAAATGTTATAGAACCCCCAACATGTTGAAACATTAAATTTGCAAGTTGAAAGTAATATCTGTAACTCCATTTTCATTTTCCTTTAACTGGAATAACATTTCAAGATATACCTATTCTATACTTCAACTAAACATACTGTTGTATTAAAGTACACTGACTACCCACAACAGATCAGTCATTTACAACACGAGAGAAATCTCAAAACCATTATGTCCAAGCATTCTACAAACTTCATTTGAGCATAGAGCTTAAGAAAGGTAGGTAACTGTGCAAATCAACGAGATTTTGAATCACTTCCTTTGCTTCTGAATGTTGACAATGAAAAGAACGAGCGGGGTGCTGTACAAAATCCAGAAAATGGCATAGTTATCAAACAAACTTCAAACAAGTTGGCACAGAATAATTTGACAGGAAAAATAAAACCTTGGAATAGGAATTCACCTTTCAGCAATGTGGATCCTGTTAAATGCTCGTCACGGAGACCAGAACTTTGAATTGAATGGACTGCAAAAGAAAAATTATATCAGGCATAGGTCAGAATTCATTAGAAGACACATTTATCTTGAAGCAGCAAAAATTAATTTACCCAGAAAGACTACTTGGTGGATCTTGTTTGAAGGAAACCCTCACCAGAAGAATTTGTGCTTTGAAAATCATAACTTCTATCAGAAGAGGCATTTCCTGGTCTGATGGCCTTAGCTTGCACTTGGCCTCTTTGCAGGTTATTTGCATTTCTTCTAAAGGGCTCTTCCAATTCTTCTGTGCCTTCATCAACTTCAGCAAAGGTGGATGCAGAAAATGAATCTGTTGCACCCATTTCACTTCTGTTTTTCCTACCAAATTTTAGAAGCCTCTTAAACCCTTTTGGAGCATCCTTTTGGGAATCCTGAGAAACCAAAATGGGCTTTTGTGCACTGCCCCAATTTTTGCGTGTCTTATCTTCATCAGTATCAGCTGCCAACATCTGAGAAAGAGAATGTGGCTTACGTGATTTTGATGAGATGGGATTCCCAAGTTCAGAGTTTAGGCCAGATGGGGTAAATTGGGTCAAAGCAGCAGAAGGAGGCGGCTCAACCAAAAGTTCAGCTTCCAAGGATGGTTTGATATCGTACTCATTCAGAGTAATCTCAGAAGTCAAAATAATTTTGTCATTATGTTCCTGTTTTGTGTCACTGGAAGAGGATTTCATTTTCGATGGTGAGGCACTGCTATTGCTGACTTCTGAAACAGTTTGAATATACTTATCATCATCAGACATGCCATTCTCATAGACACAATCATATCGCACATCTTCTATTTTACTGAGATCTGGTATGCTATGAATATGTTTTTCCAGTGTATCTAAATCACCAAGGGCATTCTCAGTTTCCAAAGCATCATTTCCTTGCTGATCAGGCTTATTTTCATCTGCAGCTCCTTCCATGGTATTAGATGGTTTGGTGTTTTCTGATTCTAAAACTGTTTCCTTTATATTTTCTTCAACAACATGGCATTCATCCTCTACAGTCTTTGGGACATCATCAAGTGAGGATGCTTTCGTTTTGGAAATACCACGACCAACCCCAGGTCCTATTCCATTGCCTTTGCGAAGGAATGGTTTAGACTCTAGGGGAACAACGCTATTCTTTTTGGTCACTTTACTGTAGAAGCTTGGTTTTGATGTCAAAGTACTTTCCTCAGAAGTAATGGCAGACAAAGTTTTGACCTCCTTTCCACCAACAAGGCCTTTTCTTGGATGACTACGGTTCTTCTTCTCTTCCTTACTGTGAGATGACTGTGAACCACAGCTATAGCCATTAACATCAAGATGAGGAAGTTCTGTGCCACTTTTGTTCTGGCTGCTACCTTTATTTTTCCCACGAGTTACAGCTCCACCTTTCTCAAGGGTTGAATTTAAATTTGAACGTCCAGATAAAGTTTTTGTGCTTTCCTTCTTCAAATCAGCTAAATTGGGCATTGATCGAGCCAAAGGATTTCTACCCATCAGTGACTGACTCTTGCGCCTGCCTGTAGATGTGTTACTGGTACTTGACACTTTAGGTATGGCAGATCTAGGTGATGATGATGTCAGAGGAGAAGAATTGTGTGCAATTGCTGGAGTCATACTTTTGGATGAAATCTTCCTTAAACCATTAGATTTGGGCAGATCTGTTGTGAGTCGTGGAGTTGAGGTTGCAGAAGGGATCTCACCAGGAGCACCTCTGTTGATTGTGCTTTTCTGGTGAAATGAACGCTCGTGCAAATCACTTGTGCTGTCTTCATTATCTTCAATGTTTTTGTGCTGTGTAATATACCAGAGACAGAAACAACATTCATAGCACATATTAATGTAAGTTCCAATTTTAGAAATCCTAGGCAAGTTTACTGTCATGAAAATGGTAAATTCTATGGCTTAGAGTTAGAATGCATACTGATTCTTTCTTGTTCTTGGAAAGCTTAGTCCTGGAAGACTGCAATTTTTGGCTCCGAGCTTGAGACTGAACCAAAGGATCTCGCTTTACAGATGATTTTGCACATTTTCCTGCCATTTCTGTTTTCCTCCGTTCTAGTACTTCTTGCATAGCCTTAAGTTTTGCTTCTTTTTCTGATCTCTTCGCAAGGTGTTCCTCCCTCAGCTTGGCTTCACGTTTCTCCCTATATTGATCATAGAATTTCCCTCTAAGCTCATCAGAAAATTTATTGTTATCAAGGGCTCCTAACTGCTCCTCATAATTATAAAAGTTTCCATCTACCATTTGCATCAAGGTCTGCATGTCAAAGTCTGCACTGTTGCTCCATGAGCCACTTACTGAATCTCTGACAAAATTCTGCATGGTTCTTAACTGTTGATCCACTTCTATGTCGGTACCAGGGAACATACCTTTCCTATGACTCATTTCCCCTGGGCTACCTGCATACAATCTGTCTAGGCTTCTTGGCTCATTGGAATTCACACCTGAGCTTTTCGACTCCATGCTTGCTTCGTTTTTGGCATGAAGCTTACCCAAAGGAGGAACATTTGAACCTTCTTCAGCAGCCTGACTTCTGACCTTATGAGCAGCAAAAAAAGCTTCCAACTGATTGGCTTTCTCCTGAAGGAGTTGATTCAACTCATGACTGCTCCTGAACTGTTTGACTAAGGGCTCATTTTCAGGGCTTATCAAGTAGGAAGAATTGTCAGTGGTTCCTGACCCCTGTATCTGAACATTTTTATTTGCTGAAAATTTTATTTCCGTGTGTTTTTCCAGGGATCCAGTGGCTTCTGAATGCTGCGAGATGATTCCCTGCACCTGTTCAGCCTGCATTCTCTGTGATTCTGTAATTTCAGGTGTGGATGAGAACCTCAAGCCCACATCTTTTCCTTCTTCCATTTGTTTCAACTCACTCTGAGGAGTTATCTCCACTTGGCACTTGTCCTTTCCAATTACCAATAAGTGCTTTGTAGAATTTGGCACATCCAATTTACCTATTTCACTGGCTCCACTCCACCTCCTTAGGATGGCTTTCTCATGAGTAGTTGACTTCCCAGTTTCAGCTGATAACCTTCGGCTTTCTACATTGATGTTTTTTTTAAGGCCTTCTGTTGAATGTCTTTGTTCTCTTTGTTTCCTTTCAAAAAGATTTATAGCATCTTGAACACTAATTGTCCTAGTTGACACGGCCTTTTTTGGGCGCTCCAACTCTTCATCATCCCCATCACTCTCGTTATCTATATCACTACTTTCAGACTCTCTGTTTGAGTCTCTCTCTCTATTAGACCATTGTGGCATGTAATTTATGAATTGAATCGCTGATGCATTAGATCTCCGTGATCCACATCTCCCTATTTGGACCCTTCGCATTGGGGAGGCTGACCTTCTTGCCCTTGCTGGGGATGCAGATCTGACTGAGGGCCTTCTTGTGGGTGCTGGAGATCGGTTATCTTTGTCTGATGTGGGTGGTTCAAAACCAATTGAAGCCATGTTATTTGACTCTGGCATTAACAAACTAGCTTCAGTTTCTGTTGTACAAGATTCCAGAGGTTTTGCATCGAAATTGTCCATAAGTGATGAGAAATGACTTAATTGCTTATCTTGTTGGTCAGTATGTGATTGGGATACTTGACTTTCCTTCACCGGACTCTCATTAGGTTTGTCATCCTGTTTCCTTGAATATTTGGATGAAAGTTCGCCACATGTTTTGTTATCAAGGGGAATTCCAAGGCCTGAAAAACATGCATCTGCATTTTTTTGGAGGAGAGGAAAGTGTTGCTGTTTTTGCTGATATGAAACCAGAAACTTGGTGCATGCATCCCTGAGACAAGCATTATGGTTATGTGGGAGAATTGTAATAAGTTCATTGAAAGATAAAAAATGTGCAGAGATTTCCATCACTTGACTAGATATGTTGGCATTAAAATGTACTCACCTTAAGCGACTGACCTGAAATCGTTCTGAAAATGCTAAGAGATCGACCGTGTTTTCAACCAAAAACTCTGCAGCAGTAGCACGAGCAAAAGCTTTATCCAATTCTTGATGCAATGTCATAAGCCGTACGTCCAAGGCACGTAACAACTCATTCCTACACCGACCAAAAATTCCACTTCTACTTAGTCCATATGATGAGAAAAAACTAAATTGATTACAATCTGAAAAAATCTTCCAGCTAAATAAAGAGACAGATATATACTCACCTTGAAGCATCTGCTAGCATTGTTTCTGTCCTCGACTGTACAAACAAATAATTTGTAAGTTTCTAACAGAATAACTGTATACACACTTCCAAGGTAAGGAATTTTAAGGAAAAAACCACCACAAATAAAACATGTAAAGCTGTTGAGTTTAGAAAATGAATTTCCTTTGGCTTATGATTAATTTCAGACAAATATACGCAGCACAAGAGACAGTAGTTATTTACAGTGTACCTTGATGGCAGCTCCAGGTGTGCTCCGCTCTGTATTCAATATGATTGTAAAACACCAGTCAGCACAGAACCACACAAAATATATATAAAAAGATGCAAAAGAAACAAAATATTACATTTTTCAGTGATTTTAACACTCTTAATATCTTGCATGTCTAAGAAATTCTAGTTGATCATTCCTTTTTTTGTAAATTTCAGTGTTCCGAAAAAGAAATTTTTAATTAGAACTTGTCAAACTGATTATGTTTCATTCAGTCTAGCATCTATAATATTCCCGCTGAATAATTATCTTTACACAAAACATGTCTTCTATGATTTATCGTGTATCAAACTTGCTTATTAACACTTGGAAACGATAGATTTGATAGTCAAGTGTATATTGTAAAAGCAAGCTATGAACAAAGTAAAGTAAGCACAACAGCAAAGGAGGAAGGCAAAATAAAAGAAATGATATTCGAACTAATTGAACTATCTTCATTTGTATTTGCTGTATAAACATTATTCATAATACATAACATTTCATATATTCTAACCCTTTGTATGCCTTTCATGTCTCTCTAAATTCTCATCCTTTCTAATCCTTAATTTGCTAGTTTGTCATTATCCATACACTAATCATATTAATAAGGATTATTTCTCCATTACTCTAATGTTTTTTTCTTTTTCTTCTATGAGCATTGCCTTTTGAACTATTGCTTGCCTCAAAACAAAACATGTTATGTCAAGCCTTGATTCACCTGAGCCTGCATCATTTCAGCTTCTGTAACTCTCTGCTGATAATAACCAATGATCACAAACCACAACTAACATACTCCTCCCATGGATTTGAACCACAAATTTTGGCAAGCCTGAGTCATGGCTAGTCCAAACCTAAACAGGGTGTACTAGAAGTTGGCATCCTGTCACCTTTGCAATACTTAACCCAATATACCACCTCGCGCATAGTCATACCTTCCCAGGATTTACAGAAGTAACACTTTTGTTGCATGTACATTTGAAAGTAAATTCCCATGGAATATAGCAATCACAATATTTATAATAAAATATTATTATATTTGAATTTCTATAATCATAGTATTTAAATTGATATTAACCATGCTATTTAAATAAAACTATAATATTAATGAAAAGACAATTCAAGAGGTCTATCAGATAATTTTGATAATATATGTTGATATAAATTATCTGATAATGCAAACATATATATCAAAATTAAAGACCATTGAAGGTTTTTAACAAAATATATTCTTCTCCAAGGGCTACAGCTTTGAAGAAACCCAGGCAAGCCAATGGGATTTGGTATTATGGCAAGCTTAGTTTGCACACAATAATTAAGTGAAGAGAAGTACATAGAGGACACCATTACAAATATCATATGGACATAGTTCCAGAGGTGTCACAGAGTTGAGAACTATAGCAGATTTGGGCACAGCAAGAGCTGAAGTGGAAGATTTTGTAGAATACATGCAAGAGGCACATAAACAGGTGAGGGAACAGCTAATTCAAAGTACTGGAAGATACAAAGAGCGTGCTAATCAGAAGAGAAGAGAAAGAATTCCAGACAGGTGATTTGGTACTAGCACACTAGCAGAAAGTTAGGTTTCCAAAAGGAACCTCCAGTAAGCTCAAATGGAAAAAGATTGGACCATGTAGAATTCTGTGACAATTTTTTTGCAAATGCTTATGAGGTTGAACTGTCTGAGGGCATCGACATCTCTCCAATCTTCAATGTGGAAGATCCATGCACCTTCCATGAAAGATGACTATAGTTGATGATATTGAAGAATCAGATCTTTGGATTTTTTATTGGAAAGCACAAGAACCTGAGAAGGAAAGAGAAGAAGTAGACACTATTCTTGATTCCAGAACTATCAAGCAGACAAGAGGTGAAGACTATATTGAATATCTGGTCAAATGGAATAACAGATGATTGGGCCGTAGAGGAAGCGACTTGGTTGAACCCAACTGAAATTGATCATTACAATTTATGGCCACACTCTAAAAGATTTCAATCAGGTGAACAGGAGCTCAGATTTTCTATTTACTCATGGGTTCTAATGCAGGGGTATCCTCAGGAAAAACAGCAACCTTGCATCACCCAAAACTTGGTGTGGTGATTCACAAGCACAAATAAACAGGAATAAAATGGTTCCTCTTTGATCATTTGGTTGCAGGGGAGCAAAAACGAATGCTTATGAGGGTGTCATAACGAGGAAAGCAAGGTCAAGACATGTTTGAAATAGAGTCGGGCAATGGCATACTATGAAAAAATGGCTAAGTGTGAAGTCAATCTGCAATAGGCTTACAATAGTTGCAGGTTGTGGTTGAGCTCAAACAGAGGCTTCTGAGGTTGCCATAAAGGAAGGGAAGGTCAAGACATGCATATGAATATATTTGGGAAATGGAATGCAATATATAAAGATGGCCAAGTGTGAAGTCGTCCTGCAACAGTCCTGTTGTTGATTCAGAAGTCATTCTGCAACAGTCATGCAGTTTCTGCAGAAGCCATTTCACAGCAGTCGTACAATTGTTGTAGAAGTCCTGCGGCTGCTGCTGTAAAATTTGTTCAGCAATTAGTGGCCATAATGTGAAGCTGGGGAAAAGCAATGTTCTTATCATGTATCCTACTAGCGAAGGCATGGTATGTAGGAGAACATGTGGAGTCTATTTTGTTTAAACTTCTCATGACTGCTGAAGCTCCAGGAGACATCGTGTGTATTGATGAAATGATAAGCTCTCAAAGAAGGCAATAAACCTAAAATATTAATACGGATGTCTGGAGAAAGTGTTCAGAAAGCATTGTAAAAAAAAAGTTAGCAAGAACATGTGCAACTTTTCTAGAGAAGTGATGATCCAAATTAGGTAGATACGAAAGATATTCTCTTCATTTGTGGATCTAGAAAGATGTGGCAAGCTTCTTATAATTCAATCATTAGGTCCAGTGAACTGACAAATTCAACAGTAACATGATCTCAGTTAGAATTTTTGAAGTGTTCCATTGGTTTCTACCCAAGAAGTGAAAGAATGGGAAGAGCTAGCACAAATGTGAAGAGTCAGTGATACATAGGAAGCCTGATGTTGGAAAACCAATCTTTAAATTGTTGTTTTGATAATAAGACGGGGTCTTTTGAAGTAGTTTTTCTTTTTGTGGCATTTTCAGTTTGGCAATAGTCAATAAAATCTGAAGTTGGTGTTTTCTCATCTGAATATATTTAATGTCAATTTGAGTAATAGTATACCCCCAATGTGTCAATTTTTTTTTATATATTTAACAAAGCAAATTACAAAGAGTAAGAGCTACCAACAGGTAGCTTGAAGAGAGTCCCAGACAAGCAAAAATTACCAAGAATTACAATGCAGCCATGAGAGGGCTGAAAGGAGGCAACAAAGATTCATTTCATATACTGACACTCCTTGACATTGGCCAAAATTGTTGAAACTCCTTCCTAAAGATGTGAAAAATAAAGGACCTGAAAAAAAGAAATGTTGTTTCTCTATCATCACTTATAGTTACGGTTGTCATTCCACACTCTTACAAAACTTTTATTTTTCATACTTACAGACTTAAGTGTCTACAATTTTAACTGGATTTTCCATTTTTTATTTTTTTATCTCTGATATGGACCATACTTGGTAATGGTAACTATTCAAAAAATATCAAGAATCATAAAAAAGCTCAATGAAAGAAAGGTTGTTTCTCTATCGTCACTTACAGTTGTCATTCTATACCATTACAGAACAACCCTTGTATTTTTTTCATATTTAAGGACTGAAGTACTCTCTACAATTTTAACTGGATTTTTCACTTCTTTTATCCCTGATATGACTCATATGGTACTGGTACCTCTTAAAAATATACCAAGAATCCTTAACAAGTTCAATAAAAGAAAAGCTTTTTCTCTATCATCACTTCTGGTTGTCATTTTACACCCTTTCATACTATCTTCTGTTTCATTTCCAATGGTTTTTTGTGTTCTTGGAATATATTGGATATGAGCTACTGTATTCTACACTGACGTTATTGCCATTTATAACTTTTTGGCAGAACCTTAAAATTGTCAGGTAATTTCAGCCATCAAATTTTGTCTGTTCTTGCAACTTTCCAGCATGTAATGTGATTTTCTTAAAATAAACAGATCTAGGAAACCATGGATACACAAAAATGTTTTTCACATTTTAGATCACTTAACAGACCACATGACCCACAAATGATGTTTCAAACTAAGTTATAGAATACCTCTAACCCAATCCCAAGTAGAAGTTTCATGGTGTTTATGTTTTACATGACATTTTAAGTTTGCCAATTGTAACTCAATTCTTCAATTAGGTAACCTAAGATAATTTCTTAAACAAAAACTTACTATGAAAACCCACATTGTTAACCTTCAAGACCAAAACATTTTATGGTTATTTGGGGATCAAGATTATTCCTCTAAAACTATTCAAACTGTGAAGGCCTTTCAGGTACTCCACACTCCCATTTTCTTTAGGGAGACAATGATAAGGTGATGATGTAGGCCAACCCTCTTTGGTTATTATGATGAGTCCAGCTTCATACAATATTTTTAGTTATAAATTATAATTATGATGCTGACATGTGATCAGCACGTTAACAATTGAACTATTGAAGCAAAGAACTACACAAAGTTAGGGAAGCGGCTCTCATTCTGGGTATACCTTTCCCTTTTCAGGTTTAGCAGTTGTGCACTTTTTGTGTGAGGTTCCAACTTCAAAAGCATTTCACAATCTAATTACATGAAGGAAGCCACATGTGGGACCAAACAACATTTTAACTTTTCCACATTATAGCAACTAGTTTTGCCATTTGTTTGAGATTTCAACTGAAAGCATTTGAAGATCCAGTTACTTGTAGAGGCAACAGTATGGAACCAACTAGAAATGACATAGATTCTAGTAGCATCCCAAGAGAAGCTACAAAAGGTGATTGAACATCTTATTTCACTCAATATTCCCACATGAGAAGATCAAACTCCTTACAAGAGTAGCGGTTCACAACTTTTCTGTTTGTAGTTATTCAACTCGTTTCTATCCCTTCTAGCAAAATAAATATATTGGTGGTTAGCATCCCTTATGGCAAAACAGAATGCTAAGTATCCTGTATGCACTCAAAGTAACCGCATAATGTGCTCTTCAGATTACACCCCAAAACCACATTACTCTAAAAAAACTTAGAAATGTGATCCTCAATGCTGAAATATTTTCTGAGTTAATGGAATCTGTGAGAAGCCTTAATCTTCACATTCTATGCTAAGATTAAATAGTTACTGAACGTTTCATTCCATTTACATGGTCACATTTCTATAGTTCAATCAAATCTTAACTACAAAAATTTACCCCTAGGATGGCTTTGGTTCTATTGTCATGTACAAAGTCAATGGATCAGTTAACTTTTTTATCCTTTGCCTCTCCTCTGATGTAAGATTCTGATTACCAAAGACACAAAAAAAATTGCTGTGACTACACACATTTGGGAATTGCAGAAGCCTAGCTTTTACTCACTTGTTGCAGCCAATAACTTTTAAATTCTCAGTTTCCACCAAATGCAGATGAACTACTTAAATGAGATTGGCTGTAATTCTCAACAACTGCTAAAGAGTGCTTTCCCTATATTTGGGATGACTTACAAAATGATAAAAAATATAAGGTTCAATTCATGTTGGTAATAAGCCAAAACAGGACCAAAGAGGGGCTGGTCCTATACAGGCCAGTAGCTCAGTTGGTAGAGCACTTCAGCAGAAATGGAAGGTCCTAGGTTCAAGTCCTAGCTGGTCCATGAAAGCTCAACATGGTATTAAAGCCAGGCCAGGCTAGGAGCCCCAAGCATTCTATTAGAGTGGCTTAAGGGGGGTGTTGGTAATAAGCCAAACCCGGACCAAAGAGGGGGCTGGTCCTATATGGGCCAGTAGCACAGTTGGTAGAGCATTCCAACAGCAAATGGAAGGTCCTAGGTTCAAATCCTAGCTGGTCCATGAAAGCTCAACAATCCAGACGATGTGATTCCTTTCACTCCTTTACATGATGTTACATTACATCCATGAAATCATTGTTTCAATTGAACATACATACAACTTAAATGATAAATCCAGATGAAACCAAAGACCTTCTTACATGCGTTTGTTGAGTTAAATGCAAAAGTTAAAACCGAATCATAAGCTTTAACAGAAAAAGGATTTCATAACTTTGCAAGAAGTGCCAATATACCTGTTGCCAACCCCGTACTGGAAAGATGACCTCCATCGACCTGTAAAATAAGAAATGCTAGCTCAGAGCCTTTAAAAACATTGTGAAGTATTTACCCAAATTATTTTTTTGATGTCTCCAATGAATGATTTTACTATTCTTACCTGTGAATATGGCGTAGAAGGTAATTTTCTGGCAGTCTCCAACTGAACTATCTCAGCATGAAGAACATTCGGCCGCTCCAGCACTTCAGGAGTGCTTACAAACTGTACAAACCTAGTTGAAAATATAAAGAAGTTGTACAACCCGATTATCCACATTTAGTCATACTTGTTCAAACTATAGAAGAGACTAGACAGTTCCATGGCATATTCAAAAAAAATGGCTGACCTTTCCAATGTGCCTTTGGTGAACCATGGTGCCTCATTCTCATTGTCACGCAATTCAAGCTTAAGAACATGTTCAGCTTCGTTAGCTAAGTCTTTTGCTGCAGGGAAATGTGCAATCAGGGCTTCCAGAAGGATAGGATTAAGTTTCTCTGTTTCACCACCGCCTGAAAGTACCACTTCACACCTGCCGAGCAATAATAGGTATTGTGATCTGCTTACAAATTGTTATTTTCAAAAATACTATGCTGGGTACATACAATCTAAACCTCACAAAGGCATGCACTGAACAATTAGTATTGCGAAGTCTTTCAGCAACAAATCTAGCATTACATATAATTGAAAATTCATTTTCGTTTTCCTATTATCCGACACTTAAAACCATTTTGTTATAAGTTGGAATCTTTTGGATTCAGCTGCATCTTTAAACCCACTTGAACCCAGAACAGTCCCGCGTATAGACACATATAAATGTCACTTCAAAACAGGCTGTCATAGCAGAGAGCTTCAGCATTAAGATATAACGGGGTTGAATATTACACACATAGAGGCAAACAGTATTTATTATTATCTATATGGGATTATGAAATGAGCAGTCTTTGGGGTACGTAGCACTTTAATTAATCATATGGGTATCTGACATTATACCCCCTGATATTCTAAAACCTATCCAGAATTCCAAGAGTATAATATACCAAAGACGCTCAAGATAAGACAATGTACCTCGTCTGCCCTGGATAGAGTTGAAAAGCTGCATAATCAAGAACTGTATCTCCTTTCATCTTGCCTGAAAAATGTGTTTTCCACGATATTGAAGTATACTCGTACAGTTTAGAACCAGAAAGTCCCAAATAGTTCAGATGCAGCACCAGGAACCCTTGTAGTAATCAAATTCATCAAGATTTGAGGCTTCATCAAACTTCAAGCGAAAGTTAACTCCTGAGAAGGCCGGTTTGGTCAGCTGTGCGCTTTAAGAACAGATAAAATAAAAGTGCAAAAGTTGGACGATTAGGCACAACTTAAAAAAAAAGCAAGATGCATTACCATAAAGCGTCGGTATCTGCATTGTATTTTGAAGAGATTAAACCAAAACAACCCGACGCAACTCTCTCTCCTGAAAAAAAGCCAACTGCAACTCCAACTGCAACTGCAAATTTGCGTTTACGAGAGCAGCGATGTAAGATAACTGTTACCATACTATCTGGACTCGAAAAGCCTTGCATTCCGCGATAACACCATCCAATGGTCTAGTTGACGAATGAATCCCGACCGTGAAAACACGTTTTCCCGTCCCTTCACATTGAAAATGCACAACAATGATTAAATTGCTGACATTAACACACCCTGCTGATGAGCTCGCTTGGCCCACGGCACGTACAAAACAACTGTTTCCACATGTGATTCATCAAATCCGGCCGCCGAAAAGGGGAAAGGATGGTGCCTGTCCCAATGAATGGTCGACGCCACCAAAAGGCAGCTCACAGACACCTGAAACCAATTATCAGATCAAAGCAACGCCATTTTCGCTGCCAAAGGCCTCCTTACGCCTTCTTACCAGCAAAACACACAATGCCTGTACAATGCGAGCTTCTGAACCACCAAAACTCCACTTCTCACACAAGGCCGACCCTCACCAACCACGATCTACAGTAAAAAAACACATATAAACCCCGATCCGGACGAAACTGGACTGAGAACACTCCGTCCTCTGTGACAAAACCCGTCTAACGTTCGAATGTTCGGAAGCGGGTTTCGAACCCGTGACATACCAGAGCGGTGCGTCAATCAAGATACGACTTTTTAGACGTCCAATATGAAGGGCCTACAGCCTTACCGTCCCTTCCGGTTAGCTTGTCTGCACAGACCCAGAGCAGAGCACACTGTCAGTATTACCGACCCGTATGATTATTATTGAATAATCTGGCCATTACATTAAGCATGAGAGTATACAGAAAGCTTTCATTTTCATTTTCACCTTTTTCTATTACAGCAAAGAAAAAAAGCGAGCGGTTGACACCTGACAGAAGTGCCACCGCGTAATTACGTAAAAGAAAAGGCTTATAGTCTTTGCATGATTAGTTGTAACTTATGGGCCCCACTGTAGTGTGCTCCACGGCAAGCTAAATGCGAGTGAAGACATTGTGGACCCCACATCAGGATGCCACGTCCATTTGTAAGTTTTTCAACCTCTGGGACCCACCCCACAATAACCCCACTAACGCGTTCCTTCTTTGTCTTACATAAAATCTGAAGCAAAATTAGCCAAGTATTTAGAATCTTAAGAGGGTGTACTAAATGTAGTGAATTGAAGGTTTTAGAAAAGGAATTAATGATAATGAATTTCTAGTTGGAAATTTGATGTAGATTGGTGTGATGTATGTTTGTGAATAATTTGTTGATGTGTCAAAAAATTAGTGATGATTATGTGAATGTTTTGGAATTTGTAAAATTATTGTAGTGTTTTTGTAAGTTATTTTTGTAATTGTAAAATTGATTATACATTTGTGATTTTGATTTATGTAAGTGTGGATCTTATTTTTGTAAATTCTTCAGCGTTGATTTTGAATAGGTCGTAATGTTTTGTCTATTTCTCCATAAAAATTTGGTTTTGTTGTCAAAAGTTTGCACATGACAAATAATTATTCCCTTTTGTCGATCTTTATAAAGACACTGAGTTAATAACTTAGACAATGGTCGAGGACAAAAAACAAAACATACAATGAGAGCTCTAAATGATGATGTAGTAGAAATGTGGTAAAATACTCTAAAATTCAATACTAATAAATATAGTTTGAATAAATATTACATGGTTTAGAAATGTACCAAAGTTGGATATTTAAATGTCATTTCAAGGGTCACAAATAAAATGGATTGCATGTGAACTATCCAAATTATTCATATATTAACTATCAATGAAAAATACACTACTAGTCAAGCACAATTGGCGAGGGTGATAGTATTTCCCTTGATTATGCTAACCACCAAGGTCTTTAAAGATGCAATAAATAAAGAATGAGGTTGGGATCACTTTTTAGACGGCTTTGACAAATGTGCATCCCTCAATCTTTAACTCTCAACACTCGCTATTTATATTTCATTTATTTTAGTAGATAAAGAATAACCTAACCAAATAGATGTAGGTGTGGATCTAATCTCTATAAATCCATGAGCATTCACATTCAATTTGCCACGAACTTGTGTGTCTATTTCAGTTTAAAAGTTTGGTCATTTTGTCAAGAGTTTGCACATGACAAATAATTGTTCTCCTCTATCAATCTCCATAAAGATACCAAGTTAATAGCTTAGACAATGATCAAAGATAAAAATAAAAATAAAATATACAATAAATGCTCTCAATAATGATGTTAGCATAAATGTGGTAAAATACTCTAAATTCAATACTAATAAATGTAATTTGAATGGTAAGAGTATTTTTAGATTCTACATGATTTGGAAATGAATTAAATCTACTTATTTAAATGTAACTCCAAGGCTTACAAATATAGCATCATGTGTCTCAATTAATGCAAAATAATCAAGTGAGAAGGATTAGATCGGTTTTAAATTTGAATTTGACTTTTTACTAACCAACTATTCATATATTAATCAAGCTCAAAATATATACTAACAATCCGTGAAAAATACACCACTAGTTGAGTATAATTAGTGGGGGTGACAATATGCTCCTTGATTGTACCATCTATTGTACCATCCATCGAGATGTGTAATAAATAAAAAATGACACAAAAATCATGCTCTTTCGACAAATAAATAGCCTTCAATTCTTAACTATCAAAATCTACCATTTATATTTCACTATCAAAACTAAAGATTTATAGTTCATTTAGTTTAGTAGATTAAAAATAACCTAACCAAAATAGATGAAAAGGAAAAGTGCAAAGGTATGGAGAAAACATATGCCCTGGCCGTGATGAGAGGGACCATGCCCGAAAAGAACAAATATCTAATAGACAATTTTAATAGGAGAAATGACAAGGAAGGAGATGTGATTCACATAAATTAGAGAAGATGAGACAAAACGGAGGAGGGTACTTTGTTTTCTCTTTGATATTCGAAATTAGGGAGGGGGGAGATTTTTATTATTTATTATTATAATTGGCCATTGCGAGAACTCTAAGGCAAGACAGTTTGGTTGTGAATATTAAAGGCATGAACTAGTAGTTCTGGCGTTTATTATATTGTTGTTGTAGTAGGTGAATTTATGCTCACAATAGTACACATGGTCCAAAAGATGAAAGCAAGAGATGGTGTACAAATCATTTTTTTAATTTTTTAATTGATTTAATGACTTTAGGTGGGAAATGGAGAATAAAATATTTTATATAAAAAATATTTAGTTTAGGTAATTAAATAATAATTATACGAATATAAATTTTGATGTGTAAATCTAATGTTTATTAGGTTATAGTATTTGTGTTTTGTTTACTTGAATGTATGTGATTTGCTTTAGTTAACAAATGATGTTTAGGACCCCACACCATCCTTGATAGCGGCAAAGAGTCGAAAGAGAACTCGGCCTCTCAGTCTTCACAACCGCTGGATGTTGAGCATGTTGAGGACCTGATGGTCGTTGACGAGGGAGAGGAGCGTCGTGTGCTAAAAGAACGAATGGACAAGCTAGACAAGAGATTCAGAGGCCTGACCCGCTTCACTACGAAGCTAGTACATTTCATCACCAGCACTCTATTTGTGGTGATTAAAGATGAGTTGGAAGGTAAGAATGTAGATGAGAATCAAGAGTGGGTCGGGGACGATGTCGTGGACCTCTTGTCAAAGAACTGGGATAATGTCAGTTAGTTGTTATTTGGTCTGTATTTTGGTGCTTTTGTTGTTAGTCTGTGGTCGGTGTACTGTTTTTTGGCTAGCTTTTTTTTTTATCTTGGACTTGATCTTTTTTGGCCCTTGGGGCTCGATGTGTAAAGGGTACAGCACCCTGTAAATGCTGCTTACTTTATCAAAAACAAGTGATGTTTAGGAACATCTTTAGAAAGTATGTTAGGCAATGATTGAATCTCCTTGGTTAAATCTATGGATGGAGTGACATAATGGCTAATGACAAGGACCAAATACAAGATGCAGTCATATAGAGAATTCCCTAGATGTTAGTGCAAGTAATGTGTTAATGAATGGTATAATTTAGTGCTAGATATTATTTTAATGATATTTAGGTGTTAGATTGAAAAAGAAATAGGGTTAGTCTTTAAACATAGCTCCAAAAGTAGCTAGTAGGAAGGGATAGGTCAACTCTAAATTTGAATTTGAAATTTAAAATTTTTGGGTTCATTTCCACATGTCACATAATTGACCTAAGTCATTAGCGTGAATTGTGGATCTAAACCTAGACCAAAAAGTGATAAACTAAGGATCGAGATGTATCTTTGGGGTAAGTGCATATGGAATTAAGTAAGGCTTGGGTTATGTGTCATCCTTGCAGTAGAAAGTGTGTTAGTTGTGTACTTGGCATTGCATAAAGGATAATTGAGTCAAATTTAGCTCAAAATAAAGGCAAAAAGTGTAAGGTGTGCAATTTTCACCATTACATTATGCCTCCATTTTGAGTTGCATACTACTATAAAGATGTGTGTCAAAGTAAAATTATTTAACCACTGATAAAAAGGATATGAATATGGATATAGGTGTTGCTCCTTATTACATGCTCTATTAAAATGAGTGTTCTAACTTAAAAATTTGCATAACAAAAAAAGAATGTAATGACTAGTATCATATAGGCATTTTAAACAATAATATGTTGTCTATAATCAAATTAAAATAAAATAGAGAAGGGGTGAGAACTAATAGATATTTAACTTGTGGTGGAACAAGGATACTATCAAGGGGTGACAATATTAATAGGTATGGATTTAGAGCAACAAGAGTGATGTGGTTCCATTTGAAAATTGCATAGGATCATGTTTTAGTCATTACAACCATACTCAAGAAAATAACTCTAGTAACCTTATATGCCCCTTCTAATTAATCGTATGCAAGAATGTAATTAATTTGAAGGAGAATAAGAAATATGTGTAAAATATGTAACCTTGGAAAGTTTCATAATGATATAGGAATATAAAGATAACATCATGTGACACCATAAAAAGATGCTAAGGTGTACTCATGAAAGTGCATAAAATAGTGGGTAGGAAGTTACCCTCAATGTTGCCCCCAAATAGGGTTATAAGTGAAAAATAATCATGAATTATAGATCAAAGAACTTGAAAGCATAGGGAACGTGAAACATCATGATGAAAGCACTAGGAAAATTATAATCATCAAACAAGTTAGCATAAGATATAATCATGGCTACCATAAAATGTGAGCAAGCATATAATCATAAAATGTGAGTGGCATGCTAATCATGGAAGATCCTATATAATCATCATAAGAAAATATCATGTCAATGGAACATGTAATAAAAATATTAAGTGCAATCATAATCATTGAATTGTATAGAGAATCATAAAAATGTATCATCAATGTTGTAGAAAAATGGCTAATGCCATAAAGAAGATGCCTCCAAGTGGGAGACAACATCTAAGAAATGTAAGATATATGTAAATATGTAGAATATGGAAGCTTCAAAACTCAACCAATGATAGTTTCATCATCCATTAAGTCATCTTCATCCTAATTGTGTGATATGTAACTACCTTCAAGTAAGTTAATTTCATCATGATTAAAATATAGAACAATTAGTAAATATACTTGAGATATATGGAATGGGTGTGCTACCCTTCTTTATCCATTGTTCATGTGATTTTGGACTAGGACACATATGTGCCTTTCGAATACTTGTATTTTTCTTTGGAGCCCATATGGAGGAAGTACAATTAGAAGATGCAATAATGGAATTGTTAAATTATACTTGTTTATTTTGCTTTGAAAGATAAAGATGAAACCGTCCTTGCTTTGGTACTTGTGGATGATGAAAATTATTTTTTTCTTACTTTTTTCTTGTTGGGAGACTAGAATTATGACTTTCTTTCATCTCTTGAGATATCTTGGGAGGTAATTATTGTGAATTCAACGCTATGTCTAAATTTTAATGAAATTTTTAAAATTCTATGGAGCATTAGCATTTATTTAAATTATAATTTATCGTGGTTTCCTTTAATATTTAGTGACAAACTTCATCCCCCCATATAAGGCATGTGATGCAAGTTATCTAAAAGTGGATTTATATTTTTAAGATTTGGATCAATGTTTACGGTTACTTCATCTTTTGACAATATATATGTATAGGTTTTTTCTCATATGTAAAGATCTTTTGGCTCTTGATGAATGGAAGTATCGTTTGTGGATTTGTTCTTTGTATCTTATCTCAAAGAGTCTCCCCTAGTATAATTTTATGAATGTGATTATGTTTGTTTGATTATTCCCTTCAAACAAAAGTGAACTATTTATGCTTTTGCATAGGTAGGCTTACATAAATTAAGTTGGAGCAACCCTACCACAAACATTTTCTACTATTAAAGGGAATTGGTTGTGTGCTAAAGGGATAACTAATTGATCATTTTTAGTGCATTACCCAATTTTTTTATTTCTCTACACTCCACTCCTAACCTCGTGCTTCCTTTTAACATGTTGATGGTTCAAATGTGTTTTCAAAATAAATGAACAAATACATCATTTAGAACTATAAAAATAGAATGACTACTTGATGTGGGATGCTTTTTCAACAATTCAATCTCCAAAATTAAAAGGGGGCTCCTTATCTACTCTAACTTATAACTAATCTATGTTGGGTGAAAATTAAGGAGTTGTGAAAGTAAATGACAAAATTAAAAGCCCATAAGATAAAATAAAATCCCTCCAATATCCAAGACAAGGCTTAGTAACTTAGTATAATATTCAATAGAAGTTAAGAAAACATTATACATATATAGTAAATAAGCTCATAAACATATTATGAATCAAATTTTAAGAGTGTTAGCCTTATTTATCGATGTTTTAATAATATTTGAATATCACATATGGTGTAATTTCACCTATTATTGGATACATACATGGAGGTTCCCCTATTTAGATACCTAAGGATGGGAAGGAATTCTATACATACGACTCAACAACTCATTTATATAAAATTGTTTATACTTGCAAAGAGGGCACACATGCCCATACTTATAGCAAGACCATTTAGTCACATTTGAATTTTTCCCCACCAAAACCAACTTTGAATTTTAGCTCAATAGGAGGATATTGGTCCATTCTATAAACTTAATGCATTGAATCTTCCTATGGTTGTTGAGATATACAAAATGGGTAGGAGGTACTTAAATTAATAAAAAAAAAAAAAAAATATTATACTAGTTCTCCTTTAGTGGGTGAAACTTCTTTTTTCCATTATAGTGGATGGGGTGATTGTTGGGAATGATTGCTAAGTGTACTTATGAGGTCAATTTCAAAATTTGTAAGATCAATGCCTACCTAGGATGGATTGTTATAATGGAATTCATGGAGAGATCATGGAGGAGCCACATCTATCAAAATTAGGTTATTGGATCCTATTATAATATGGAGCTACAATGGAGTGGTTGCCATCATATGTAAACCATGTTTGAAAATTAGAAGACACACACATTTCTAGGAATACTATCTTTAAATTTTTAAAATTTCTCTAGGAGTGCACCATGTGGACCTTAATTATACTTCCATTGTAAAATGTGAAATAATAAGATAGAGGTGGTTGCTTTGTGCTAAACTTATATATACCTTATACTGCTAATGAAGATGAGACAAACTAATGGATTTAGCATTAGGAGGTGTCATGGAAGATATACAATTAATAAGCCAATGTAGGCTTAAATATCTTGCTAGATTCAAGTAATAATATGGAGAAGAAAAAGGTTTGGGAAATGATTATGTCCAAGAAATCCTAAACCACCTCTCTTTGTAACCCAAGGAAAAGATGCTAGAAATATGGTTGTAAGTGTTGGATGGGGAGATGGGTTTCACAAGGCACTTAACATCATCAATGAAAAAGGAGATGACTAATAAAAAACTCAAATTATTCATATTGAAAAAAATTATTTATTTTCTAAGAGAAAATAATTTTGGTTAATTATGAAATAGTGGCCTCTTAGGAATGTCATTATGACATTTTCCTTCATCGGTGTAACATGATTGATATTTGTATAAGGGGTACCTTTGGTATTAGTTCTCAACCCAACTTAAAAATTATAGCCTTTGTAGAATTTGGACCTAGGAAACATTTTAAAAATATTAACCATGTTATGAAATTTAAATTTATAATTTTTTTTGACAAGTATCAATCATCCAAGTGAGACGATTCTTGTTATTTAGTCATAAAAATAATCCATTGGCCATGTAATATATGTTAGAAATTTTATGTAGCCTCTTGGTACAAAAAATCTAGTACATTCTCTAGGTGACTAGTAACTATAATTAGTTTATGAATTAATCTTCAATAATAATAATAATAATAATGTATATTTTTCCTAGAGAATTAATATAAGATAGGTTTCCATTTTTTATGAATTCGGAAATTGTCTCCATTGCTTAATAGATTATTATATGAAGTTTTGTTTATATTTAAGATACATATTTCTTGTGCTTGTATTACAATTTGAATTGTTTACAACCAAGTGTTAGTCATTAATATTCTAAATTTCAAAGCATGGGCTAATTAGTTTTAAATAATGGATAATTAAGTACGATTTGGGTTAGCAAATAGGCATACATTTAAGGGTTTGAGATTTGTAAGATAAATCCATGGCAAGTCATTTTTTTCTTGAAACCATGAGTATATGTGAAATCACATAGATGAATTCATCTTTTTGACTCTATTAAATAGGAATATGTACCAATTTACAAATTTCTAATCACAAACTTCACGCATTTAAATGAAAATTCCATTGGAACAATAATGTCTTATTTACTCATTCTTATACCACATAATTTTGTAGGGGAGCATATTGTTTCTCTTTGATTATTTTTCCTTTTCTTGTATTACTTTGAATGTTTCATTTTTACATATGTCTCGAGATATATTTCATATTACACCATAAGCTAACACATTTTGAGCTAGTGAAAAACAATTTAGGACTAGTCTTGTGTCCTTATAGGCCTAGTTCATTGGTAGATATCTTCAAAATAATTGATCAAAGTTATTTAAATGATTAAAATCTTCATATTATTCTTAATCTTTGCTAACAATTATTTCTAAACATATTGAGATTAATGAACCTTTTTTTTTTTTAAATGTATACATCCATAAGATCTTGTAGGAACACCCTCTTGAGCCTTGTAGAGATTAAAAATTGGGAGAGAGAGCCTTATCTCAATGTCATTGGTCTTATTCATTTAGTTATTTCAATCATAGATTGTGATTACAACCTCAAGCACCTAAAAAATTCCTAGAGGTAGTTGATAAATGTTCAATAAGAATTGTTATCTCTAGGATTTGCACCCTGTTGAATATGAAATTCGACAATCCAGTGAAACATGGGAAGACCTCTAAAGTTGTGGGTATCTTGTAAACATAGGTCAACCTCCAGAGAAGGTTGGCTTCCTAATTGGATATCACCTAAACTAATAAATTTTGAAGGAAAAGAGAGAGGGCAATATTTAAAATAAAAACCTAATTCTACGGTTGTGATACACCAAATTAACAAGGACTATGAAACTCATATTTGCATAACACTTGGCTCCTTCTGATAGAAATATATCTTGCACAAACTTGTTATAGTAGGATTTTGCATAAGTATTTCACTAAAAGGTCAAAGAACAAACAACTTACAAAGGGAGGAGAAAATTTCACAATTGACAAGCTACAAGCACTTAACAGACACAATCAACAACCTGCACTAGCTTACTATGTGCAGAAAAGGCATTAACATATGAGACAAAGACCACAAGAAAGAGAAAACTTCACAAGTTAGCTCGATCAATCATTAACATACACAAATACTGCAAGAACAAGATGACAATGACTTCATTACCAGAAATAAGCAAGGTTTCCTTTGAATTCCATATCCAAAATGAGTTACAAAACTACAAAAAAATTGTGAAAGGACTGCAAGAGTCACTGTCTCCAAAAGATGCATGAATAGAACTAACTCAAAAATGAGTTACAAAAGTGAATATAAGAATCTCCTCCAAACAGTTGCACCAAACAAGGAGTTTCAAACCTCCTTTAGTCAAATGCCTCTCAAAAGCCTAAAATATAGCTTGCAAATCCTCCCCAAAAGAGCTCCAAAAAGGTGAAAAAGACAAGCTTGACTTTATCCAACATGACTCATAAAACTATCCTCAAAAGTCTCTCAAAAGCAACCAAACTCACCTATATACCCTCCTTGTTGGGTTTTTGCCTTAGCCTTCTAGCTTGTTTCTCCTTCGGCCTTGGCATTTTTCCTTTGATTATGGTGTTTACCGCCATACCACGCCTGACTTTTCTGCCCTTGGCGGTACCGCGATGATAGGTATGGCGGTTACCGCCATACCGCAGTCAGTGAAGACCTTCACTGCGGTGGTCGCGGTGAAGCTGTCGACGGCAGTCTGGCGGTGGGTCCACTCACCACGGTGGTCGTGGTGAGACCGCTTTCGGTCTACCTGGCGGTTACCGCCTTGCCGCGGGCGGTGGGTCCACTCACCACGGTGGCCACAGTGAGACCACCTACGGTCTGCTTGGCGGTTATCGCCCTACTGTAGTCAGTGCTCGGTGTGACCACAGTGGCCGCGGTATGACCACTGGCGGCCTGCCCAACGGTTACCACCCTACTACGATCGGTGCTCGGTGTGACCACGGTATGATTGTTGGCAGTCTGCCAAAGTGGTTACCGCTCTATCGCGGTGAGACCTGGCGGTCTCTGTGGTAGCATGGTATGACTGCTGAGTGTCTGCTGGGCGGTTACCACCATACCGCGAGGCAATTCCAACAGGGCTGCGGTAGCGCGGTAGGAGCTCGGATGAGCTTGAGGCAGACTTTGATCGATTTGGACTCGGTGACAGTACGACAGGTGAATGACAGGTTGGCACATGGTAGGTTGACTGCATCTGGTTGGTCGAAGACAAAGAAGGGACAAAGAACGGTGAAGACTATGGGTGAGCTCGAGGGAGCTCACCACCATACTGCAGCTAGGTTGAATGGACTCGGTAGTAACACGGTAGAAAGCAATGGGCTCAGAGCTCGGTTGACCGAGCTGGACTGACAGTCAAAGTTCGACAACAAATGAGATGGCAACACATGGAAGATCTTTATGATCTGGTTGGTCGAAGCTTTATTTCCTGATTATGATTGGGCTGCATTATTGGATGGAGGTTGATGGACATATTTTTAACATCCTATTTAATGTTGTGTGGCTCGATGCATGTTGTTTGAGCGATGCACATTATCAGTGAAGTATGGGTGCTTGCAGGTGGATAATTTAATTATCCTGATGACCATTGAAGGTTGGACTGGCATGACAGGTTGGCACACAGTACATGTATTCTGGTGTGCAGATCGATAATGATGATGAGTGATATCAGAGAAAGGCTAAGAGTGTTTGAGCGGTTCAACTGTGAACACTTAGACTCTCGGATCTGGTAACATGTGAACCTGTGGAGGCCAAGTGGTTGGGTTGGCCATGAGGCTGGCTATGATAGTCATTTGAGAGGAGCTGAAGGGAATCTGCACAGTATGTCTTGAGTACATTGTAACTGTGTGAAATTCTAGTTTGTGTAGCCTGTATATCTTTCTCCAGATGAACAAGATGTAATATCTTGAAGAGCATAACTCTGTGTTTGTATTGTAACCGTTTTTGTTACTAAATAATACAAGTGAGCTGGATGTTTTGGAGGTGGGGTATTTTACTCGAAAGGGTTTTCCCCACGTATATCTGTGTTCATAGTTTTATCTTTCATGGTTATCTGTTTATGTTGACTCTGTTTTTTGTTTGCATTCACTTCTCTCAGAGGATCAATGGGGGATCAACTGTGTCTATTTCTGCTTTATGGCATAGTTTATTGTGTCTTTGTTGTGATTAAAATGAAAATCACTAAGGCACTGTTGTCTTAGATGTCTATCTTGATGACAAAACCGAATCATTATCCCCAACAAGTGGTATCAGAGCTAGTAGCTTGTTGCTCTTGATACCAACCAGTGGTATCAGAGTTGGTTGGAGGAGATCGAGGCTTGGTGATACCAACCAATGGTATCAAAGTCTTCTCCTGGTTGCTGAAGTTTTGGGTATTTCTTCTGTGATGATTTCTTAGCCTGGCAAGCTTGAGGAAGTCTAGAGAAATTGGTTGGTGATTGATCCTTCGATGAGTGGAAGTGTGTGCTTCTTTGATTCAATACACAGTTTGAAAGATGTTGGAGATGACTGGAGTTGGTCATGTTGTGGCAACATGGTCTGAGGCTCCTGGCTCGCAGCAAATGTTCCCGATGCAAAGGGCGTGAGATGTGCTTATGGTTGTGTTGCAGCAAAGTGTGGTGTTCATATTGGGTGTTTGTGTGAGAGGCTCCCTGGTGGTATGGACTTGCTTGTGTTATTGATCAGCTATGGAGAGTTGTGCTTGTGTTGGGTGTTTTTGACTTAACATTGAAGGCAATTTCTCTGGTACTCTGATTGCATGGAGGCTATGAAGTGACCTTGGTGGTCTACAACTTCTGGATAGCCTAGCTCTCTCGTTTGCTTGTGCATGATTGTGGTCTTGGAACTAGTCTGAAATGAACCTGTTGTTCTTGTGTGCCTGTGTCTTGCACTCGCATGGTTCAGATTCATGTCTTTGGCTCTGGAGGTTTTTTGTAGATTTTCCTAAAAAGTCTATCATGCATATTCATGTTTCTTTTCATTGTTCTGGTTAATTGTGATGGTTGTGTGCAGACCCTTGAGTCATCTAGATGAGCAATGAAGATGGAGATACGTGGGTGTTTTATAAACACTGTGGTTTTGCAAGTTTTGCATGGTCAAGGAAAACCTGTGTTTTGTGTGGAGCTGTTGTCTACTATTTTCTAGATCTTGGCTTTCGGGGTGTGACTGGATGATATAGTTGCAGTTCAACATGTCTTTGAGGAGGTGTGATGTCTTCTCTGCATGGGAGTGTTGGTATGAGTTTCTCTTTCAACATTCTTGTGGTGTGCTTGTTGGTTTCTTAGACTATGGTGCTTGAGTTGTGGACGTGACTGGCAAATCGGATCTGTTGTTGATCTGGTGTTTGAGTCATTTTTGTTTGCTTTGGCTGCTCTCTTTGATGATCTCAGTTTTGCAGTTTCCAGTGCAATGATAGATTTGCAGGTTTTTCATTTGGTTGCATCCACGAGTTGTGCAATGTTATGGGTTGTCCTTACCTACATAATTTCTATGAGACAACTCGGAAGTGGACTGTCTATATCCACGAGGTTGTAACTGTGTGGTGCAGATCTGTTAGCTAACCTTGTCTGTGGTCACTTGTGGATTGGTGTGGTTGTTTTGAGATAAGAGGAGGAATGGCGATTGAGTACCTAAATAGTCAATGATGGGGACCTGAAGCATGTGAATCACAGTGTCATGGAGAGATGGATACACTGGCTAGTGTAAGCTTTTGATAGTGATGGTGTGGTCGATCATGATGCTTTGAGAGCTCAATGTCATAGTTCGGTGGGAGCTTTAGCAATGACTAGTGTCCTTGTTTGGTGTTGTAGTTGTTGTGTTTCTTTTGCATATGCATGTTCTGAAGGTGTGCAACATCTTGGAGCCATGGAAGACATTGTTATTTTTGGCTGAGTTGCTGGTGGTGCTTGACAGGTGATGTTGGTTTTGGTCTAGAGTTGTTTGCTTTATGTCATGGATACTCTTTCTTAGAGTTTTGGCATTTTGCTTTGCTCTTGAGACCATAGCTTGTTCACTTGAAGCATGGTATCTCCGAAGGGGGATGTGTAGATCACGGTGTCATGAAAAGTTCTTATTCCTAGGTTGTGGAGTTTTGATAGTGGTTTGGGGTTTCTCTTGTTTTGAGTACATTGGTCATATGTTGGAGGACTTCATGTTTATTGCAGTGATGCAGTTTGGAGTTAGCATGCGATGATAGGTGCTGGTGCTCATGGATGCATGGAGAATAAGGTGAGGCTGGAATTCTTATGAGAATGTTGTTGTTACAACTGAAAGTCCGAGAATCCTGCACCTTGGTTGAACGTGAGTTGAACAGAGACCATGAAGGAGAATGCTCTTGGGTAAGTCATGGTGACTTGTATATCTTGGAGGAGCATCTTTTCTTTTCTTCTTGGTCTACTTGACAATAAAGTTTATTTGAAAGGTATTCACCCATTATATCTTTCAGATGTGATTTATGCTTTATTTTTCATGGATATGAATCTTGAGTTATTTTGAAACTCTGGAGGATTCATAATGGAAGGTGGATAGCATAGTGTATCTCCTTGTTCTCTTCAAGAGTGATAGGAGATGGTTACATAGGTTAGTTTGATCTTCTTTGAGATGCTTACATTTTGTTGGATGTTGTTAAGGCTTTCCCTTTGGGATGTGAAGAAGATCATTCTTGTCACAGCTGGCATATAGAAGTGTTTGTAGAAGGACATGTTTTGATTTGTTGTTTCTTCTATTCTGGTATCTTCTTCCTGAATGTTCTTGACTTTAGATGTGGGATGTCTATGTGGAGCCATGTTGGTCACTTGTTTATGATCATGTGTTGTCACTCAGGTGATGACATGAAGGTTCATGTGTTTCCTTCTTCAGTTAGATATGGAACCTTGGAAGAATAGTGGAAGATGGTTGAGAGAAATGTTCCTTGCAGCAAGTGGTTGCAGGGTGTGTAGATCAGAGTGGGTGTTCCTAATAATTAAATGGTTACTCATTTCTATGTGTAGGGTTTGGTGGACTTAGTATACCTGGATCATGTGTGATGGTGCTTTGCTTGCATTCATCTGGACAGTACCCTTGCAATGGGAGTACCTGGATGTGTTTGGTCTTTTGACTGGTTGACACAGGGTATTTGTTTGCTGCTGAGATGGGTGGTTTTATGATGGCATGAGTCTGATGTTGGTTTTCATACCTTTGAGGTATGTGTAGTTGTACGGATTAGCATGAGTTGTGGGTGCTATGTTTAGCCACGTGGGTTTGTTCAGTTGGATGAGAGCAGTCTTTTTTATTGGTTGTTGTTCTAGCTGATGGTTTTATCTTGTTTTGGAGAATGGTTTTTTGTGTTCACATTATGCTTCATTTGTTGCTATTGTTTTGTTGCCTTTGCCGCCTGAAGGATCTGGTGCTTTCATTCCTGAGACTGGTGCATTTACGCCTTGGCTTGTTCCTTTTTTCTGTGTTGGATGTTTGGAGCAGTTGCTTGAGATGGTGAACATGTTTTGAATGTTCTGGTAGGGGTCTTGGTTGGAGCATGGGAGCATGGTGTTGGTTTGTGTTCGGGTGTTTGAAGGAACCCTAAATGCTTGCGTCAAGTAAGAGATTGTTGGGTTTTTACCTTAGCCTTCTGGCTTGTTTCTCCTTCGACCTTGGCATTTTTCCTCTATTTATGGTGTTTACTGCCATACCGCACCTGATTTTTCTGCCACTGGTGATATCGTAGTGACAAGTCTGGCGGTTACTGCCATACCGTGGTCAGCGAAGACCTTCACCGCGGTGGCCATGGTGAAGCCATTGGCAGTGGTCTGGCGGTTACCGCCATACCGCGGGCGGTGGGTCCACTCACCGCGGTGGCCGTGGTGAGATCACCTGCGGTCTGCCTGGCGGTTATCGCCTTATAGCGAGCAGTGGGTCCACTCACCACGGTGGCCGTGGTGAGACCACCTACGATCTACTTGGCGGTTACCACCCTACCGCGGTCAGTGCTCGGTGTGACCGCGGTGGCCATGGTATGACTACTGGCGGTTACCGCCTTATCACGATCGGTGCTCGGTGTGACCGTGGTGGCTGTGGTATGACCGTTGGCGGTTTGCTAAAGCGGTTATCGTTCTACCGCGGTGAGACCTGACGGTCTCTGCGGTAACATGGTATGACCGCTGACAGTTACCGCCATACCGCGAGGCAATTCCAACAAGGTTGCGGTAGGAGCTTGGATGAGCTCAAGGCAGAGTTTGACCGAGTTGGACTCGGTGACAATGCGATAGGTGAATGACAAGTTGGCACATGGCAGGTTGACTGCATCTGGTTGGCCAAAGACAAAGAAGGGACAGAGCACGGTGAAGACTATGGTTGAGCTCGAGGAAGCTCACCACCATACCACGGCTAGGTCGAATGGACTCTGTCGGTAACGTGGTAGAAAGCAATGGGCTCTGAGCTCGGTTGACCGAGCTTGACTGAGCTGGACCGATAGTCAAAGTGTGACAACAAATAAGATGGCAACACATGGAAGATCTTTATGATCTGGTTGGCCAAAGCTTTATTTCGTAATTATGATTGGGTTGCATTATTGGATGGAGGTTGACAGACATATTTTCAACAACTTGTTTAATGTTGTGCAGCTCGATGCATGTTGTTTGAGCGATGCACGTTATCAGTGAAGTATGGGTGCTTGCAGGTGGATAATTTAATTATCCTGATGACTATTGAAGGCTGGACTGACAGGACAGGTTGGCACACAGTATATATATTCTGGTGTGCAGATCAATAATGATGATGAGCGATATCAGAGAAAGGCTGAGAGTGTTGGAGCGGTTCAACCGTGAACACTTAGACTCTCAGATTTGGTAACATGTGAACATGTGGAGGTCGAGTGGCTGGGTTGGCCATGAGGCCGGCTATGATAGTCATTTGAGAGGAGATGAAGGGAATCTACATAGTATGTCTTGAGTACATTGTAACTGTGTGAGATTCTGGTTTGTGTAGCCTGTATATCTTTCTCCAGATGAACAAGATGTAATATCCTGAAGAGCATAGCTCTGTGTTTGTATTGTAACCGTTTTTGTTACTGAATAATACAAGTGAGCTGGATGTTTTGGAGGTGGGGTTTTTTACCCGAAAGAGTTTTCCCCACGTATATCTGTGTGTTCATAGTTTTGTCTTTCATGGTTATTTGTTTATGTTGAATTTATCTTTTGTTTGCATTCACTTCTCTCAAAGGATCAATGGGGGATCAACTGTGCCTATTTCCGCTTTATGGCATAGTTGTTTGTGTCTTTGTTGTGATTTAAATGAAAATCACTAAGGAACTGTTGTCTTAGATGTCTATCTTGATGACAAAACCGAATCCTTATCCCCAACACTCCTTATGTCTGCAAACTGCCTCTAAACCTCCCTATATGCTTGCAAAAGCATAAATGAAAGCATATCTTCATCTTTCCATATTTACATTTACAAAGGAAAAAGCATTTATTTTTGCACCTTTAAACTAGCAGTTTTTTGATTAAGTAATTTATAGCTCATTACTTAATAAAAAATGCTTTACATTCAAAAGTCAAATGCAAAAATAAAGAGAATAAGAAGTAAGTCCCAGAAGACTTATACATATATAAAGGAGAACATATAACAAGGCATAACTTAGCCTGCGGGTTTCATTAATTTGTATTGCATATTTTAAAATAAAGGTAAAAAATACCTTTATCTTGTCGGCCAAGATTAGGAAAAATGAAACCCTAAAGACTCATTCATTTCATTTTTATGAAGCTTCTTGAGGAAGCTAAGCCACCACCATGAGTGAGGGTTTCTGGAGTTTATGGAGGAAACCATGACAAATTTCTGCACAAAAGAGGCACTTCTTATGTAGATCTACATAACACAACAATGGTAAGTCAAAATGTGTATCAAACATGAATAAAAAGCTTAATTTTGCTTGTTTTAGCCTCTCTGGTCACGACTCCTATAGTCCTACTAATACATTTCACATTTTTCACTTTTTTTGTCAATCTCCTCTTTGTTTGGCTGCCGCCATGAGAGAGGGTTTTTGGGTTTGTGAATCATCTAATGACCATGGATCCACCTTTTATTTTTGTAGATTCTCTCTATATTTTCCAGGCAGCTGACATATTCCTTATTGTAGACACAACTCCATTTGACTTGTATTCTGCTTCATTTTTTTCTCTACAAGGAGATAATGTAAAAGCTTCTCTCTGTATATTTGGCTTAAAACAAACCATCAAATGTGTTTTTCTTTTGTTTTGTTCTCACCTAAAAAAATGGCCATGAATTGGCCTATAGCACAACACCTCTGATGAGGTAAAAATAACCTCATCATAATCAAAACTAGAAAGCTTACTTTTGCTAACTCAATCTTAAGCCTGTGCCAATTTATTAAACTTTAGAGGAAGTAATTGCTTATTTTAAAGGAAATTATGCTTTCTTTCTTTCTTTTGATCAATTGAAGAAATTTACCAAAGTAGGTTTAATGGGTTGACTGGAGCATTTTTGTAGGGAATAACAAGTCATCATGTGGTTGTTATAAAAGTTTATCCAGCACGTGCCTCGAGAGTAATGTTGCGAGCCCACTCCTAGATGCCTGGATGATGCATCGAAGATTTAGTTTCTGCTCTTTAAATTTATGTTGTTAAAAACTTTATGGCTCTTCTCGAGCCTTCCATATGTTTATGAGCTTTAAAGACATCAGAGTTAGTTTTAAGTTGAGGAAGACTTTTTCAATGGCTATCCACGCCATCTTAAATTTAGGATTTAGTTAAAAATTTATCTATAAAAATGTAATTTCACAAGTAATGAATAAGACAGATGAAGTATCGTTATGTTGTTCACATGGTTTTTCAAAGCACTGTTAAAATGAGTGATCTAATTTTTGTTTATTGGTAACTGTTGAATTTCGAATGATGATGACTATTTGTAATGAAAGGATTTGAGAACTTGTAGCTTATGTGATTCTAAGGATGAAATATTAGCCCACGAGCTGGCCACTCGAGGGGAGTTAGTCTAGATAAATAAGTATTGTACTGTTAAGTTATTTTCTTTGTTTAAGGTAAATGGTTGTTCAATAGGAAGTAACAAGTCGTGACTTGAGTCAAGTTTGTAGTTTTGGAGCACCATTATTTTTAATTTGTATAAGTTATTTTTTGTAGATGATAAAGTCCTTTACTGTTTAAAAATATGTTTAATTGTCTATTTCCTTACTTTTCTATTTTTGTAGTACATCAAGTGTTTAGTTTGCTTGTTTCCATGCTTTCTAGTTTAGTCGTAACGCTTTCTAAATTAGTTGTCTTATTCTTTTTAATTTAGTATTTCTCAATTTTCTTAGAGTAAGATTATTTTCTAGTTAAAAAGTAATGGCCCTAGATTAGAATTGATTTTCGTAGTTTAAGAGAAAAACATAAAAATATAAAATGAGTTATCCAAATACTCTCCTTTTGCAAACTGCCTTGGACACTGCCCAGTCGACTAATTGACATTCAATTATTCTAAAGTAGTAGGACCTAACGACAGCCTATCAACCTCCACTATTCACAAAACCCTACTTGAAACTAGGTCCCCAAATATTTAGGTGAAGCTCCCACTATTGTAGCCATTCATTTAATATGTAATTTTCTGAAGAATGTATCACACTCAAAAAGCACACTTGCATATTCCTTAAGAAACTTCATACTTGCAAAAATGCTTTAGCATTTCATGGAATTTTAAGAGAAACTTAGTTTTTCTTTCATATGTTCCTCTTTTGATTGCACGATACAAGGCATTATACATCATTATGGTTGCCATGTAGACTGCAGATCTCAAATATCTCAACACTCAATCCATTTTTTTTTCACTTCTATTCGTGCTAATTTCCAATATCATGTAAAGGAATTGTCTCTATGAATTAGCATTGTCCATGTACAGTAGAACATATATTTTCTTGAGAGTGCCCTTATGTATCCTATATGTTAGAAATATCATCAATCTTATAGCCTTGTAGCAGTCCACTTGCCACGATTTCACCCCTGTTGATGCTTTTGGCCCTCTTTTCATTTAGTTGATCATGCCTACAATTATTTAAAGGTATTTCCTTGGAATTTTAAACTACACTTTTTCATGTAACAATAGCACCAATATTTATTATCTTCACTACACTTCTTAATTCCAATGCATGAACAAATGTATGTCATCACTGTGACAAAACATATTTCAAGTGTTTCACAAAAAGAAGGATTCTATCACCATTATTGCATTGTTCTTAAGAACATGCTTGCATAATAACCCTAACTATGCATCTCACTTATCATTTCTTTGCAACCTCCTTTTTTGTACTTGAAGCATTCTGAAGCAAACACATTATTATGTCACAAAAAGTCTCATTGCCTTCAATGTCAAGACATCATTCTTTGTATTGACCATTTTACATTGCCATGTTCTATAAATTGTCATCAATAGAAGTTGACATATAGCTCATTGTATTCTTCAAGTGAAAACACTGCCTTGTCATGGTAGACCTCTATGCACTCATGAGATGATTATATCTCTCTTTACAAAGTGTGAGTAGCCCTTATGCATTATAGGTCACTACCCCATCTATTGCATTCATAATGGCTATCTTTTGCATATGGACTACTCTTATATCCATGACTATAACCATCTAATCCTTCTTGTCATTGATGTCCTTTCTCTTATTTGTTGTTATTGAGCTCTTTTATGCTACTACACCAAAAGATACTTGACCTATATTGATACCTGCTTGCAGCATCGTTGAATTTAAAATTCATCTCCTTATCTTAATACAACAAAGAAGCAATGATGTAATAGAACTCGTCTCAATGATGAGACACTAAGTCCTTTCTTTGAGGCTGATAACTAGACACAATATTAATCTCATGATGTTTAATCTGCATAAAAAAATTTAATGAGTCGGGCTCAACCCGTGTGGGAGCCACATTTTCCACCACTCATGTTATAATCTGATGGTTGAAATGATCTGATTGTACCTGTTCCTGCACACTAAACAAACTTGTTAGCAAAATAATTGAAGCTGAAAGCTTCCATTGAACTTTGTGCTCCCTGAATATCTTCTTTTTGATGACTTAATCATCTTATGAATGTCTGATAAGATGCAGATTATATTTCTGTTGGTAATGTAGGGATAATGTAGAATGTGATTTTTCATTGCTCTAACACCACCTTTCAACAATCTTGTAGGTAAACCTTGGAGCTGGAGTTGGACCTAGTGTGGGAGTTGAACCAAGATCAACACAACTATAGCAATGATTCGTCATTTCAAGCAATGACGAATCACCTTCTCTCCCCATTCTTATATTATCTTAGGTTGTGTGATATATATTTCTTTCTTGTATTTAGTATTTGATTAAGTAATCAAATCAAGCTACTCCCACAGCTTGTGTGAGACTTTGGTTTTTACAATATGCATAAAACAACATTTCTTATGCAAATTTTTGAGTTCTTTTGTTACAAACATTTGCATAATAACACTGGAAATTCAAAAGTAATCAGATTTGTACATCAATGAATAGTCAACAGAAGATTTTGAAATTAATTGTGTACCTTTTAATGATGAATGCAACTCAACTCTACCTATTTTGAGTTGTAGCTAAAAATAGGCAACAAGAATCTTACAATTGATTGAGAGTGTTGAACAATGAAAATCCCTAACATAGTGCTTATCATTTTTTAGCTTTTCAAATGGATATTTTCATATTATTTCATTCTCTTACTGATGAAAAATTAAACATCCTCCATTAATGGAAGTTTATGTTTTATGATATTTTGAAAAAAAACTTGAAAGTTATTATTTTGAATTATAAAATTAATAAATGGGATTTATTTTGTGAGTATTCCAAAAATAAAGGTAAAATATTATGCATGTGAGTTGATATAAGCTTGTACATGTTACCTTCACCAAGATTTCTTAAGAACTATTTGTGAAGTGGTTATCTTATTATGTGTAGGAACTGATAGGATATGTAGGATATTGTGTGTGTATAGTAATTTGTTAATGATCCTTACAATTTATATGAGATGGAATAAAGAGGGAAATTTAACATTGCCCGACCCTTGAATGTAAATGAAATCCATTAATGGTTGTTTACTATTTGAAACTCGTTATTTCTCTTTAATTACTCGTCTTGGACTTGTAGAGCCAAGGTATAAGACACTTTTTTTTGTGGAGAAAAAGGATTAAAAATTATCGAATCATTAATAAACTAACTAACAGTCCAAACAAAGATTCATCACCAAAACTAAATAAGGGGCCATAAGCCTAACCAACAAATCCTCATAATCACAACCATAGGAAGAGCTAGACCCACTAAAAATCCAACCATTTTTGCGCACTAACCAACCATATCCTCAAGAATCAGCCTATCTAGTTTTTAGGATTGATCCCAAGATAATTGCTCCCAATCATTCACCCTCCAATCCCTCATTTGCTCGTATTCCCATTTAACCACGCAATCAGCCACACTATTCCACTCCCTTGGGATATGGAAAAAGGAAGCACCATCCAACAAGGTACTCAATCAAAGAATCTATCAAGCCACCAAAGCCAACTTCCAATTGACTCCATCGAAATTTTGTTTATTCAACATATTAATTACAATATGAGAATTAGACTCACAAATAATCTTGTGCCATCCAAGAGCACAAGCCCTTTCAAGAGCTATAAGGATAGAAAGGACTTCCATAATATTTTTAGTGTGTTTCCCTTTACAGATGGAAAAGATGAAGAGGACAACACTATTTTCCCTCTCAAATCCTCCAACTCTAGCATGCCCAAGGTTTCCCTTGGAAGAACCATCAATATTAATCTTTAAGACACCAATAGGAGGTAGAGACCATCTACCATCTCTTTGGGTTTTCCTTTTGGAATGATGAATCCCCTTCGTCAATGGAGGCCCAAGACCATTCTCATATAAACCTAGTCTCCTCATTATTTGTTCCTCACTAGTCTCCAATGGGATAGACACATTGCATTTAACATTCACCATCTCATAAATCATGTCAATAATTCTTTGCTAAAGTTGGTGAACCACAAAAATCCTTCCTTGAAATATTTTGTGATTCCTTTCTAGCCGTATCTACCATAGGATGAACAAGGTTCCAATGCTCCACACCACCTAAAGAAATAAATACTTAGCTAGAGGCCTCTTAAAAATCCTCCAAAACTCGACTAAAGAGGAATCATGAACACAAGCTTTCTTCTATACTCCCCATCATAAGTGTTACATGTCTCTATAAAATGAGCATTGAAAAAATAAATGATAAGAGAATTCCTCATTGTTACCACATAGGACACAAATGGACAACCCCTGAAAACCTCTCTTTTGGAGGTTATCACAAGTGAGATACATATTCCAAGCTACCAATCATAAGAAGAAATTTTATTTATGCCAAGTATACTTATTCCACACATTCTTCCACCATGTGACTTCAATCCCCCCATATTTCTAAAAATTCAACTCTTGGTATCTAGAGGCCACCAAATACACCCCTTTGGATTTGGGCTCTAGGCTAGGGTATCTCTCCCCCTCAAATAACTACAAACTCTACCCACCAAAATCCTTTTTAACTCTTCTCAATCCTCATTTGAGCCCCCTAATGGCCACTCGAAAGGATCCTTCCACCTAAACACCTCAACTTTCCCCAAGCACTAGGAATATTTGAAGTTCTCCACTTGGGTCCACCTACCCTTCATGAAACAATTACAAAGGTCTTATGTGGATACATGGAAATGATTGGGGGAAATTCATCCTAAGAATCATACCAGAAAAGAGTTTCAAAAACCCTATTACAAATCCATAACAAGCCCTACTTAATTAAATTAGCAACCCTTTTAAGATTTTCCCAAATCATAAAACCCTTACTCGTCAGGCACATCCTCATTCACCACTCCCCTTAGATACTTGAAAGTGAGGATCTCAACTTAAGTATGATCTTGATTATTGCACTACTGTCAATAAAGCTTAGCAGCCAAGGCTTGACTAGTGAGGTTATTTTGTCATAGCCCAAGACCACCCTCCTACATCGGTCTACATATAGTCTCCCACCAGGGAAAACTTTAAGAAACCCCCCCCCTCGGCGAAGGTGTAAATTCCTAGCGAATCCTATATAATTCCCAATAAAAAATATTAATTTTATTAGCGAAATTTTTCATTTTTCGGGAAAAAATAATAATCCCAATTGGCAAATTTTTTATAATCCTTGGAAGTCTATGGAAAATCTTGGCGAATGCAATATTTTTTTAATCGAATAAAATATTTTTCATTGGCGATTAAAACTGTTTTTAAAACCAATTTTTTTTTCCATTGGCGATTAAAACCGTTTTTCAAATCATAATTTTTTTTCCATTGGCAATTAAAACCTTTGTTCAAAGCAAAAATTATATTTTCATTGGCAAATGAAAAAGAATCTGAAAATAATAAAAAATTCCAGTGGTGAAATAAATAGATATGCGAATGAAAAATCATAGGGGTCGTTCGATGAATGTTTGATGGACGACTGTAGTTGCATTCTGGAACTAAATCTCTAAAGCACTAGACTTGCGATTTGAAACCTTTGAAATAACACTAGAACCATTAGATTTCTAGAAATCAATGGTTGAGATTTTATTACCATACAAATGGTTATAAATTTATGTTTCTCACTGATTGGGCGACCTCGGTGAGATGCACAACTTTCGAAGTGTCAACTCATTTAATGAATTATAAGGTGCCATTAAGGGATGTCTTCTCAAATGCTTTCAAACACCAACTTAAGGTTTAATGTAATATTTTAAATCTTTCGAAAGGATAGATCTTAAATAAGGAGGTTGGAGAAACGGATTTAGTAGCAAATTGTCACTTCCTACCGGTAAAGTTAAGTGAGCCTACATACGAGGAAAGGTGGCAGCATTTTGAACTCCAGACTCAGAGTTTCCTCAAAATGGTACTTCCAGCCGATATCAGGGTATGGGAAGATGAACTTGTGGCCGTCATGCAACCAAATTTGAATTGGCCTGAAGAAGAGCAACTCGACATCATTTCCCAGCTATGTTCAGTGGCGTGGAAAGAGAAAACCAACTATGCCGAGTACAATAGGGTGATTTTTGTTTTAGAAGAAGAAGAACACGCTGAATTTTATAATTTAGTTATGGAAATGCAGTTGGAACTGTACAGAGTCCTGGAACCTCTAACGGTTTAACAACATGCATGAATCCTTTTGTGAATTGTGAATTTGCAACACGTAATGATAAGGGGGCGTAGTTTCAGCTTTTGAGCGCTTTTTGAATTTTGATTGTACAGGGTGTGGGGTGACAGGTCTGTGAAACCACATTTTTGGCATTAGAGAGATAAAAGAATATATTTCTAAATCTGTGCATTTATTAATGCTTCCTTTTAATTATGAATGAATTGTGTTTCTTCATGATAATTATTCAATGTTTATCTATTAGGTCAAAATGCATATTTTTTCATCTCTGAGACTTTGTGTTCAAATTAATTCATTTGTTAAAAGAGAAACTATCGCTTTTCTTTACTAATTGTGAGAAAAACGGACTTTGTGTCATTTGTTTTAAAATATTTTGCATCTACTTTCATGGTTAGAGTGACAAATCTGTACACCAACAAGAAAAAAGATTTGCATTCCGAAAGTAAATCTCTGAAGCATTAGACTTACAAATTGAAACCTCCATAATAACACTATAACCGTTAGATGTAGACATGTGGCGAGATAAAGGCCCATCGCTCATCACTCATTCAGTCTTTTCAATGCCTCGACGTTGTACATTTCATTTAATTGAAATACTCAATCTTTTTGAAGAAAGTGTGGTTGGCGTACTACTAGTGCTACTGTTGGCAGTGGTGATGATTAATGCCATATGTGATATGAACATCTAAAGAAATTTCTTGGATAGCTCATAGCTTTAATGAAACAAGATTTGTAATGATTTCATATCATTTGAACTTTGAGTGGCACTAGTGAATCGGTGATTTTGACAGCTTGTCAGCTTGAGGTATAGTTGGCATGTAGCCATACGTCAATCAAATTTAAAAAATTAATTATATAGGCTGGTAGTGACACCGATGGCCCATAAATAGGGATAGTGATTCAGTGAATAGTGGATAGTGCCATAAGGGTTTTTATTTTCTAGGGTTAATAAGGATTCATGAAGAAAATGATGCGGTATTGGGGATACTGTAAATTCTCCTACCTACAGTTATGTAGTTACAGAGTAATCAATAAAAGACTAATTTCCTTCAAGTTCAGAATGGGTGGAATTGGAAAGAAGTTGATTTGGTTAACCTGACTTCTCAAATAGGTTTTGTACCAGGATGAGGAGCTCCGATGGAGGTAAGTGCTATACCACTGCATGGAAGTTGCGTGCAAAAGATGGGAGTATATTTGCTTCTCCTCTTGTATTTTAACAGCTCCCATTTCCCCAGCATGGTTGGCCAGGAAAGCCCCATGCATTTATTTTCAAAGGGACATTTGTATTACATCTTCTATATGACTCTGATTCTCAAAGGGGGTAAGTACATTTTGTATCATCATGGCTCCCATTTCCCCAGGATTGATTAGAACCCCCTTTCCCCAACATGGTTGGCAAATCCACCAGTAGAAGCTTGGAATCATGCATTTATTTTTAGAGTTACATTTGTATTAAGTTTTCAGCAGCAGAAGCTTGGAAATTGGAATCAATTTGTAATCCATTGTAATGAGAAACAACTTGGAATAAGTTATTAAATTTTGTCTATGTAAAGTAGTAGTACTAAAGTGACACACTAGCATATGTCATTTATACAAAATAAGAGCTTGCCTGATCTACAACTACTCGTCTGTAAAAAGATATATAATAATGTGACATTGAAATTCAGTTGCAATAAAATAAATGGTTGTGTTGTGTTATTCTTCGTTATTCATTTACACTTAGAGTAAAGAGTTGTTTTTTGAGTTCAGAATATACTTTATGCAAATATATTCAAATTAGTTTTTTTCTTTTGATAAATTAAGTAATATACTTTATGCAATATGCACTTGATAATTCATGGTTATATCGGGCCATCGAGGGAATGCAATTATTCGTTCCACCGATGTTTATGTGTTATAGCGATGTGCTTACTTTTGTTGACTCTATCAGTATATCGGGGAGCGCACCTTATGAGTCTTTGCCTTCAGGCCATCGACGGGGCTGTGATGGGGGTTCCACCGATAAAGCATTGTTAGGACGATGCCTATGGTATTGACTATTGATTTTTGTTAGGAATGGGGGAAGGACTACAAGTACGGGATTTCAAATCTGTTTATGGATGCAATGTAATTATGTAGGCTATAATATGGATCTTGTCACACAAATTTCTACGATTTGCGTTATGTAATATGTAGGATATAATAAGTCCTTTGCAACGTTAAGTTACCGACCCCTTCGCCTTGATGCCAATCCTAGCATGCAAAAGTTTAAAACAACTTTAAAACACATGTGTCATGTTTATTTTTTTAAGTTAGTATCATAAATTACTCAAGTTTCAACCGTTGGATGAACATTTTATGTATGGTTGTAGTTGCATTCCGTAATGAAATGCACAAAGCGATGGGCTTGCCAACTTAAACCTTTGGAATCACCTTATAACTGTTAGATTTAGAAAGATCAATGGTTAGGATTAATAATTTGTAACTTGTAGACCTAAAACGTTTCATTCACTTTAATGTTCCAATTTCAAGAAACAAAGCATTTAAAGCACTTTGTACTGCTAAGTGTCAACTATCAACTGTCAAGTGATTAATGTTTATTTTTTTAAGTTAGTATACTTTATGCAATATGCACTTGATAATTCATGGTTATATCGGGCCATCGGGGGAATGCAATCATTCATTCCACGGATGTTTATGTGTTACAACGATGTGCTTAGTGCTTACTTTTGTTGACTCTATCGGTATATCAGGGAGCACACCTTATGAGTCTTCACCTTCGGGCCATCGACGGGGCTGTGATGGGGGTTCCACCGATAAAGCATTGTTAGGCCGATGCCTATTGTATTGACTATTAATTTTTGTCAGGAATGGGGGAAGGACTAGGAGTACGGGATTTCAAATCTGTTTATGGATGCAATGTAATTATGTAGGCTATAATATGGATCTTGTCACACAAATTTCTATGATTTTCATTATGTAATATGTAGGCTATAATAAGACCTTTGCAACATTAAGTTACCGGCCCCTTCTCCTTGATGCCCATCCTAGCATGCAAAAGTTAAAACAACTTTAGAACACATGTGTCATGTTTATTTTTTTAAGTTAATATCATAAATTACTCAAGTTTCAACTGTTGGATGAACATTTGATGTATGGTTGTAGTTGCATTTCGTAATGAAATGCACAGAGCGATGGGATTGCCAACTTAAACCTCTAGAATCACCTTATAACTGTTAGATTTAGAAAGATCAACGGTTAAGATTAAGAATTTGTAACTTGTAGACCTAAGACGTTTCATTCACTTTAATGTTCCAATTTTGAGAAACAAAGCATTTAAAGCACTTTGTACTGCTAAGTGTCAACTGTCAAGTGTCAAGTGATTAATGTTTATTTTTTTAAGTTAATATCATAAACTACTCAAGTTTCAACCGTTGGATGAACATTTGATGTATGGTTGCAGTTGCCTTCCATAATGAAATGCACATAGCGATGGGCTTGCCAACTTAAACCTCTAGAATCACCCTATAACTGTTAGATTTAGAAAGATCAACGGTTAAGATTAAGAATTTGCAACTTGTAGACCTAAGACATTTCATTCACTTTAATGTTTGAATTTTGAGAAACAAAGCATTTAAAGAACTTTGTACTACTAAGTGTCAACTGTCAAGTGATTACTATTTTTTTTTAAGTAAGAGGGTTAGCAGACAGTGAGATTTTTTCAAGTACTTTGCAACGTTAATTTATCGGCCCCTTGGCCTTGATGCCAATCCTAGCGCACAAAATTTTAAAACAACTTTAAAACACATGTGGCATGGTTTTTTTTAAGTTAATATCATAAATTACTCAAGTTTCAACTGTTGGATGAACGTTTGATGTATGGTTGTAGTTGCATTCCGTGATGAAATGCACAGAGCAATGGGATTGCCAACTTAAACCTCTGAAATCACCCTATAACCATTATATTTAGAAAGATCAACGGTTAAGAATTTGCAACTTGTAGTCTTGTAGACCTAAGACGTGTCATTCACTTTAATGTTCCAATCACGAGAAAAAAACATTTAAAGCACTTTGCACTTTGAAATTGTACAGTGATTTTTAAAGTCTTCACTCTTCAGATTGCTCATTGCAGTGCACCACCCTATTTTGGATTCCATAGTTCCAGTTCCAACAACACCATTCCAGTTTTCAAGAGTCGGGACTCAGAATCTGGGTAAGTGAAAGAATTCATGCAACTACGTTTCATCGTTTGACATTTCTTAAAATCTTATTTTGTCAAAGTTTGAAGTTTGGGTTTAGAGACTTAAGAATTCATTAAAATTAAGGAGGACTAATAAGTATTAGGGAATTCAAATTTCACAACTTCACATTTGTATAAGCATGTCTACCACCAGTACCACTTGAGCAATGTCCGAGAAAAAAATACATTGTGTAGAATTGCTTAAAACCCCAGGTTTCACTGATGGGTACCATGATATTTATGATCTTGAAATCTATGGTAGGCGTACCTCATAACTTAGATTTTAATCTCAGAATAAGGCTTCAAAGCAAACACAAGTTTTAGTTAATAGTGTCAGTACACCGTGGGTAACTGGATTAGGGCACATGATGTTACATGAAGTTTTCCCTTGCCCAAAATTTATCATGGTTTGTGCCAAAAATTATGATGATAAGAAAAGAGCAATTGTTAATAAAGATAGCCAGGAAGAATTGTTATCCATTAATGCAGAAGAACTTGGAAAAGTGTTGTGGTTTACAACCGAAGAATTTGGAAACCACCACATTGACCTAGAAAAGCTTGCTAGTGATTATGAAGCAGTGGAAGAAAGGCAGAAAAATAATTTCTTAAATAAAATAGTTCAGGATAGAAACAAATTGAAAGGTGATCATAAGCCTCCTTATAATTTGGATATTTTTAAACCATGGGTTTAGGATACTATTTTCATGCTAGCATTTTGCCTCGGTCTGGATAGCAATTTGGAATTGGGTGCAAGCCTCCTTGAAATGGTATATAATATCCATTATGTTGATGAACATGTCAAATATAATTATATTCAACACATTGTAGAATCCATGCATAAACAATTTTTAATGATTAAAGCAGGTTCCACCAAGACATTTAGGTTCACAACCTACTTGTGCTATCTTTTTCTATTCAAATTTAGAGGAAATTTTCAGACCAACAAGCTTCAGAGTCAACCCTATAGTAATGCAGATGAAAAGAAAATGGATCTAGTATATGAATGGACCACTAAGATAAGGATGCATGATTCTCGAAGAAACTACAGTCATTTTGTAGACTAATTTTTGGCTCCATTGCATCAAGCAATTACAAATACTCCAATGCCTAGATTGCCTATGTCATGTAGAAACTGCATGTAACTAGGAAAAGAAATACAATTGGCTGATTGGTACTTAATAGAAGAATATACTGTGCTAAGATTTTATGGATTGGGAGTACAACCATACAAACTTCCAATACATGTGACAAAAAGGGTTTTTGCATTGGAATATGTAAGGCAGGTGCAGAGTGCTAATGAACTGCACTTTATCAGTCAACAAAAGAAGACCTTATTTCCTTCTTTACCTTTTTCATGTGGAGGGTTCGCATTTGAGAGAAAAGCATTTAGTGTGGCACATAATATTTTGAAGTTTTTTGATTTTGATGCTATCTGTCACTGGCAGTATGATCCATGTGACATCATTAAATCAATGATTGTGGCCAATAGGAATGTTGCAAGTAGAATTCAACATCAAAGTAAACCCTTGCTTGAAAACTTGAGAAACAAGGATTCTTGGGATGAGGTCAAAATAGCAATGGAGAAAAGTGCTGCTGAGAATGGTATTTCTTTTGAACAATTGTCAATGGAAATTATGGCATTGCACCGAAAGACAATCAGGACATGTACAACAATTTTTATGAAAAAAGTGATAAAACATCTAGTAGAGTAAAAATTCCAGGTTCTCTAGAGAAGGAAGTTACAAATAAAAATTGGTCACGATAAAAAATTACTACCTTTTGGTCTATGATGAAGGACCTAGGTGATCCAAGAGCTCTTGTAGAGTATGGAGCTAACGTAGAAGATAAAGAGTTTAGCAAATTGTGGAATATAGAGCATCCTGATGAATGTGGAAGCAAAGGAGGTGATGATGAATCTAATGATGATAGTGAAGAAGAAGAACAAAGCCATGTCAATTACAAACCTGGTTTAAGTGAGGCCGCAAAAGAAGCATATGCTTCAGCATATACTTTAGGAGTAGCCATACTTGAAAAAATTGGTTGTGAAGGTGGTCCTTTGGGGTCCAAAGACTCCAAAAGACAAGGCCATTGGATGGTAATAGATGTTGAGCATAGAAAACCAATTGATAAATTTGGCCTTGGGCTTGGAGGTGAAAAAGTAGACCAAGGGCATACAAGTCAATTTGTTAGAGCTTCTAATCCTCATACTCGTGGTCAGATACAATCACAACTAGGACATGCCCTTGGTGGACAACTTAGTGCAACTGGGAGTTCCATTGGTGGTGATGGTATGGGTAGTAGTACCAGTAGTGGTCAACATGTGCTACAACAACAAATTACACACAAGAGGAAAAGAATACAAGATACCATAGAAACACCAGGTGATCAAGGCAATCAAAAGAGGCAAAGGATTTTGACAGGTCCAAGTCACACTAATAGTGGATCCACCACAAAGGAGTTGTTTCCAGGCACTCCCCCAATTCCGGTTAGTGTGGTTGTGACATCATTAGCAACTGCAAGTACTCCTATCCCTTCGCCATTCAAGCATTCCATTGTTCCTGCCTCCCTAGGTTATGATTTCATTGAAGAGTTTAAAAAGAAATCAGACTTGAATAAAAAAGAAAAGAAGCAACTGATGGAGAGTGCGTCTGCTGTAAATTCAGAGCAAGCAACAACCATGGTATTACCCACATTTGACACAAATAAATAAATCATGGAGTACACAATTGTTGTTCCCACAGTTCAAAACAAACAAATAAATCAGATGGATCGATCTGAATACCAGGTAACCAATTTTCAATTGGATTTTTTTGGCCTAAAAAATACTGACAAAATTAATGTATCAAAGAAGAACAATGAATTGGTGTACACATCATTTCTAAAGAAAGATAGAGAAAAGAAAAGGTTGCAGACCCAAATAGAAAAGTTACAGGTAGACCTAGCAAGTGAGAAAGCAAAGAGGAAAGCAACAGATAACAAGAGCAATGAATTAGAAAAAAGAATAATAAAATCTGCCTCTACATCAACAAGCAAAGAGGATAAACCAAATGAGAGAGAAGTGAATGACCTGAAGTGAAGGCTAGATGTGAGCAACAAGAAATATGATGAGGAAAATCCACTTCAGAAAAATTAAGACTAAGCATTGCGAATGGAAATGCATAGTGGGAACAAAAATTGGAGAAACAAAGAAAAACAAATGAAAGATTGGAGATAGAGCTAGATGAGAGCAACAAGAAATATGATGAGGAAAAATCCACTTCAGAAAAATTAAGACTAAGCATTGCTAATGGAAATGAACAGTGGGAACAAAAATTGGAGAAACAAAGAAAAACAAATGAAAGATTGGAGATAGAGCTAACGGAAGCAAAAGAAGAAATTAAGTCTTCTCAAAATAAGTTATCTGCATTTTGTAGAGATACAGTGAGGCATATGAAACAAAATATTTGGGATGAAATAATATAGAGGTTTGATCATTTTTGTGACATGTTTCAATTGATTGATGCTATCAGACAACATTATAAGAAGCTCAACAAATATTTAGTGGACAACAAAAATGTGTTGGAATTAGAGAAATCTGCAAATCAAGTTCTACAAACAGTCTACAAAGCCAGTGACAATGATTTGAAATCAAAAGGGATTACTAATTGGATTGAAACCTCAATGAAGTTGTCATCTATGATTGAAAAGTGTTTGAGAATGCGTGGAACAAAGGAATATTTGCATTTGGTTGCAGACAAGATGAAGGTGGTGGATGAAAAGGTAAGGAACTTCAAAGAGCTTGTTTTTCCAGAGGCTTTTGACACAAATGAGCGATTCATTGGAAAGGATGGTTGCAGAAAGAAGATGGAAGGTGCAAGGAAGATTGATTTGGACCTGTTTCCTCAAAACCCAGATGTGAACTATTTGGATTCCATCAGAACACTGATAACCTTGGATGCAAAATTGACTGAAGAGTTCAAGACAGGTTCCACTTCCAATTTCAATCATGAAATGTTAACAAAAATTCAAGTCAAACAACATCAGTTAGAACAAATGGAAATTCCACCACCTGAAGAGTGGAAGTTGCTAGAAAAGGTGATACAGTGACTTGATTTTTAATTTTCAATCTTTGATAATATGAGTTTCCAAGTTCCAACTCAGCTCTGTGCAGACTTGTCTTCGGGAATTGGTAAGATTTTGCATTGCCAATGCCAATATGTACTCCTTCATGTGAAAATCAATAAAAAATCTCAAATTCAGACTTCAGTAATGTGATGATGTTCAATTATCTCTATTATTTATTTTATCATTTGAACTATAAGGTGATGAACTGTTAGCTCATTATATTTACTTCTTGGTAGAGCTTCCAAGTTATGGATGTTGAATTGTTAGCTCATTATATTTACTTCTTGGTAGAGCTTCTAAGTTATGGATGTTGAATTGTTAGCTTCTGTTATGTTTTGACTAAAAATATTGATCAGTATCCACCAACTTATAGTCTTACACGTCATCCACATCCCACATATTGAAAAAATACACTACATTTGATTTTATGATTAGCACAAATTGTAGAGATTTGTGTGACAAGATCCATTTTGTGGCCCACATTACTACTTGATCAATGATCATGTCCATAAATAAATCTAAAACCCCATGGTCATAACCCCTATTCCTGAAGAATTCAAATTCAATGTACTGACAAATTAAATGTACTTCCACACACTCAATTTGAATAACATAAACAACCACTTTGGAGACAGCCAAATAAGTTAATAACTTATAAGCATATGAATCCACAACAGTTGAACACTCGAAAGAAAAATAGTAATTATGTGTAACCTTCTCCATTGTGTTGATCTTCAAAGTTCAAATGATATGCATTATAAAAATAGTTTATGATATGAGATGGATGGGCGAATTGGTGCAATCTATTATCTATCTTCTTACTATTTTCTACTCTAAAGTATAATTAAAAATGATTTGATGATCCATTGATCTCCTATTCGGGTCTTGATCTCTCTTGTATATGAGAGGCAACAAGCTACAAACCCCTTACAAAAAGTCATGACGTTTGACAACTAACATAACTCAAATTATAAATAAAACAATGCCGCAGGTGAATGTATCGATTCGTTAATCTCCAAGCAGAAGCTCGTGACCACCTAAGATCTATTCAAGGCTTCTACTCCATGATAAGGCGCTCATCATTTTGTCGGTTGGTGTTCTTACTCTGAATCTGATGGTTGTCCTGTTGGATCTAATTCTGACACATCTACAGTTTGGCTAATAAACAGATTGACTGCAGAGAGGTGATGGATGTACTCCTGTTTAGCATAGGTTTCCATGTTAGAGATAGCCTCTTTCATATCATATTCCATAGCAATTATTTTTTTGAGATGCTTATGAGTGTTTTGTAAAACCATATCCTCATCATTTATTTCTTGCAACACAACAGTTAGAAGCCCAACAAGCTCTTCCTTCCGATCATCATATTCTCACGGATTTCTAATGCCATTATGAAGTGTTGGGAGTGGGACTGAATCAAAGCAGTCAAAATCTTCCCTAAGCCTGTTATGATATCCATTATGTGATTCTACCAGCTTGTTATATGTCAACAATATTTGTCCTTTCATGACATTCTTATCTACGAGCTCCTTTTTTTTCTCCATCATTCTAGGTTGCAATCGTTCATTCTCCACCAATGCAATGCATGTCTGTTTGAATACTTTCCAATATTCATTAGCACATTTCATCATTTTGTTGAATCTTTCTTTTATCATTTCAAATACAGTGTTATATTTGATGGTTTTCACTTCTTTCTCCAATTATTTGCATTTCCCCTGGGATTTCAGATGGCAATTCTTCCAGTAGGTTGCATCAGCTAATGCATCAAACACTCTCTTATCTTTTTCAAGCCATGGGGAGTACAAATCTGATGTGGAGGAGGAAGATGTTCTTTCTCTCTGATTTGCTAGCTCCTTCTTCAGTTTGTCATTTTCCTTAATCATTTTTTTGATCTGTGCTTTGGTAAATTTTGGCACATTTATGTTCAATTCTGTTGTCTCCATAGGGTTGGTATCCACTACTCATTGAACCAAGAGATGACCAAACACTTGGTTTGGATTACTAATTATAGCAGGTCTTTTATCATGGGGATATAGTGACCAAATAAGCAAGGTGGCTTCGTCTGGGTTGTACCCAGATCCTGAATAGATTTTGTCACTTGCTTCTTCTGTTAAGTTCATTGTCTTATCCCCTCTTTTTCTAAAGCTATCAAATACAATTGAAGAGCTAATATACCACCCTGGCAGGAGCAACACTCCAGCTTCTTCAAGCAATTCCCTTCCTCTTTCAGGAGTGATGGACTCCATTTCCTTTTCTACCTCCCTTTTCAATTCCTCTAGAGCGGTTACCTCATGTTCAAGAGTGATATCCTATATCTATTGTCTCATTTTTATACTTTATATTCATAAACAAATGATTTAAATTCAGAAGATTTAACAAAATCACAATCAGAAATAAATTTTTATCCAGCCCTGACCCTCACATCATCAGATAGTTCATTTGATGCCTTAAATCTTACAATATTCTACTCTTGAGGGGGCTCGTACTGTGCAATCACAGGAGCACTGATTTGTTTAAATTGCTCACCCTCTTCATCACCCTGCTCTTCTTCACTTATATTAGTATCTATAGAAAAACATACCTTAGGAGTTGGCTGTGAAGGTATGTAATCCAAGGGCTCTATGTCTCCAACTTGTACTCCTGAATAGGTTGCATGAGGTGCATCAAAAATAACTGGGGGAACATCCTTTACCAGTTCATTGACATGAGCGATGAGTTGCTCAATTCTTGTTAAAGGATCCTATATTTCACCAAATTCCTTTGAATAAGATGGGACATTTTTTCTTTTCCATTCCTTTGCAAGCATAATCTTGTTATAGGCGGCCATTCTTTCCTTGGTGGAAGCCTCATCATGGTTTCTTATGACATCTTCGATTGAGAACAAATGTTCATACCCTGATAGCCCCTGCGATAATCTCGCCTTGTGAATAAACCCTTCTGCATCAAATTGTTTCCTTATATCACCTAGAGGTAGGTTGTACTATGCTAATTTACCAAAAATTTCTCCATATCCTTCATTGGCAACCACTGTAAAGTCTCCAAAACATAAGGTGGTGGGCATAATTTATTGTTTGCTATATCCTTTGAGGTGTTTGGAATCAAATTTTCCCAATTGCCTCACAATTTCTAAATAAGCAATTCAATCAGGAACTACTCATGGCATCAAGTGTGGAGCCCCTTCGAACCCATAAATCCTTATCATTGTACAATCAGGGAGAGCATACCAGTCTCCCCAGTTATGATTCACTTTATTTCTTTGCTCATTTTCCTTTCATCTTAGAAATATTTGTACTTTTGGGGATAGGTTATAATTGCACGGATACTCCAACAACTTCATCAATGGTTTTACAAAAAATTCTTCAAAATAAAGGTAATGAGACCTACCAAATCGACTGTTCCACAATGAAGTCCACATATCTCCATTTTCATTTGTATCTTTTATCCTTAATTCTTCACTCCAAACCCCTCTGACTTGTCCCTCGTACAATAGCAAATGCATAAGAAAAGAATAGTGTTCAAAATTAATATTATCACTATTATTTTTAATCTTTTCAAGCCCTAGATGTAGGGCGTTGGCCAAGTAGCTAGCATAATCAAATGGCTTGGAATCCTTGCTCTGTATGTCTGCAACTAAGACCATTGGGGCAATCAACAGGAGAGGTGGAACCTCTACTCCCAAAACCTGACTAGCTGAATAATAGGTGTATCAGAAATACTCTTGGAACAAATCTTCATGGAAAGGATGGTTTTCACTGCTAGAGAACCTCCTGAGTTGGCCTCCTTCATCCTTGGGCCTATGAAAAGGTAATTTCCATCTCTTATAGCTAGTATCCATGTGGCGATACTCTGTCAAGAGATCTTTGATCGTGAATGATAAATTCAGTGAACACTCTAACTAAAATACATTAGAAATGAGATCCCTAGAAATAACAAGCATGTCACCCCCGTCATGTGACTAAATAGTTCTTTTCTTGGGGTCATATCTGATAGCAAGAGCTTTAATTATCTCTACATTCACAAACACATTGGCTACCACAAGTTTTCCTAGGTTCAACCTCCATGGATTGCAAACTAGTTGAAACCTAAATTGTTTTCTGTAATGGTACATGAAGAGGTCGTACCCTCGTTGCGGTGTCCAAATATCCCCGAAACCCTTATGTTTGTCCCATAGTTGATCCATGGAAGGATTCATTTGAGCACTCCTCTTGGGTCTCGGCCCCGAACCAAGGCATTGATCTATCAGGTCTTCATTTAGGAGTCTCTTAGGCTTTTCGGTTTTATGTTTTTTAGCTTTGGGTTTGTCTGTACTCTCTTCCATTATTTAAATCTTAAGCTATTGATGAAAATAGCTTCTCAGCTGGGTCTGAAGTACTTATGTGAGTCTTTCCGAGTCGCCTCCACAGTCCACCGATCTTTGCTATGTCAGAACTCCAAGTTTTTGCCTTTTTGCTTCTTCCCTAAGCGAAATCTTCCAGGATTTTGTAACTATGCGATCAACTTGTGATATAATTCACTTCAATTCTGGTTCATAAAATCACCACAACATGATGCCCCAGGATGTCACATCAGTCTTTCACCGATAGCCACCCTCTCCACCAATGGACACCTATCCTTCGTTCTATCGGTGGGACGCCAAATAATGTTTCCCCGATGCACCATAGTTCCCCTGATATACTTTATGCATTCGATAATTCATGCCCATGGACCATGTTTATAATTCACGGTTACTTTTGTTGACAACTTGAATCTATCGATATATCGGGAGAGCACCTTAGTAGTTAGCCCGATAGAGTATTGTTACACTGATACTAGGTTGTGAGCTATTTTCATCAGGCCATTGACGAGACTATGATGGGGGTTCCACCGATGAAGCATTGTTAGGCTGATGGTATTGAATTTTGTTAGGAATGGGGGAAGGACTTAGGACTAAGTCACTATGGAATTTCAATTTTTTTTATGGATGCAATGTGAATGTAGGCTATAATATGGATCTTGTCACACAAATTTCTACAATTTGCATTGTTCATAAAATCAATGTGTGGTATATTTTTGTGATTATTGATAAAATACGATAATTCATGCCCATGGTCATAATTCATGGTTACTTTTGTTGACAACTTGACTCTATCGGTATATCGGGAGAGCACCTTAGGAGTCAGCCCGATAGAGTATTGTTACACAGATACTAGGTTGTGAGCTATTTTCATCGGGCCATCGGCGAGACTGTGATGGGGGTTCCGCTGATGAAGCATTGCTAGGCCGATGGTATTGAATTTTGTTAGGAATGGGGGAAGGACTACGTCACTATTGAATTTCAAATTTGTTTATGGATGCAATGTAGGCTAAAATATGGATTTTGTCACACAAATTTCTACAATTTGCATTGTTCATAATTTACGAATCATAAAATCAAAGTGTCGTTTATTTTTGTGATTATTGATATGTGGAAGATAAGTGGGGTGGACTCGGTGGAGGATATTTTCTTTGTAAAGAAAAATTAAATTTCCTTTTAAGAGATCAAATTTAAATTTTACTATCAAAATTTCATGGATGATGGATTACTATATAATTTATAAAATATTATCAACTACAATTTGACTTTGGAATATGATTCATGAAGTGCAATATAATATAAAATATCATGGAGTGCAATATAAAATAAAATATCCTGAACTTGAAGTGCAATGATTCACAATTGATTTGAATACAATATAAAAAATCATCAACTACAGTTTGGAATATGATTCATCCAGTGCTTGAGTGCAATATAAAATAAGATATCATGAAGTGCAATGATTCACAATTTCAATGTTCATTGAATACAATATAAAATATCATCAACTACAGTTTGGACTTTGGAACAATGGAAATTGATTCATGAAGTGCAGTAAAAATACCTACAACTTGCTAATTCTATTCCATTTCCCAAATGAAGTCAGTGTCCTCAAATCAATGCTCATCTTGAGATAAAGTAAAAGAGTCATCTTGATTCTGAGTCTACTTTGCACTTTCTTCGACCTGTGTCTCAAATTCAACATTCATTATGTGATTTGTGTCAATTTCAATATCGTTGTCATTTGTCCTAGGCCCGCTGCCACTGCCACTACCACCAGTACTGGCAGCTTTTGGAATTGGAGAGCCTGTGTTGCACAACCCGGTCCCTCTTCTTTCACATGTGGACCTGTAGATTGCGAGTGCCCTTTCAAAAGGAATTTTTTGACGTTATACGTTGTTCCTTTCATCCTCAATCAATTTTACAAATTCTTGTCCAGTTTGTTTCTTAACTTTGATTTCAAAATCCCCAATGTACTAAAAAATCTCTCATCCTCCACCGACCCCAATATCATTGTTTGACATAAATCATCAAGTTTGAAATATTCTAACATCGAACCACACAATATTTCACTCTGACCTAAGCTTGTCCAAACCTTTTTTATTGATCCTGGTTCAAAGGCCTTCTCCTTGCCCATGGATTTATACTGGTCCCTCATAGCTGTTGCAAAACTCCCACATTGCTTTCTAAGCTTATTTTCATTTAAAATTCCTTTTATTGTCTGCTCATTATATGTTACCTTTTTTGAAAATTGTTCGATCAAGATTTTTACTTGATCATGAAAATATTTTGGGTTATCTCGGTTTACCCAAAATTGAGGATACACAATACCCATGGCTTCAAGTATTTCATGTTGAGGGAATCTTTCATGAATATTTGAGGAAAGAGATTTTGCAATTTCCTTCAAATTATCACTAACAGATTTAACATTTTCGTTAAAATATTCCTCATTAACAGGTACTTCTCTTCTAGAGTGCCTGACTGTCTTACAATGGTACATTGGTATCTCATATCCATGTACACGGATACATAAGTGCCCACTTGCATTAAACTATAAATAATTATTAGGATTATTCAAATCAGTAATTTTTCGCCACATCGAATAATTTGCGCCTTCTTGTATTAGATCTAGATATAGATGATTGAGGGCCAATCATGTAAGTTTACGTAGATTGGCATATTCATAAATATACATAGTTCTGTCTTGGGATTTCTTCACAAGATTGTTCATCTCATCCAGCATGGGGAGAAGACTAGCTAAATTCAAGAGTGTCTCTATATCGCTTAACCTATGTAACAGGTCAGGAGATTTGTCTACTGTGCTGCGATGCTCATACATCACTCCAATCAAGGATTGATATTCTAAAAGAACTTGTTGCGCTGGTCCATGCAGGGAGATCCATCTGGTATCAACATCCTTGAGAAGCTTGTTTCCAGGTGTTATTCCCTTAGCAAAATGTTGAAATTCAAGGAAACATTTGGGACTTCGGTAGAAGTATGTGTGGATCTCGCGAACTAGATTTTCAACTTTTGATACTGTAGGAAACTTGCTTACAATTTTGAATGCTAAATTCATTTTGTGGGCCATGCAGTGAATGCCAAGCATGTATGGTGCACAAGTAGTTTGTAACTTTGTGCAAAAACCGCTCCTTTGACCTTGCATCACTGCAGCTCCATCAACTCCTACACACACCAACTTTTTGGCAATTGTCAACTCATCCATACCTGCAATTTCATTCAAAGATTTCTTGACTAGTTCAAATATATTTTGCGATGTTGAACTATCCTTCATTTTATGAACACAAAGAAGATGAGCTTGGTGAACATGTTGTTCTACAGTATACAAATGCATACAAACCCAAGAAGTATTGTCTACCGCAGTAACTTCATCTAAAGATAATGCAATGAAATTTGACTCCTTTAATTTCTCCTTTAAATCTTGGTTTTCCACTGCAGTAAGACAGTTCACCCATTCCCATCCAGTGTTTACTAACCAATGTGAGAAGGGAAAGTGGGGAACACTCAAATAAGATAATAAATCAAAATATTTTGGGTAGTTTGTCATAGGATGCCCCCTGGACAAAATATGAAAAACAACACTCATCTAAACAATTTTTGACAGATTTGCTGCTACCATGGCTTTTTCAAAATGAACCTCAAGTGTACCTTCACATTTTTTAATCTTTGAAATTCTATGGTGATTCTCTCCATAATCTATGACATACTTGACATGAAGACATTCTTCGTTTGATTTCCATCATACGACAGATTGTTCCTTTCCATCTATGATTTATTTTTCATAAAATTTACTGATATGCTTTTCTATAGTGTCAAGCTTTAGCTGCATCGTCTTGTCTCTTCCACATTTCCAACTACAAATATTACATTTGACCTTTGTTTCCCTTTCAATATCATTTTCATTTGATACCCCCACTGGTTCAAGGAATGGGTACTTCGACAACCAACCAATTTGAAAATTCCTTGTCATTTCCCACTCATGCCCCAATTTTGATTTGGCTTTTTTTTTTCTTGCTACCAACATCATCCTCATCCAAGTCAATTTCATTCTGGCTAACCAAGGTATCCCTTGGAACATCTTCTGTGGTATTTCCATCCTCATTTGATACATTTTGATTTAACACAATGACAATCTCACCTTGACCTTTTTGTGGCGGTGAGGTATTGTCAATGCCATCTTCAATAATATTTGGTGGAAGAGTTGATGGTGTAGCTCCACCTTGATCTGATGGATTAGAAGCTTTGCCAATTCCAAAGTAAGACTGTATGGTACCTCCACATTTTGGGCATTTTTATGGCCTCCTAGTCTCTTCATTACCCTCAGGAGTCTTACCCTTGCAGTTGTTGCTCGACATATTGATATCTCACTTCCAATAAAAGTTAGAAAAAATGTCTTCTTGTTTAAGAAGGACAAACCGACAAAGAATATAGATCCCATTCCCTACTCAAAATCATGTTTAAGACTGAAGCAAGAATGGAATATAGATAAAGAAATCTTATTATTATAACTAATAAGTAATAACAGTATGAAGAAATGATCACTGACCTTTGAGTCTACATTTTCGGGTTTCACTGACTTTTGAATTGAGAAGTAGAACCTCAAAACCGAAAAAAATGTGTAAGAACAAATAACAGTTTCAATTGTATTTATATCAATCCATATTTGGTGAATTGCGTAGGATTTTTAAATGGTATGTTAAAAATTTGGCGAATCCCGCATGCTTATACAACGATACCTTGTAATTTTCAAGGCGAAATAGGTCCTCATAAGCAACTATTTATAAATTTTAATTGGCAAAATGGGTCTTCACAAGCAAATATTTATAAATTTTAATTGGCGAAATGGGTCCTCATATAATGTTGTTTTAATAGTATTGGCGAATATGTTGGTGTTTTATGACATGCTCCCCAAGATTCCAGGCAAAAATATTAATCGGTCCATTGGAAACGCGTAGTTTGTTATGGTGAATTTATTGCCTAAACATGCCTCGTAAATAAAAACCGTTGGTGAATGGACATCCATTGGACCAATAGTTCATGAAATCCTGGCAATTTGAACACCCTACTAGATACGGTAAATTCACGAATTTCGATTTGCCCGATTCCTAGAATTCGCCAATTGGCGAAGATTTGCCACTAAAGTTTTCCTTGTCTCCCACTTTACCAAACTCCACTTTGACAAAGTTGAAGTACTAGCACATAAGAATTTCCTTGCAAGAGAATCCAAATCCTTAATGAAACTTAAAGGAGCAACCTAGACCAAGCACTTGTAGATGGGAAGAGCTTAAAGCACAAATTTCAATAGAAGCAGTCAACTAAAAAAGGAGAGCCACCTATGGATCTAATGGTGAACCTTCTCATAGAACTTATCTAGCACATTTTTCCAAGTCCCCCTAGGTAAGGATCCAACTGAGAGGGGAATACCAAGATACACCAAGGGGATAGCTCCAATTTGAAATCTAAGAATGCAAGAAATTCAATGTTGAATAAGAGGAGGGGTGTTGAAGAAATAAATGGAGGATTTTCCTTCATTAATCAGTTATCTCAAGGCTACAAGATAGATATCCAATGTCCATTTAATGTTACTCACTTATTTGATTTTGGAAACTTCCATCAATGTGGTGTCATCTACAAACTATAAATGAGACTAAGAATCTAGGCAACTACCCCAATTCCAACCTTGAATATAACCTTATCTCATATGAGAATGACTCTTCCCAAACCCTCAGCCAATAAGATAAATAAATAGGGTGACAAGGGGTCTCCCTATCATAGACCATGAGAGGATCCAAACAATGTTGAAGGCTCACTATTGACAAGTGTTGAATAAGAAATTGATGTAACACAACTCATCACCTAATTAACCCAATCAACTCCAAACCCAAATGTTAGGAGCACTTTTGCAAGAACATTCATTTGACCCAATCATAAGCAAGCTTGCCATATCTATTTTGATAAACATAGCCATCTCCTTTGAATTCTTCATGGAATGAATATCCTCACCAATAATTATCACCCCATCCAAAAAATTTATGCCTACCATAAATCCGTCATGCTCTTCAAATATGAGTGTGTTCATTCATGGCTTAAGCCTCTCTACAATAAACTTAGATAAAGTATTATATACCACATTGCAGAGAGCTATGGGTCTAAACAAAATCAAAAAATTATCCCCTTCTTTTTGGGAATAAGGACAAGAAACATATAATTCATTTCTCTTAACATCTGTTTATTCTTTTTCAATTCTTGCACAAGCTCTAATAGGTCAAATTTTATAATCTCCCAAAATTCTTGAAAGAATTCTACTGGGAAGCTATCAGGTCTAGGGAATTTCCCTTTCTTCATTTGAAACACAATTCCCTCCAATTCATATAGAGAAATGGGACTAATAAGCATCTCATTCAAACTTGCAAAGATACTAATGAGGGGATACAAGCCAAAATAAGATTGTTATCATCTATCGCAAGGGGTGAATCTTCCAAGAATAAAATATAGAAGTTTTGAGAAGCCTCCTTAGAGATATCATGAAATAAAGTTAATTGGACTCCCAAGGAAAAAACAAGAGAAGAGATCATATTATAATGCCTTCTAGCCTTGATAGAGTTATAGAAGAAAGTTGTATTTCTATCAACCTCTTGAAGCCATTCAATTTGGGCCTTTTGTTTCCAAAAAATTTCCTCGCCCAATTCTCATTCTTTTTTATCATGTGAGGCAATAGATACTTCCCTAAGGGAATCATATTTAAGACCATTATATTCCCTATTATGTTGGGTGATAGCATCCAAACGAGATTGAGTAGCTAGAAATATATTACCAAAACATTGCCTATTCCAGTTCTTGAGTTGATACTTCACAAGTTGTAACCTTTTGAAAAAGGAATAGATCATATTTTCATAGGCTGGTCTACCTCTACTCTACTAATCTATTATAAGGTCCTGTAGCATAGGATCATGCAACCACACAAGTTGAAACTTAAAATACAAATTCTTTGTGACCCCCATTAAGGTAGCTAAGAATTTGATAGGCCAATGATCAGAACCCCTCCACTCCAAAATCTTAGAGTTGGAAGCCTATTTGTTGCCAAGACAAAAACTAGACACCAAAATTATGTCCAGTCTCTCCAAGATAAATTCCTTACCACATCTTATGTTACTCAAGGTATATAAACCATTACTAGGCTTTATGTCCACCAAATTCATCGATACAATATTATCTCCGAGTAGCATGGAAGATAGCTCCAGCCTTCCCACACCCCCCTCTTTTCCTCCAAACTAGAAATAACATTAAGTTCCTTAGCCAATATCCAAGGGTATAATGGAGCTAAGGATTGAAAATATTGAATATGAGACCAAAGTCTAGTTTTAACAAGAAAACCAGTCGGGGCATAGACATTGGAGAATAAGACAATCTCTTTGGTCTCCAAGCTAGATGCAACCATTGAAATTAAAGATCTAGTAGAGATCCACCAAAGATGAGTAATATTCAATGGGTTTAATAAGCAATCTAAACCCCCTACATTGCTCTGAGCACCAATACACTAACAATGAGATATCCACCACAATTTGGAATCCTTGTTGTACATACTTTCCATTGACAACTTTGTATCCTAAATAAATATAATATCTAACAAATGAGCTCTAAAAAAATCTTAAATAACTTTTTATCTAGGGATGATGTTCAAGCACCTTACATTCCAAGAGAGTACAATCATTTTTGAGAATTGGAGAAGTAAGATTCAATGGTTTTAATTGACCGTGATTCCACCAAAGTCTCTAATATTAATTTAATTTTATCTCGATCCTTCTTTCACCCATAATTTGGGAGGTTTCTCTGGGGCTCCCTTCTTTAGGTTCTTTTGTTGCAGCCCTAAAGTGGGCAAGGTTCTACTTCCTTTACTTGTATCCAAATCCACCTTCTCCAATGGGGTGCAATCACAACAAAGGTTAATCTATCGACCCTCTCACTATTTTCAATTGATACCAATGCACAAGAAGCCAAAAGATCTAAATTTGTATCCATCTAAATGGAAAGAAGCCCATTCCATTCAAAGTATTGATTATCATCCTTTCTAGGTACCTCTTGGTTCACCCCTAAATTTACAACTCTGAAATGCAACTATTATAGATTCACCTCTTGCTAGTCCAGATCATCCAACATGTCAAAACAATTAGAAACTCCATCATCCCGCCTATCTTTAAGAGTTATTTTTTGTCCTTTAACCTTCTTGTGAAGCTTTACTAGAATAAAGCAATCCTTATCTTCATCCTGCACTAAAACAAGGAGGTGCATTAGATGGACCCTTGCAGGGTTAATCCTAGGGAAATTCCTCTACAAGTACCCATATTCATGGAAAACTGAATACCAAAAGGGAAGATCTTCGTAATCTAGCTATTGAATCCATGATGAATTTCCAAATAATTTGGAAGGGGTTTATTTAAATAAAATACAATACAAATACAACCAAAGGAGATTGCCTTTTTATCCAACATTAGTTTTCATGAACCCACAAACTTGCCTAGCAGCAAAGTGATCATATGCATAATATCATTCCTTTAGAACTCTAATGAGAACCAAGGGAGTCTCACCCAGACATGAACTCTTGTCGAAATCTCCTTTGCAAGATTAAATCCAATATGTCACGACTTGATAAATATTCCAACCTGGTTGTAAAAGTACCCCCCCTCAAAGGCCTTATCTCTATTATCTAAATAATTAAAAACCAACATAAAATAGTTATTCGCCACCAACATCACCTCCATCTCACCCTCGAGGTTCTAGGTTTGACAAGTATAGGATTCCAAAAAGGTGAGAGATACTCAGATCCCCATAAGATATCAAATTAATGCATGAATACACAATTAATTAACATCCTCCTCTACATAGTCCGGTTGAATCATCAAAATTGGTTGTTCTAGGCTCCTCTCTAGACATCCATTTACTTTTGAGATCTGAGGGCAACCATTTTGTGATGAGCTCTCCCCACTTGAGTTTTTTTTTTTTTAAATTTAATCGCACTCACATGAAAGGATGAAGAAGGATCGTTCCATGTTAAAACCTCCCAAAAAGGCACATTTTGCTTAAATATTAAACCTCCAATTGAGTCCATCTCCATGAAAGAAGAAAAAAAGAAAGTGTTAACACACACCCACTCACATATTATTGCAACCCTAGATGCGCCATGAAAAACCCCCACAATGAAATACCCTAGAGCCAACACCCAAATACCCAACTCAAACCAGGAAACCACCCGACACACCTCCTACTCACACTCTCGCACACCAACAGGTGGAGAAAACAATCAGATGATCATAACTAGGGCGTAAGAACCATAGACTACACCAAATCACTCCAAGCCACTCTCAATGCCATTTAACTTCCCAAGGTATAAGACACTTTGTGCCTTAGTCTAATATTATCTTCTTTTAGGATTTGTGAGATTCAAACCTTATTAGTAAATATGTTTATAATTATATTTATATGTTGCCAAATATTTGTGTTTAAAAGTGTGTTTGCAATCCATGTGCCTATTCTTATAGCATGGTGGGGTATACCTATTGGATTCACATAGTTGGGTGGTAAAACCATTCACCAATAGTTTATAATAATGGATTCTGATTTGAGAATTGCTACTTTAATTTCAATATTTTTATTCATTATTATGTATATGATCACTCATAAAATCAGGAGTAATTATCCCTTATGTGTTATTATAATTGATTTATACATATTAATCCATCTGCTTTATGTATTTATAGAATTATTTATAGACTTATTCATGTTATGTGTTATCTAGGAAAATGGACATTAAACTGAGTAAACTCATTAGAGTGGAAAACATGGTTTTATGAGTAAATCAAAAAGTACTGCTTTCATTTTTTATTTATTTCATATCTAAGTAGTTGTAAAGTTATTGAATTCAATGGATATAAGTGTGTATTTCCATAATTTATGTATAAAAATGTGACGAATTATGTTTTTAAGCCTTATTCTAAAAAATATTAGTTATCATGCATGTGCTAGAGTTTGATCTAGTAAATTGTCTTTATAATTTATTTATTTTAAATTATTCACTTATATGGGAAAATACTATGGATATACTATATGAAACCATATTCCTTAATGTCTTAGAAGAAACTTTTCTTATATGGGAATACTATAGGAAACCATATTCCTTAATGAAACTTTATAAATTCTAGTCAAATTATATGCTTATTATTTTACAATAGGCTTATTTGTTAATTATAAACCATTTTCTAGGGAATATGAATTATTTATTAGGGTAAAATTGACTATGATAAGGGGTGAATGGTTATCTATAGGGATGAAAACAAAATGATAAAAAAATATATTTATAAAAAAATGTATGAAAATAAAATTGATCCTTGGTCTTTATTGATATTTTATCTATATCTTGGGATGGTTATAATACAATGTTGAATTTTTTTCATTATGTTTTATCACATTTTATTATTTTATGTTAGATGAATTTAGTTATGTGAATTGGTGAGCTAGAGGGGCTACCTTTTAGTTACCTAGTGTTATTTTTTACTACACTTTCAAATTATGTTAAAGAATGATATATGTTCTTGTTCATTTAAATTTATGCTTGTGGAACTGAAAATGGAGAGTTTTTTACTTAATTAATTTACTTCCTTGTTATGCTTGAACTAAGTAATTGGTAAATGAATCAATTTCCATAGTCGTTTTAGTTTCTTGTTTTGCATGAGATGGTGTATATGCATACCTATTCACTTGGTATTGGGTGAGATCCTATCTATTAGAGTTATCATGTATTAGCTAATCATTAAATAATCTTTAATTGATTATTAGTCGAATTTATTCTCATGCACTTAAGCTAAACTTAGGAATTATTTTATGTTTTATTAGCTAAGCTAATATTAGATCATTATGTCTCATCTCATGTGATGTTGATACTTGTCATGATCTGATCCGTTTCTCATTTAGGGTTTTGCTCTTATAAGCACTCAACCCTCATTGTAATTATCTGGAGCTTTCATATCTTCTTGAGTCTCTTGTATTCTATAGATTTTTCTTGTTGAGAAATATTGCATATATTTTTTGCAGACCTCTTGCATGGAAGGTGTACTTGTTTGTTGTTTGATCCTGTTGCTCGTGGTTTTGTGCTTGTTTCACAATTCTGACATGGTATCAAAGTGTGGATTCATCAAACTCCTTCTCGATTTATGAGGTTTATTTTCTTCAACAAGGGTTGCAGGCTTCATATCTGAATCCCCTTTCCTCGTTTTTGCAAATTTTGGAGGTGGGCGAATTTTTAGTGTATTTTGGCATGAAAAGAACCTCACCATTGGATTTGGAGCTGTTGAGAAAGTCAAATTTGGATTTTTTTTGCCTGCTTTCGACTCTTGACACCAGATCTATGAAGGTTTAAAGTGGTTGCTTTGTTTCCGGATCCAAAGGGTAGGTGCATTTCTAGTGCATTTTGAGCCAAAACGGAGGTTTCTATCATGCTTAGAAGGCCCAAAAACCTTAAGATCACTTGTCAAATCTCCAAAATTAGTGTTGGGAGTTTCTGAAGCAAATTTTTTTGCTAGATGGGTTGTACGGCCTCCCTAGCATGCAGGTTGAGGTAAATTTTAAAAAAATATTAAATATATTTTTTTTCCTTGCACAAATTTTTTCAAAAAAATATCAAAATAAAAAAAATATTTGAAAAGCCTTTTTGAAAAAGGGAGCATGTTTTTTGCGTTTGAAAAAAAATTATATTAAAAAAATTTGGGATGGTATCCTTGGTACCGCCACTTGCCATATGGCAAAGCGACGAACCTTGGGCCCCACCCCTCTACAGGAAGGTACCATGAGGGTACCACCCTTGCCAATTTGGCAAGTGGCGGCCCCCACAAGCCCCATTGCTTTTTTAATTTTTTTTAATATAATTTTTTTTAATAGTTTTTTAATATATTATTTTCAATAAAAAATATTTAGTTTTTAATGCAAAAATAAAAAACATTTTTTATTCAAAAATAAAAAACATTTTTTAATATATATATTTAAAAAATATATATATAGTTTTTTTGTCGTTTTTCTACTAAAAAAAAAAAGAGGCAAATTTTTTGCTTTTTTTGCAAAATAAATGTACCTAGTTGGAGGAGTATTTTTTTCCCAGAGCACTAACATTGGTAGGCTTCTAAATTTGACAACATTCTTTCTACATTTGGCAGAGGTTTTTTTGCCAAGCTCAGCCCCTGTCTATTGGGTTTTTCAAATTTGCACCCTATATTCCAGAGGCCATATCTCGGCCATACGGTGGGATTTTTCAGTGCAATTTTTTTTGAAATGGGGTAAAATTTTGAGCTCTTCGCATTGGTGCAGGTGTTTTCTAGTTTATACTTTTGGTTTTTTCCAGAATTTTGTTTTCTCAATGCTGTTGCTATTCAGTTCCCATTTTGGACACTTTGACGGGCCATATCTTCCGCATCTGAACACATTTTTTGGTGCCATTTTTTTGAAAGTGCATGTTTTTTCATGTAATTTATCATGGTGCTACCAGTTTCCTCTTTTTTTTGTAAGAGAATTACATTTTCAACATGTTGTCTTCTTTTTGGATATTATGGGCTCCCATTGTATGAATTTTTCATTATGTAAACGCATTGAAATAAAGTGCCTCAATAGGTGTATCTTTTATGGGATCTTGCACATCACTTTGTGCCTTATTGTACTTGCACTATGTTATGAAGTGCCATGAGGGGGTTTGATTTTTTGTCTTTTTTTGCCATCATACCTTTGTCAAGTGAGTGTTCCTTCCACGACAACAACCTCATGTGTGTGTGACTTTATTTTCACACCCTCTATATGTGGGTACTTTAATGTTTGCATGTTCAGATGTTCCTGATTCTTCTTCTTTTTGGTATTCACTTTCAGTGTACCTATCACGCCTCTCCCTTTTCAGCATTATGGGGGGGTTTCTACTATTGTTTCTAATGCTTCTTTGGTTTCGTGTTGGAGTGATCTATGTATACAGTATTTGTTCCTATGTACTTTAAGATGCAACGTACATCAGTGGTTGGTTACTTGCATTTTAGTGAGATGGATCACTTACCATATGGACACTCTTGCATTCCTATTTTTGACATTACAACAGTCATTCTTCAACAGTGTTTGCAACTTCTTCATGCTTTAGTGGTGTTCTTTTTGTGCATCCTTTTTTCCTATCTTTTGGGACAACATTGTCTTGTTTCGAGGCTTTTTCAATCCTTCACTTGGCTTTCATCTCTTTTTGGAGTAGAGTTTTTCCCATGAGGTTTTCTCTATTTCTCCACATTATAGAGATCTTATGTTTGTACATGGGTACCTTACATGGCCTTGTTTGTTGGGACCCATCATGCATTCTATTTTTAGGGTTTTTAGCTACTCCCTAAGTTCATCTCAAGGGGGGTGTTAGAGTTATCATGCATTAGCTAATAATTAATTAATAGTCTAATTTATTCTCATGCACTTAAGCTAAATTTATGAGTTATTTTATGCTTTATTAGTTGAGCTAATATTAGATCATTATGTGTCATCTCATGTGATGTTGACAATTGTCATGATCCAATCCCTTTCTCATTTAGGGTTTTGCTCTTATAAGCACTCAACCCTCATTGTAATTATTTGAATCTTTCATTTCTTGAGAGTCTCTTGTATTCTATAACTTTTTCTTGTTGAGGAATATTGCATATATTGTTTGCATGTATTTTTTTGTTGTTTGATCATGTGGCTCGTGGTTTTGTGCTTGTTTCACAATTCTAACACTATCTAGACCCTATTTTGTGATGTTGGAATCAATAAATGATGTGTCAATATACTACTTGTACTCTCATGGTGTGTCACAATATTTTGCTAGTTATTGTGTGTGTGTGCCACCTTTCATGGATCAAGATGATGACACCTTTCTACTTGTGTGTGCCTCTTTTTTTGTGAGTAGAAATTTTTGTGTGCATTATTATTGATAGTGATGAAAATACATGCATGCGTGTGCATGCATTGTTACACAATTATGTTCTACGTTTTCATGTGAACAAAATTATTAACTTTGTTTTCACCCATTTTGTCCTTAATGACTTTTTTTTGCACTACTCTATCTCTCTCTCATATTGGTGTTTACAGTGTAACCAAACCTTTCCAAGGTGAGTCATCATTATAAATTATGCTCTTGGGATCATCCATAACTCCTATGTTTCCTTTTCTTTCATTCATTGAGATCCTTTATAGACCCCACAACTAATTGGTACATCTACCTGAAATAAATTAGCCTCGACAATATATAATAATTTTTCTATTTCCTGTGTTTCATTTCATGTCTAACTTATCATGTTTCTTCTATTTTCTTTCAATAAAATACTTTCTTCCAAATTAAATAATGATTTTTTTTTTCAGATCATGGGAAATTTATAGGAAAGGAGTACACCAAAGTGAAGGAGATAGTTAGAGGAGAAGTGGGTATTAAATAATATCATATATTTGTATCATTTAGATTTATAGTTCATGATATATTTCTATAATTTTTACTTTAATGTATTATTTCACCTAATTCTATCAACTAGCTAAAATAGAAGCAAAATGTAAGGTCAAAATCACATATTTGGCAATATTTGCCTTGTGCTTTATTACTAATTTTGGTGTTCCTTCTTGTAGCATGTTTTAAGAATAATTTTTATTATTTCTTGACCTAAAATTGTTGTTGATATGTTTCATGAAACCTATGAACCTATTTCTACACCTATAATCATCCTTGAAAGTTTTTGGTAAAAAAACAATATTAGGAAAAAATGCATTTGGGATTTATGTAAGAAAAAAATCTACATGCTAGAGTTTAAACTGATAAAAAAATCTAGATGCTAGAGTCTAAATTGATAAAATTATATTGATCCTTATGATTGGCATCAATAGGGATATATATCAATGAAATGAGAATCCATGTGAGGATTTAGGCAAGCACTTATTCTTAAAGATAAACTATATTTTTTTATTAGATCTTGGTATAAACAAACCCTAGAAAGATAAATGATGATAAATAAAGGGTCAAAGAAGACTAGAATGAATGTTAGATATATATAATTAGCCTCAAATTTGAAAATCGTAGATTAAAAATTAGAACATAAACATTAAGGGAGTGTAAGAGTGAGTGGATTCACCAAAATGAAATGAGTAAAATAATTTCACTTTATATAAAACCTAGGGTTAAGTAATTATATATTATTATCATAGATAACTAATATTAAATGTTAAAAATTATAACTCAAGTATATGATATTTTTTATTTACTTAATCATATAATTGAATATCACATAATGATAGATGTAAATTTTAACAATACCATATATATTATAACAAATATAATTATCATTGTGTGAAAAATAAAAAAGTAATGAAAAATTAAATCATGAAGATAAATAGCTATATCGATTACATTTTTCACTATTCAAATAATTATACATGACAAATATAAAGTCATTGTATATTCTTCCTTTTATTTATACAACAACAAAGATAATTTCAAAACATAACATAATTATATAATTTCTTTATCAAATTTTAAGATATAAAATACATCAATAATATTATGATTTATCTTTACATAAAGCATGTTATGAAATGGTATAATGTAGATCCAATATATTAACATGCCTTTAAATCTATATGATCACTATGTCAAATAATAGTCATTATGAAATGCTTTTAAAGGTCTTTTCTTAATTTTGTCACATAACCAAGAAAATGTATCATTAAGTGAATTATGAAGATATGACTAGATCAACATACTTGAGAATTGCAATAATGTGGAAAGGGAATATAATGGAGGGGTTTTTCTTCTATCCACAAAGCCTTTTAACTCTTTTATATTTTATTCATGAAAAGAACATGGTCCTATTTAAGAGAAACATCATTTAGAAACATCTTGTAATGTAAAATATTACACATCCTACAATCTTAACATTTTCTTTTATGTTTATTTTGGTATTCATCTTTGTAGCATGTTTGAGGATCCACTTAACTTCTTTTCTTAGTCTATTTTCTTGAATCCTAATATGATGCTAATATTTTTTTTATGTTTGTTTGAGTTGAATTTTATGTTTGTTGATGCATTTTTTAAGAAAATTAATAGTGTAAAATAGATAGAGAGAAACAATAAGCACAAATAAAATATAATTTACTTAGAAAACTTGATAGAATTATACTAAGAAAAAAACCATTGGTAAAGATCTCTCTTATTTTATTTTTCGAAAAATATTCGTAATTACAACAACCTTCAAAAGTTACAAAAAACATGACTTTGAAAAAGTATAAGAAATTTGAGTTGCAGAGTCCTTGTCAAACAAAACTTCCCAAAAATAGAAAGTGCAACTCACGCAACTACATGTCAAACATTTGTCAAAATTGCCATAAATAGTGATTCCAAAAAAAAATCCATTTTTGTTGGAAACACCTTTGACATAACATCATTTGGCATCCAAGGGCTACAATAGCCCCGTTAGGACCCCTCACCATTTCAACCTTCGGCCGCACCAAGTGTATACTTGAAGCACTACTTAGATACTCAATATCGACTATTCATCATTGCTAGAATAACAATAAAATCGACTTCATATTCTAACATATTTATCATTTCTATCATTTCTATCATTTTATTATCTTCACACTTCCAAACATTTACATGATTGTATAAATATCTCCACAATTATTACTAACATCCCATCAAATTAAAAAAAAAACTAATCTTACAAATTTTAATAATAATATTTTAAATTAGCTTTAATTAAATTATTTCTAATTAACTAAATATTTATTCTTATCTTCTATGACTCTATTCTAAACCTTCTCATCGCTCCTGTATATTTACCTACTCTCAAATTCATATACTATACTCTGAACATTTATGTCCATATCTTCTACTCTCTAAAATCATATATACTCGTAATCCTATTATTATTCTATTTAAAAATATATATTTTACTACCTTACCATTTGATAATATCCTCTACCTTCTATTAAAAGAACTTTCAAATGTAAAACTTCAAATTCTTTTAAAAACATGTTTCTTATATTAACACCTCTTTCTTATACATTCTAAACTTTTTTTATTTCTTATTACATTCTAAATTTTTTTATTTTATTTCGAAAATGCTTCATGGAGCAACAAACAAAAAGGAACATGAAATGATTTATAAAAAAGAAACCATTTCCATATATTCAAATGTCTCCTTTTCAATTAAAAATATTGGTTTTTTTATTCATAGGAAAGCTAAAACAAAACTTATTCTCTAACTATGTAACCATCTATTGGCATTTTAATATGGTGTGTCATTCTATATGGCATTTTAGTAGGTCCATTCTATTGGTCTATTCTTGGTGTTGGTTTAATGTTTGGTGCACTACAAGACACAATAAAATTCCAACGTAGCTTTTAAGACATTCTACCATACCATCCATTCATTCTAGTTCCACACTAGCATCTTTTAGCAACACATTATTTTCAGTCTTTCTCTAGTGTATGACATCTTGTGGCAATTTATTTAGTACTTCTTCACATGCAAAAGGAGACAAGTTTATTTTGGTTTTTGGCTACTAAAATTTGGATTAGGATGCCACTTTGAATGTGAATGGATGCTATTGTTTCTAGTCTTCTAGCATGCAAGGTAGTAATTCACATCATCATTGTCCCATGCTAAAGAAGCCCACCCCACACATTTAACTATTTTAATAGGCTTCTTCATTTGTTGTTTTTTTCTATTATTTTATTCACTACTAGAATATATCCTACACTACCCTCTCATGCTTACACTACAAGAAAAACATATTTTTCTATTGTGAACATTTGGTCCTACTTAATTTTAAGAGATTTGTATAATCTTTTTAGATAAGAAAAGACATAATTTATAATTTTTCTTAAGCTTATTATTCTATTGTGAACATTTGACCCTAGGCAATTTTAAGAGATTTGTATAATATTCTTAGATAAGTAAAGACATATTTTATATATAATTTAGAGTTCTTTTTATTCTTTTTTATAGACTTTTAAATCTTGTGATAATTATTTTATTCATTTTATTATTGTCAAATATTATCTATTGGTTGGAACATTTAGATTTTTATTTCTTTGTTTCTATCATAATAGATGATTCTAGTTTTATTTATATCTATTTAATATTATTTGAGATCATTCTTTATAGAAGCTTGTATATTGTTTGTGTTTTACTTTCTAATATAATGGAATTCTATATTATTAATTTTCTTTTTATAAAACTCTATTTATTTAGAATTTAATATTATTTTTGATCAGATTGTCTCTTAACTCTATCTCTATTTTCTATAGATATATTAGCATCTTCAAATCTTATCATCTCCCCAATTTCTTTATGTATACTTGCAAAGTAATTAAAGTATTTTTAAAATTTTGGTGTTTGACTATATTGACAAGATCCAAAGTAATCCCACTCTTTTTCCCTATCCTAAACATAGTTTGTTCATGACTATTCTTTTAGGATTTGACTAATCATTCTTTGGTTTTGTATCTCTAATCCTCTTTATACTTTGTATTATTTCTATTGTTTTAACAATTTTATCTCAATTATAAAAATCTTTATATGCGTGTACAATCTATTTGCCTTGACCTCTCTATTTTATAGGTATGATTGACATAATCTTGTGAAAGTGCCCCACTATCTTTATCTATCTTATTTTAGATTCTTCCTCTTTTATGCCATTATCAATTAAATTTTGTATAACTTGAATAAACTAACAAATTATTTATCTTTTCACAAAATCTAAAAGAATAATCAAATTCATTTATAGTTTGTGTTATACTTTTATAATCTTATTTCAATTTAGTTAATGTAATATAAAATCAAAGTATTTTAATATTCACATTACACACAATAGGAAAGAAAAATTCAAAATCATGAATATAGAAATCAACTTAACCTAACATCACATCACATAGTTTATCCACATGACAATCACTAATACATGTACATATAACTAATCCTAAGTGACTCATTTATGATCGGGCTACTAGATTTGACCATAATTATATTACTACCTCGTGCTATCAATATAGTTGGAGGTTAATAATGGATGGTTCCACCATTATGCAATTCATATTATAAAATTATTGGATTTTTTCCAAAAACCTAAATGCATATTTTCTTTGGATTGAGTATTAAATAGATTATTTAGGTAAAATACCTAATAATGGACAAAAAATCCCATGCCTTCTATGAACCATTAGATATAAATTAGTGTCTTAGTCTCAAATTAACTATTGGTTCATGGAATGTCTAGGTGGGTAGAGCGGGAATGGGTGGTTACGAGACATAATAACCTGACCAAAATAACACTGGACAAAATAACCCGGTCACAATAACCCAGGGACAAAATAACCCAGGGTCATAATAACCCATGGGCAGAATAACCTGTGGTCAAAATAACCCATGGTCATTTTAGATCAAGCTAGTAAACTAGTTGAATATACAATTACCAACATACGGGAAAAGTTTCTTTTTCATGACAGTAATGATGAGAAACATTTTTTAATATTCTCGTTTACTAGCTTGATCTAAAATGACCAAGGGTTATTTTGTCCATGGGTTATTTTGACCATGGGTTATTCTGTCCATGGGTTATTATGACCTTGGGTTATTTTGTCCTTGGGTTATTTTGGCTAGGTTATTTTGTCTAGGGTTATTTTGGTCAGGGTATTATGTCCTGATACCAGAATGGGTGAGCGAGAGCGAGGTTTTGAATTTCATTTTGTCCTGTAATGGGTGTCTAGTGCGAAGGCAGTTGGATCTTTGTTGGGAGCTAGGCTTTCTATAGATACAACAAGGGAGAATGTAGGTGAAGATCAGGGGGGAGCAAAACTCGAGGACTAGGGCCTGGGGAATTAGGGGGACCCAGGTGGTAAGGTGGACCTTGGAGGTAAGGTGTTTTTTGGCCCTTCTTCAAATGGCAAGGTTTGTGGGGCCAGGTTTCTGGGAAACTAGGACATGGCCAAGGACGCTATTTCCCAAGTCAGACTAGGGTCTCAGGAGAATTTTTCATGAGACATATGTCGGGAGGACTCAAAAAGAAGTTGGGCCTCACTGTTTGGTACCAAGCCTATTGGTAAGTCGGCCTTTCCTCCGGTTAGTAACATTTCGATCCCTTTGAGTGGGACTTTTTCTATTCTAGTTCCCAATCCCATGATAGACCATAATGTTTCGATGATGGCCTCTTTACTAGTGGGTAAATTCATGGGCCTGAGACCAAATATTGAAACGGTTAGGAATTTTGTAAGGAAGAAATGGAAAACAAAAGGACAAGTTGAGGTTGTAGCCCTGTCAAAGGGTTTCTTTTCCTTTTCTTTTTCTTGTGAAGAGGACAAGCCTGTAATCCAATGTGGTGGTCCATGGGTTCTTAGCAATTCATCCTTGGCTCTTAAGAAGCGGTCTCCAAAAATGGACTTCTCAGATTCATCTTTTGAAGTGGTGCATGTGTGGGTTCGGTTACCAGGCTTACCTTTGGAGTTCTGGAATGAGGATGTTTTTAGGGGAATTGTAAACTCTTTTGGGGAGCTATTATCTATAGACTCCATGACTTCAGCTAGGAAAAGGCTAGTTTTTTCCAGGATTTGTGTGGGTATAACTCAGTCCACTGATCTGTCGTCCTCTATAGAAATTGTGTCTAAACTCAGCAAGTGGGTCCAAACAATTGAATTTGAGACTCTTCCTTTTGTGTGTTTCGCCTACAAAAAATGGGCATTGGGCTAGGAAATGCCCAACCAAAGTGTCTAAGGCTGAAGCCAAGTCGGTTATCAAGGAAACTAAAATATGGAAGGAAAAAACTTCAAAGAACCCTTTGGAGTTTGTTCCCTCCTTGAAGAAGGGTGAGATGAACATTTCTGGGGATGGTCAGGAGAGGAGTGAGTAGTTCCATAACCCCAATCTAGGGGTTTATAATGATGGGGAGCCTCTAGAAGGGAATGTCCTTGACACCCTTGAAGCTCCAAAAGTTGACGATAAGGTAATAGTGAGATAATGGAATCAAACGCCAAGGGATCCCAGGGAGAGGATGAAAAGATAGATGGAGGGAGTATCGGGAAGCCTGATGGAAACATGAACTCAGTAGAGAGGACTCCTGACTCCTTTGGTGAGTGTTCGGGGGAAACTTCTCAGATTGGCCAAGGGGTAGGAAGTAAAGCAAGCCGCGAGGAAGACTCATTGGTGGAGGGGGTGAAGAATCTTTCGTATTCTACCCAGGAAGGATCTCAAAGCTCATTGGAGGTTGTGGAATCCACATTCAGGGATTTTGTGGATACCCAGAAGGAGAGGAATAATATGGGGCATTCTTTGATTAAGGATGTCGTTGAAGTAAATTATTTTATGGATGGTCAAGAATTCATGGGAGTTGAGGATATGGACCTGGAAGAGGATAACTCATACACAAAATTTGAAAAGAAGAAGAGTAAAAAAGGGAATAGTACTATGGGGGTTTCTACAAGAAATAGGGCTAAAGCGAATTGTGATAACCAGAGAAGTTTGGGTAGAAAACCAACAAAGTGGCATAGAGAGCAGGAATGTCTTCAAAATATTGCTGATGGGGTTCAAAAAACCATCTCGGAGATCTGTCAAAGTAACACTCCATCTAAATAATGAAGTTCGTGTCATGGAATATTTGGAGGCTAAACAACTCCCACAAACAAGATATTTTACACAATTTTGCTAGGGACCACAAGCCTAGTATTTTACTTGTCTAGGAATCCAAGATGCTTAAGAAAAGAGTGGAAAGGATTAAGATTTTCAAGAATTGTGGTTTGCAAGGTAGGAGTTCGGAGGGTGCTTCTGGAGGCTTAGTGACTTTTTGGAATCAAGACCATCTTCTTGGTACCCTGGTCTGGGAAGATGCTAACCATGTGGCTACTAGATTCAGGCATATTAGAGATGGTTTCTGTTGGATTTTGTCTAATATCTATGCTCCCAATAATAAAAATGTGAGAAGGAATTTTTGGAAAAGACTTGAGTCCTTCAGACTTAGTTTCCCCGATGAGAACTGGATCATTATGGGAGACTTCAACACCCCATTGCTTGTGTTAGAAAAATTTGGAGAATCTCAGATACAGATGGATAGTAAACTAGATTTGAAGGATTTTATTAATTCCCAAGGCTTGCACGATGTGGATCTCAAGGGGGGGACCTATACCGGGTCTAATAGGCGGGCTGGGAATGATCTTATTCAAGTCAGACTTGATAGGGCTCTTATTTCGAATAACTGGATGATGGACTATTTTTGCTCTCTAACTGCTCTCTTTAGGATTGGGTCGAATCAGTTCCCCATCAGTTTTGTGGTGGAATCTGTGTCAGGTAAGATGAATTTTCCTTTTAGATTTGAAAGAATGTGGTTGTCTCAGCGTCAAATCTTTAATTGCATTAAAGAATGGTGGAACATTAAGGTCAGTGGTACTGCTATGTTTCGGGTGGCCAAAAAGCTTAGTCAGGTCAAAACTAAGGTTAGACTATGGAATAAGGAAGTTTTTGGGGATATCTTTGCTATGAAGTCCACCATCTAGCTTGAGTTAAAGGATATCCAATATAGAATTCAAAAATATGGTTATGTGGCAGACTTCCTCTCCAGAGAAAACAAAATTCTTATGAGCTATCATGATATTATCTTTGAAGAAGAAGAGTTTTAGAAACAAAGATCTAAATCGGTGTGGCTTTCTTCAAGAGACAAGAACACTAGGTTCTTCCACGTGACAACTCTAAAACATAGGGCATCCAATCATATCCCTCATATTATGAAGAATGGTACCAAAATTGATAATGAGGATGAGATCAACAGTGAGGCTAATCAGTTCTTTGCTAGTCTCTTAGCCATGGAAGAAATGCTGGATACGAAAGCTCAACAAACCATCATTGATGTTATTCCCAAAATTTTGAATGAGAATGAGAATAAATTTTTGATTGCTATTCGTTCTTTGGAAGAGGTTAGGAAGGCCATTTTTTCTTTTGAAGGGAATAAGACCCCCAGTCCTGATGGATTCTCGATGTTCTTCTTTCAAGTCTTCTAGGAGATTGTGTCTAAGGATGTGATTAATGCGGTCAAAGAGTTCTTTGGATCAAGAAAACTATTGAAGGAGCTTAATTATACCTTCATTGCTCTTATCCCTAAGTTCCCCAGTGCTAATGTTTTTGACTCTTTTTGCCTGATAAGCTCATGTAACTCCTTTTATAAAGTTATTTCTAAAGTTGTTACTACAAGGCTGCTTAGTGTTCTTCCACTCCTGATTTCTCCTCAGAAGAGTGGATTTGTCCTTGGTAGACAGATTCTGGATTCTATAATCACTGTTCGTGAGAACATTCGCTCTTTAGAGGCTTCAAAGAGCCAAGGTTTTTTTACAAAAACTGGATATGGCTAAGGCCTATGATAGGGTGGATTGGGGATTCTTGTTGAAGGTTTTAAGAGCTTTTGCTTTCTCAGAGAGATTTCTACAATTGATATGGGAAATGATTTCTACTACCAACACTACTGTGATCATCAATGGGTCCCCTTCCCACTTTTTCAAGGTTTCTAGAGGCGTGAGACAAGGAGATCCTATTTCTCTTATACTCTTTAATATGATGGCAGAGAGCTTGGGAAGATTACCGCACAAAAAGGTGATGGATGGAAGTCTAAAAGGGATAAAGTTGTCATCAACTAATCTTGTCTGTTCTCATCAACAATTCGTCAATGACACTATCCTAATGGGAAGTTCAACAATTGGAGAAGCTATAACTTTGAAGTGTTCTCTTTTGCTTTATGAAGAAGCTTCAGGGCAAAAAATTAACAAGATGAAAAGCTGCCTTTTCTTTTTCAACACTCCTGAACCCAAGCAAAGGAAGATGGCTGACATTCTTGGTTGTGTTGTTAACTCTCTCCCCTCCATTTATCTGGGGCTTCCTTTGGGAACCAAACCTCTTGGTTCCTTTTGGATTTCCCTAGTGGATTGGTTTAATCAGAAGCTAACTGGCTAGAAAGGGGCCCTCCTCAGTCAAGCGAGTAAGGTTATGCTACTTAAATTTTCTCTTCAGAATTTTCCTGTCTATGCTCTAAGTTTGTTCAAGATCCCTTCCAAATTTTCTAAAATTATAGAGAAGATTCATAAACAATTCCTTTGGTCGGGGGTTGAGGAGAAAATGAGAATTCCGCTGGTTGCTTGGGAGAATGTGTGCAAACCTAAAAAATATGGATTTGGGTTTGCAAAATATTAGAGTCTTTAATAAAGCTCTCTTGGCAAAGCAGGTTTGGAGGACCTTTGTTGAAGCTCATGAATGAAATGCTATCTAGCACATCAAATATTTGTGTGATGTCACTTCTTTCAAGGAATTTATTAGCTCTCAGAATCTCCCTTATGGCTTTACTCTTTGGAACAGTGTTATTAAGGCTAGGGATCTTGCTGTGAAAGGTGCTTTCTGGAAACTTGGAGATGGTAGAAATATTTTATTCTGGGAAGACAATTGGATTGGTAAAGAGCCTCTTTGTGATCACACTATCTTCAAGCTTCATATGGAGGAGTGCAAAACTAGATTTGGTATTCTAGTTGGGGATTATTGGAGAAATGACCAGTGGGTTCACATTTCTTCAATTAGTCCAGACCTTACTCCTCTGCAGTCTCTTCTAAATTCTATTGTGTTGAACCAACAGGGCCAGGAGGATATAATGGTTTAGAAAATTTCATCAAAAGGGACCTTCTCTATTTACTCAACGATGGCCTCTTGTTATCATAACTCCCCCTCTCCTTTATGGGTGAAGGCTTGGGTGTATAACCTAATACCTAAAGTCAACATCTTTGCTTGGATCCTCCCTCGAAACAAAATTCTGACTAATGACAATCTTTGTAAGCCTGGACTATCTCTTCCTAATAGATGCTATCTTTGTTGTGCGGAGGCTATGACTATTTCTCATCTTTTTCTCCTTTGTCCTTTTTTCTATAACATTTGGTGCAGGGTCTTGCAGTTGTGGAATCTCAATTGGGTTTTTCCTGGCTCTATCTTAGACTTCTATTGCCAATGGAAATCTCCCTGAAACAATCAGGTGCCAAATTTTCTATGGCGGTATATCTTCCCACACCTTGTGTGGTGTATTTGGAAAGAACACAATAATAGAATCTTTAGGGATTCTACTCTCTCAGAGGAAATTGGCAAAAGTAAAGTTCAGATGTCAAGATTATGAGTTCAGAGTAGCCGATGCTTGGAAGATTAATTTTGATATCTCTTTTCTCCTTAAACCAACTAAAGGACCCAAAGATGGCATCCATTGGAATTTTCCTCCTTCTGGTTGGGTAAAAATTAACTTTGATGGGGCGACTAAGGGTAATATTGGGCCTACTGGGTGTGGGGGAGTGATTAGGGACAAGAATGGAATTTTTATTTCAGCGGTGGCACTTCCCTTGGGCACCCAGACCAACTACTTTGTTGAAGCCACAAGGGCATTCCAAGCTTTAAATATTGCCTGACAATTGAACTGCAAGTATGTGTGGTTAGAAGGAGACTCTAATAATATCATACAATGTATTAAGGGCCTCTAAAATCCTTCATGGACCATAGAAAGCTGGATCAATCTCTCAAAAAGGATAATAAGCTCTTTTGAAAATCGATTCATCTCCCATGCCTACCGAGAAATTAACACAGTGGCAGACTTTTTTGCTAATAAGCGTGTTCAGGCCAATGAAAAAATCACGTGGCAAAGTGGTGACAAGCTGGAGGCTAATGTCATAGCCTTACTCAAATATGATAGAATCCATGGGAAGGCTGCTAATATCCCTATCAATTAATTATTATGGATTATGAGTGTCAAGTCATGCAGTCTTGGAACTACTGTTTAATAATTCCTTTTCGTAGGTCGGAGTACCAAAGTTTTAATTTCTCTTCTGATATTTTTTGCCTCACATAATTTTTGGGTATTTTGGCGATTAGTTGGTGTGGCTTTCAAGAGCTTTTTGATTGGTTTGGTTACTTTACAAATATGGGTGGTGATCGCTGCCACATGGAACCAATGGACTGTGAGGAGTTGAGGAAGAATGCCAAGGTGTGGCCATTGCTGGAGAAGGGGGGTCTAACCACTTATATTGAAAAAATTCATGGTTGGAACCCAAAGGTTACAAAGCAATTTGCCAGGGAATGGAAGAATGGTAAAATCAATTTGTTTGGGAGAAAGGTTTGCATCGACGAACAAATTATCATCGAGGTGACAGGGCTTTCAATGGAGGGTCTCAAATTTTACAGGGATAGGAAATTGTTAGACTTGGCTGTGAAAAAGTTTCCGAAGATGGAGAAGGAAAAAGAGGACCTCTGAAGGGTCTCTAAAAGCATCTACGACTCCAAGAACATTAAGTTGCTTTGGCAGGAAGTTTTAAAGGTGATTATTGAATACATCACTCTGGATGGGAGATACACTAGGGTCTTTGGCTACCATTTTGTGTTCCTCAACCATTTCTGACATAAGGTAAGGGTTTCTTTCCCTTTCTATCTGTTTACCTCTTTGAATGCCAACCTTAATGACCATAGCATGAACCCTATTAGATACCCTATCCTTCATGAAGGCTTGCTTGTCTTAATTTTTGAGCATTTTAAAGCCATGCCGGCTCTGTCCCATGTGACCCCTTCTCCCCATCTATTTGTGTCTGTTGAGGATGAACTGGGCACAAGTTATACAAAAAAGGAGGAATGGGAAACAAATATGGAGGATGAGGTCGATCTATCCTTGAAGGATTTGGGGAAGGGCAGAAGCAAAGGCAAGACAAAAGCTAGCATCCCCTCTAAACCTAGTTTTTGACCCTTAAAGGAAGAGTTAAGGGCCCTGAAGATGCTAAATCTAAGGCGAAAGGAAAATATATTGCCTCCCCCTAGGAGAAGGCTAAAAGAAAGGATTTAGTGGACCAATCCAATGATTCTAACCATGAGGATCCTTAGTCGGCCCCTTCGTTAGAGTATTCTCGCTACCCTGCCACTGATAGAGATGATAGGCCTTATTTTCCCAATGACCTCAAGACTGATGATCATTATTTCAAAGCTGAATGTGAGTTCCCCACTGATATCCTCACCATTGCTCGCAATAGGGCTGTGGACTCTTTTAGATTGATGAGATGGGTTTTTTTGAGATTAAGGAAATTAAGTTGAATCAGAGGGCCATGAGTAGCAAGCTGGAAGGGATTGATTTGAATGACCACATAATCAGATACAAAGATAGGGCTACTAATTTATGGACTGAGGAAGAAAATAAATACATGGTGGACTGCCTCAAGATAACAGTTGAAGACCTTCAGAAATTTAAGAAAAATCATGATGACAAGATTTCTCTCGTTGAGGAAAAGCTTAAGAATGTAAAAGGGTCTCTTCAAATGGTGGTGAACATGAGCCAAAATATTTTAAAATCTACTGCAGATACTATGAACATCATGGTTGCCAATCTAGAGAATTTTTACCAGGAAAAGGCTATTGAGGATCTGGATGCTGAAAAAGAGAAAGGACAGGAGGAGTATGTTGGTCCTAGCAAAATAACTAGAGCGAATCTAAAGAGAAAGGATGACAAGGCCCCTGTGAACATTCAGGAGATAAAGAAAGAGGCACTCAACATGAACTAACTGGAGCAGGAGGTGGCATACATCCTAAAGAATATGGCCTAGTGGCTAGCTTGTTGCTGGGCTTGTTGCTGGGTTTTTGTGGCGCTACCTCTTTGCTAGTTTTAATGGGTCTTCTTTTCTGGCATCTTTCTATTTTTTGATATGTTCTTGATCATGTTATATCTATCTCATCTTTGTTGTTAAAGGGTTTCGGGGCCCCTTCAAAACCCGTTTTTTCCTTAATAAAAAACTATTGGTTCATATGCTTGACTCAAATATAAATGAACAAATTTACTCTCTTCTATTATTAATTCAAATATAACAATCAATCATCTACACTAAATCATTGTGAGGGATTAAAATTTTGTTAGATAGGAACATTAATACACATTGGTTGGTGTTCCATTAAGTCAACAACCATGAGAGTATTGTTGTCTAATAATAATTTTATCACTCAAAATTTCTATAGAATTAGAAACATATAGTTATTTATTAGAACTATGACATGCATATATCACAACTTTGAGAGATAGTTATCATTTTTTCCTATTTTATCAACAACTAGATAATGGATTGCAAAAAAAATAGAACAATATAAACGTGTAGCTCTCAAATGGTATATTTATTGTAGTGAGTTTCATATTTGATTCTTTAGACAAATATTATTTTTATTATTTAACCTATAGAATTCCTAGTGTCAAGGGAACATGTGTTCAATGAGAAAATTCAACCACATATTGTTAGTTAATGCATAGTAATGAAAAAAATTGACAAAAAATTGGTAGAATTTGTTTAAGCCATGCTAGTGATCAAGATAGTCAATAGTTAACAACAAAGTTCATCTTTAAGTTAAAAGGAACTTTTATCATATTATCAACATAATGAATATTAATGATATCAAGTTTCCAAAATACATAATGTTGTTCAATTCTTCTCCTTCTACTCTCTTTCATCCTAATGATGGATCACAAAGTGTGATTTAAAACATTGATGAAAAAACACAAATACAATCAAAGCCAAAAACAATAATTGAACACAATGAATATTGTTATAGATAAGGTTTCACATCCTAACTGTATGATAAAACACACATAAATATTCATTTCTATGAAGACAATGCCCACACAAGTTCAAGAGATTATTAATTAATGAGTTTTGAATTTATCGCTATGCACTTCACTTCCTATATATTATAATTCATGTAACCAAGTCAAGCCAAGTAAAGTTCAAAATAACAAACAACAAATGGACTAAAAGCTCCATGTTGATTTTAAATTTTTTATTCTTCAATAAGGAGCATATAATTATATTTTATTTTGATGATCTGAGTTAGTAGTTATACTTAATAAAATTAAAATAAATAATAGAAGAAGAGAAAATACAACAATAATAGTGTTTCTCTAGGAACTCCCTTTTAGGTAAAAATCCTAGGCTTAAATGTAAATATCAATGGTTAGTTAAAAATAGAGATATAATACAATGGGGTTTAAGTGGCATAGTCTTTATATTAACATTTTAATAAAATAGTTAAAGCCAAATAGAAAACCTAGAGTACCATCCAAATCAAAGTCAAACCTCTATGGCAAGATTTAATATATACGTAAGAAAGAATTGGGAAACCAAAAAATATTTCCTCAAACTATTAGCCAATACAATGGGCCCAAAATGAGCATCTAAATGGGTGTTTCCACAATAGTGTGTCCCACTTCTAGGACATCTTGATTTTTTCCTAAAATCACATATTTTTTGGAACCTATGAAAATGGGGTGATGATAGATAGAGATGATGGATTAAGTGCTATCACACCCACTTTTAAGGCTTCCACTCAAGGATAACCCTAGAGATCTCAATGCAAAAGAGAAAGAGATCTTGCAATAGGGTTGTCCTAGGAGCTGAATATGATCTAATGAGGGGTTCACCACCAAGTTTAGACTTGGAAAAGATAAAGATATGCTAGATGAAATGAAAAACCCTAGTTGAATGAAAACTAAGACTAAATGACCTAGAAAAGTGAATGAAACAACACAAAAAACTGCAAAATAGAATGTGTGCACCTAGAAACTCAGAGAAGGCTGGATGGAGATCTGAAACAATGGAAAATCTAATTTTACTATTGACTGGGACTCATTCACCAAGCTGGGTGAATCTATTCAATTTATAGAAAATTGGGTAGGAACAGGTTTCAGAAAAATAGGGTATCTCAATCTGCAAAAACTTAAAAACTAACTGGAACTGAGACTCATTCACCAGAAGTGGTGAATCACTCCAGTTGGGATTTTCTAGAAATTTGAAAGCTGATCTTGCTCTTCTCTATCTGCTATGTCCTTCCTCATTGGTTTTCAGATCCAAAACTACAATTTGTTACTTGTAAGTGATCTCCAAGTCTCTCTAAGGTTTGTTGACAACTTTGATAACTTTGGGCTCTTGACAACTTTTCTCCAATCTTGCTCCTTAGGGAATCTACAATCTAGACCTACAAATCATACACAAAGAAGAGGGGAAAATGTTGTTGGGTTAGTGGAGAGGGGTTTACCTTGGTCAAACCCCATTTTGGAAATAAATCCTTGAAATGAAAGCAAATAAGAAGGGAGAATGATGAATGAACAAAAGACAATGTTGCAACTCACCAAACCCTAGAAATAAGGTGTTGCAAATATACTTGAAATGGCTACAGTGGATGTGGTTCTTGACTCTTGCTTAAATGATGTTGACCTTGAATGAAACACTTGCTTGGATCATAAAACCCTACATCATAATTGCTAGCACAATAAAAAACATGACATATGGAATCCTTGACATGATGATTGATGCTTGAATATTGCTCTAAATTGCTTGATAATCTTCCCTTGAATGCTTTTAAATTCTCTTGTGAATGCTTATTAGATTGCTAGACGATCTCTTGAATGCTAGGTGAGAATATGAGAGAAAGAACATTGTATTTATACTCAATTATGCAAGAATTCCCAAAATTACAACACTACAAGTCGACATTAGGTCTAGGAGAATACAATCCCACTAGAAATTTGAATTAATTTTGATTTTGGACCACACGAGACCCATTTTCCCAAGGTGGCAAATGAGTCCCATCGGACATAATGTATGGGACCAAAAACCAAAAGTGCTTAGAAATGTGTGAAATCCGGTTCGGGGCCAAGAGATCTAGGCGGGACCCATTCGCCCAAGGTGGTGAATGAGTCCTAGATCCCTAAATCTGGGCCACAGAAGCCAGAAACACCTGAATTACGATTGGTTAATGATTGGTGTCGAGATTATCCTAAAAAAGATGCAATAAACGAGACTTGTGGATGCAAAATGGGGCCAATTAATGCTTAAGAAATCCCAATTATTAATGACGAGCCTAGAGAAGTGTGAAAGTGTGTTACAACACTTTACAACACTCCAAATAAGGCAAGATTAAGATTAATTTTAATTAAAAAGAGGTTTATTGGGTTGATAAGACCTTAGAAAAGTGGAAGTGTGAAACAACACTTCAAAACACTTTATCAAGGTACAATTAAATCCATTAGTTTACAAGGGACCAAGACCTAATGTGAATGTGCCAACCACATTATAACACTTAATCAAGGCAACATTAAGCCTAACTCACAAGGAGGGTCCAAACAAGCCAAAAAAAGTAGAAGGGTTACTTTTTCAATGACTCTATTTAGCCCCCACTTTAGTGAGAGGATGAACTTGCTTCAAAATCACACTAACGTAGACCAACATGCATCAAGAGGGGTCCAAGTGTACCAATGCCAGTAAGATGAGAAGACAACAATCAAGAGGGGTGATCAAGATCCCATGGTAAACCAACATAGGAATAAAAGAACACACATGAGAATGATATAAAGAGCAACAACAAAGCACAAACATGCACCATCAAAGATGAAAGAGAGAAAAGGTAAAAGATAAAAGAGAGCTGGATCAAGCTTTGACCATTTGTCCATCATGATGTGGATCAAATCTAGGTTGTTTGTCTAAAAAATGGATACTCACTCTGAGGCAACGAAACTCCTGGTTGTCCATTGGGTGAGAAGTCCAAAAAGGTGAGAAGCATACACTCATGGTTGGTATGTACTCACACACACACGTGAGTGGCTATGGGGAAAGTCACGCTTGGTCGAGCTTCTCGCTCAAACCATACCAAAGTTATATAGGTCTTGATAACTTTAATAAGGTGCCACACAAAATGAAATGATTTTTGAGGTTCATGAGACAAGAAAACTTTGTATTTGGAGCTCATGAACAAACAAGATGGCTCTATAGACATGCAAGTTGTGCTATGCAAGGTGGCCATATAATGACAAATGCAAAATGTAAAATAGGAAATGTTCAAAGGAGTCTTGCTTAGTCCATGCGAGGTCTTTAACTTAGGGAACATTGTGCCTAATGTCTCCAAGAAAGCACCAATCAAAGAATATAAAATTCACAACTTAGGAGATGCAGTGTGTCGCATCAAGCCACTAAGAGGAATGTTATATGCTAAGAAAGATCACACTCTTGATGGACATCACACCCAATGTCATCAACAAATTGAAAAACACATTGTATAAAATAAGAAGACTGCACCATGAGCCATGAAAAAGGGAAATGCAAAAGAATAATGCAAATGTATGCCCCCACTTTAAAGAAATTGCTAAACATCATACTGTGAGCAATTACTTTAAAGTAGCAAATGATAAATTCAATCAAAGAGGACATGAGAGAAAATTTGGAAAGCCCTATGACAAGTCATCTGTTTCCAAATGAGCTACGTCATGTAAAAGAAAAAAAAAAGAGAGGGGTTGCCCCTAGAATGAAAACACCAAACACATAAGGGATCTATAGATTTGGGGTAAGTATATTCTTGCTGCAATGTTTATAGAGAGCTCATAACTGTCATCATTCTCCAAATACACATAGAACTAGAATAATGACACAAAGAGAAAACACAAGACAAATGAAAAAGATAAAGAAAAGCAAAGGAATAGATTTTGGGTCAACATGGAAGAGACATGAATGTATCAACGCCTTGCATCATCCCCAAAAGGAAAACACAAGATAAATGACTCAACATAGAGAAGAATGAAGGTATAAATAGAGGAATGCCACAAAGAGAGAGAATGTCACAAGGGATCACATTATGCACATGCAATCAAACAAAAAAAAATGAAAAAGAAATAATGCAAAAAACTAGTAAGGCACATACGAGTCAACTTATGAGCAGGTTGTCTACATCCCAATTATGTTCATTGTATATTGAGGGCAGACAACTAGCTAAAGGGACAAGAGCAAGTGTCAAACTATGAGAAGCACTAGGCTCAACATTCTTTGTAGGAGATTTGTGTTGGGAAAGTTTGCCTCAACTTTCTGGTCTTTTCCATTGAAGACTTAGGTGTTTTCTTCATGTTTGTGGCCTTTACTTCCATATTGCTACCTGTTCTTTCCTTGGTGGTGTGGTTGTGTGGTTTACCGTTTTATCGTGGGCCACTCTGTCTGGCAGTTGGGTGGTGCTACCGCTATACCGCAAAGGTATCTTAGAAGTGGCGTGGTTGCGTGGTGAGCAGCTAGGTGGCAGAAGATGTTTACCGCTGTCCTGCGGGCGGTGTTCCGTTAAGCCGCGGTGGTGCGGTTGATGGCGACAAGATGGCTGGCTGTAAGCATTAGCGGTTACTGCCCTACCGCGGTGGCCACGGTAAGACCACTGGAGGTCAGCGTTGGTGGTTACCACCCTACCACGGTCGGTGCTCGGAGTGACCGCGGTGGCTGCGGTAAGACCACTAGCGGTTACCGCCCTACCACGGTCGATGTTTAGAGTGACCGTGGTGGCCGTGGTAAGCCACATGCGGTGTGGCCTGGCGATTATCGCCATACCGCAGGAAGTGAGATAGTTGATCGTGGTGGCCACAGTAAGACCCCTGGCGGTTTGCCAGAGTGGTTACCGCTCTACCGCGGTGAGACTTGGCGGTCTCTGCGGTAGCGCAGTGGGAAGAAATGTCTAGGCTCGGTGAAGTCATCAGTGAGCTCGGATGAGCTCTATATCATGAGGTGGATCGGCCAAGGCAACGGTAGCATGGTAGATGGCGGGGTGAGCTCGGGTGATCTCACCGCCATACCGCGACAGGTAATGTTGAGCTCGACGATAACGCGAAAAGAGCTCGGTTGACTGAGCTCGACCAAGCTGGACCGATTCTATTAGAGCAATCAACGACTGTCAAGGCAACACGTGGCAGGTTAGCAGCATCCAATTGACCAAAGACTAAAGAAGGATTGGCAGTTTTTGCAGGCCGCGGAAATAGAACCCGATTGAGGTGATGGATTTATTACCTAAGTGGCTCGATGCAATTTGTGCAGATCGGATGCGTGCTTGGCTATTCGATGCACGAACCTGAGGATCAACAATTGGTTGGGTCATTGAATGCGATGTATGGCTCGGTCAAAGATATACATTAATATATGTAAACCAAAAGGTGACGTTCAAGTGTAAGAGAGCGATAACAAAGAGAGGCTGAGAGTGTTCGAGGGGTTCAAACTGTGAACACTTAGACTCTCGAATCTGGTAAGATGTGAACTTGTGAGGCCAAGAGGCTGGGTTGGCCGTGAGGCTGGCTGTGACAGTCATTTGAGAGGAGCTAAAGGGAATCTACACAGTATGTCTTGAGTACATTGTAACTGTGTGAGATTTTGGTTTGTGTAGCCTGTATTCTTTCTCCAGATGGACAAGATGTAATATCCTAAAAAGCATAGCTCTGTGTTTGTATTGTAACTAATTTTGTTACTGAATAATACAAGTGAGCTGAATGTTTTGGAGGTGGGGTTTTTTACCTGAAAAGGTTTTCCCCATGTATATCTGTGTGTCATCATGTTTGTCTTTCATGGTTATCTATTTGTGTTGAATTTGTCTATTGTTTTCCATTTACTTCTCTCTGAGGATCAATGGGGGATCAACTCTGCCTGCTTCTGCTTTATGGCATAGTTATTTTATGTCTTTGGAGTGATTTTGAATTGAAATGACTAAGGCACTGCTGTCTTAGATGCTTATCTTGATGACATAACCGACTCGCTATCCCTAACAAGTGGTATCAAAGCTAGTAGCTTGTTGCTCGTGTTACCAACAAGTGGTGTCAGAGTTGGTTAAAGGAGGTCGAGGCTTGATGATACCAACTAGTGGTATCAAAGTCTTCTCTTGGTTGCTAAAGTTCTAGGTATTTCTCCTATGGTGATTTCTTAGCCTGGAAAACTTGAGGAAGTCTGGAAAAATCGGTTGGTGATTGATCCTTCGATGAGTGGAAGTGTGTGCTTCATTAATTCAACACACAATTTTGAAAGATGCTGGAGATGACTGGATTTGGTCATGTTGTGGCAACATGGTATGTGGCTCTTGGCTCATAGCAAATGTTCCTAGTGTAAAGGGCATGAGATGTGCTTGTGGTTGTGTTGCAGTGAAGCGTGGTCTCATATTGGGTGTTTGTGTGAAGGCTCCTTGGCGGTATGGACTTGCTTGTGTTGCTGATCAGCTATGGAGAGTTGTGCTTGTGCTGGGTGTTTTTTGACTTACCACTGAAGGCAGTTTCTCTGGTGCTCTGATTGCATGGAGGCTATGAAGTGACCTTGGTGGTCTGCAACTTCTGGATAGCCTGGCTCTCTTATTTGTTTGTGCATGACTGTGGCGTTGAAACTGGTCTGAAATGGACTTGTTGTTCCTATGTGCCCGTGTCTTGCACTTGCATGGTTTTAGATTCATGTCTTTGGCTCTGAAGGTTTTGTGTAGATTTTCCTAAAAAGTCTATGATGCATATTTATGTTTCTTTTCATTGTTCTGGTTAACTGTGATGGTTGTGTGCAGACTCCTGAGTCGTCCAGATGAGCAGTGAATATGGAGATGCGTGAGTGTTTTATAAACACTGTAGTTTTGCAGGTTTTACATGGTCAAGGAAAACTTGTGTTGTGTGGAGCTGTTGTCTGCTATTTTCCAGATCCTGGTTTGGGGTGTGATTGGATGAGATAGTTGTAGTTCAGCTGGACTTAAGGAGGGTTTCTTCTTTGCATGGGAATGTTGGTATGTGTTTTTTCATTTAGCATTTCTTGTGGTGGTGCTTGTGGGCTTCCTAGACTATGGTGCTTGTGTTGTGGACGTATTTTGGCAAGTAAAGATATGTTTTTGATTTGGTGTTTGAGTCATGGTTGTCTACATGGCTATTCTCTTTGAGATCTCAGTTTTGCAATTTGCCAGTGTGATAACAGATTTGTAGGGTTGTCATTTGAAGTGGATCTCCGAGTTTTGTGGCTGATAGATTAGCTACCTATTGACAGCTGTGAGACAACTCAGGAGTGGTCTGTCTATATCCACGTGATTTCTTCTGTGTTGTTGCAGATCTATTAGTTGACCTTGTCTGTGGTCATTTGTGGATTGGCGTGGCTATTTTGAGATGAGAAGGTGAATGGCATTCTGAGTACCTGAATAGTCAATTATGGGGACCTATAGCATGAGAGTCTCGTTGTCATGAAGAGCTTGTTACACTGGTTAGTGTAAGATTTTGACAGTGATGGTGTGGTCAATCATGGTGCTTGGAAATCTCGGTGTCATGTTGCAGTGGGAGCTTTAGCAATGACTGGTGTCCTTCTTTGGTGTTGCAGAAGTATTCTTTTGCATCTGCATGATTCACTATTTGAAGGAGTGCAGCATCTTGGAGCCATGGATGACATTGTTAGTTTTGGCTAAGTTGCTTGTGGTGCTTGATAGGTGATGTTGGTTTTGGTTTAGAGTTGTTTGCTTTATGTCATTGCTACTCTTTCTTAGAGTTTTGGCATTTTGCTGTGCTCTTGAGACCATAGCTTGTTCACTTGAAGCATGGTATCTCCGAAGGGGGATGAGTAGATCATGGTGTCATGATAAGTTGGTCAGGGGTTTCTCTATGTTTTGAGTGCATTGGTCATATGTTGGTGGACTTCATGGTTGCTATAGTATTGCAGATTGGATTCAGCATGAGATGACAGGTTGCTGATACTCATGGATGCATGGAGAATAAGGTGAGGCTAGAATTCTTATGAGAATGTTGCTGTTATAGCTGAAAGTTCGAGAAGCCTGCACCTTCATTGAATGTGAATTCAACAGAGACCTTGAAGGAGAATGCTCTTAGGTAAGTCACGGTGGCTTGTATATCTTGGAGGACCATATTTTATTTTCTTCTTGGTCTACTCGACAGTGGTGTTTATTTGAAAGGTATTTTCCCATTATAGCTTTCAGATATGTGTGTTATGCTTTATCTTTCATGGATATGAATCTTGAGTTATTTTATGATTCTGGAGGATTCATAATGAAAGGTGGAAAGCATTGTGTATCTCCTTGCTCTCTTGAGGACTGATAGGAGATGGTTATATGGGTAAGTCTGGTCTTCTTTGAGGTGCTTACATCCATGGTTTTGTTGGATGTTGTTAAGGCTTTTCCCTTTGCGATGTGGAGAAGATCATTCTTGTCATAGATGACATTTAGAAATGTATGTAGGAGGATGCTACATGTTTTCATTTGCAGTTTCTCTCTAATCTGGTCTTGTTCTTCCTGATTGTTCTTTTGACTTTAGATGTGAGTTGCCTTTTGTGGTGCCGAGTTGGTCACAGTTTGTGGTCATGTGTTGTCACTTGGGTGATGACATGAAGGTGCTTGTGCTTCTTTCTTCAGTCAGGTTTGGAAGAACTGTTGAAGACAGTTGAGATAAACGTTTCTTGCAGCAGGTGGTTGCAGGTGTTGCAGATCAGTGTGGATGTTCCTTGGAAATACATGGTTACTCATTTCTATGTGCAGGGTTTGGTGGACTTAGTATAACTGGATCATGTGTGATGGTGCTTTGTTTGCATTCATCTGGATAGTACCCTTGTAGTGGGAGTACCTAAACGTGTTTGGTCTTTTGACTGGGTGACACAGGGTGCTTGCTTGCTGCTGAGATGGGTGGTTTTATGATGGCATGAGTCTTCTGCCAATTATCATACCTTTGAGGTATGGGTGGTTGGATGTTTTAGCATGAGCTATGGGTGCTGGTTTTCAGTCACATGGGTTTGATTAGTTGGATGGAGAGCAGTCAGTTTTATGGTTGCTATTCTAGCTGGTTGGTTTCTTGTTCTGGAGATGGTCTATTGTTCTGTGTTCGTGTGGTGCCTTGTTGTTTGCTATTGTTTTGCCTTTTTTGCCTGAAGGTTCATTTGCTTTCGTTCCTGATACTAGTGCATATACGCCTTGGCTTGTTCCTTTTCCTATGTTGGATGTTAGGAGCCGTAGCCTGAGATGGTGGACATTTTTTGAATGTCGTTGTAGGGGTCTTGGCTGGAGCGTGAGAGCATTGTTGTGGTCCTTGTTCGAGTTTTGGAGGAAGCCTGAAAGTCTTCGGCAAGTGGGAGATTGTTGGGAAAGTTTGCCTCAACTTTATGGTCTTTTCCATTGAAGACAGGCATTTTCTTCATGTTTGTGGCATTTACTGCCATACCGCTGCCTGTTCTTTCCTTGGTGGTGTGGTTGTGCGGTTTACCGCTTTACCGTAGGCCACTCTATCTGGCGATTGGGCAATGCTACTGCTATATTGCAGAGGTCTCTTAGAGGTGGCACAGTTGCGCGGTGAGCGGTTGGGTGGCAGAAGATGTTTACCGCTATACTGCGGGCAGTGTTCGGTTAAGCCACGATGGTGCGGTTGACGGTGATAGGATGGCTAGCTGTCAGCGCTGGTGGTTACCGCCCTACCGCGGTCGGTGCTCAGAGTGACCGTGGTGGCCGTGGTAAAACCACTAGCGGTTAGCGTTGGTGGTTACTGCCCTATCACGGTCGGTGCTCGGAGTGACCCCGGTGGCCGCTGTAAGACCATTGGCGGTCAGCGTTGGTGGTTACCACCCTACCGCAGTCGATGTTCGGAGTAACCATGGTGGCCATGGTAAGCTGCCTACAGTGTGACCTGGTAGTTACCACCATACCGCGGGTAGTGAGATGGCTGACCACGGTGGCCACGATAAGACCCTTGGCGGTCTGCCAGAGCGGTTACTGCTCTACCACGGTGAGACCTGGTGGTCCCTGCGGTAGCGCGGTGGGAAGGAATGTCTGGCTCGGTGAAGTCATCGATGAGCTCGGATGAGCTCACCGCTATACTGCGAGGTGGATTGGCTGAGGCAGTGGTAGTGTGGTAGATGGCAGGGTGAGCTCGGGTGAGCTCACCCGAGCTCACCGCCATACCGCGACAGGTAATGTTGAGCTCGACAGTAATGCGGTAAGAGCTCAGTTGAGCTCGTAGCTCGGTTGACCGAGCTAGACCAAGCTGGATCGATTCTGTCAGAGCGATCAACGAATGTGAAGGCGACATGTGGCAGGTTGGAAGCATTTGATTGACTGAAGACCAAAGAAGGATTGGCAGTTATTGTAGGCCGTGGAAATAGAACCCGATTAAGGTGATGGATTTATTGCCTGGGTGGCTCGATGCAATCTATGCAGATCGGATGCGTGCTTGGCTGTTCGATGCATGAACTTGAGGGTCAACAATTGGTTGGGTCATTGAATGTGATGTATGTCTCGGTCAAAGATATACATTAATATATGTAAACGAAAAGGTGATGGTCGAGTGTAAGAGAGCGATAACAGAGAGAGGCTGAGATTGTTCGAGCGGTTAAAACTATGAACACTTAGACTCTCAGATCTGGTAAGATGTGAACCTATGAGGCCAAGAGGCTAGGCTGGCTGTGAGGCTGGTTGTGACAGTAATTTGAGAGGAGCTGAAGGGAATCTACACAGTATGTCTTGAGTACATTGTAACTATGTGAGATTCTGATTTGTGTAGCCTGTATTCTTTCTCCAGATGGACAAGATGTAATATCCTGAAGAGCATAGCTCTGTGTTTGTATTGTAATTGATTTTGTTACTGAATAATACAAGTGAGTTGAATGTTTTGGAGGTGGGGTTTTTAACCTAGAAAGGTTTTCCCCATGTATATCTGTGTGTCATCATGTTTGTCTTTCATGGTTATATGTTTGTGTTGAATCTGTCTATTGTTTTGCATTTACTTCTCTTTGAGGATCAATGGGGGATCAACTGTGCCTGCTTCCGCTTTATGGCATAGTTTTTTTATGTCTTTGGAGTGATTTTGAATTGAAATCACTAAGGCATTGCTGTCTTAGATGATTATCTTGATGACATAACCAACTCCTTATCCCCAAAAATTTTCCATCTAAGCTCATGGAAGAGGAAAACAATCTATTCAATTCATTATGCACCTCTTCGTCAATTTTAGCAACCTCATCATTGTCATCCAAGTTAATAATAAAAATAGGTCGAAGGATAATGTCCATAGAAGAGTTCAACTCTTGTTGTGGTTGTTGCATTGGATTATTTTGTTTTGGTGTGGGGGTAGATTCATCATGCATTTCTTCAGTCAAGTTTGGATCTTGATTTTCTTTGTTTAACTCTTCATGTAACTTGCGAGCAAGGGCATGTCATATACACCTATGCTCACTAGCACCTCTATTTCTTTTAGTTTTGTTTTCAAGTTTCATTTGTGTAGGAGCGGTTTGATCAACCATAGGTTTCTTTTCTTCCCTAAGGGGAGGAATGAAAGGAACCATTAGAGGTTGTTTGACCACTTTCTCTTTGACTTTGTATACTTGTTTTACTTTAGGAGGTGTGACGGGGATGTTTTCATTGTCTCTTGGTCGTTTGTAGGAGGTAGGTGAAGTTTATGTCTTAGGGTTGTCTTGGTTGTTTGGGACTTGTTTAGGGTCAAGCATGGTTTTGTCAAGGATGGTAGGCTCGGTGGTGGGTGGTGACATGTTTCAAAGGGATAGTTCTTCTATCTTCTTTGCCTTGAACTTTTGATAGGACAAGAAGAAGAAGTCTTCTCTCAGTTTTATGGGTTCCATAGGCTCAGGCCAAAAGGCATCTAAGGAAAAATTTCCTTTGGATGAAAAGGGGTTAAAGCACTATGATGGATGGTGAATATTTCATTTTAAGGAGAAAATTTAAGCATTTATGTACAACCGAAGGGAATGTTGTCATGGAGTGAAGCCATGGGTAGCCTAGCTTCACACAAAATCGATCCAACTGCGAGATGATGGAGAATGAAGCATCTAATGTTTTCGGTCCTATTTTCAAGGGGAGAGTGGTTGATCGCATCGTAGGGCAAGAAAAACCATTGTGTGTCTTGATCCATGCTTTCAATTTATCGTATATATCTTGATAGAGCTCATGTAAAAGTAAGAATTCCTCGGTGATCACATTCTCTCCACATGAAAGATGTATTAGTATCCCATTAGTGGGCTTGTCATCGATACGCCCGACTATGTAAAGAGGACCATCAGGTGCATGTTTAAGTATATCCTTAGAGGAGAAAGCAATGGCAAGAGGATTTTTAGTTCGGCCCTTACGAGGAATGACGTCTATCACTCCTACCATTTCATCCATAGGATCATGTTGAATAGAACCATTGTTATCATCATCTATATCAACATTCATCACATTATTCTTTATAATTTCACTGGCTTTGATAAATAAAATATTATGTTTTGGCATGGGGTTGGTGAAAATTTGCAAATTTTGGTTGGGAGGGGCAACAAACTTATTTCTTTGATCACTAACACCTCCAATGGAGAGATGACCACAATCAATGAGGTCTTGCACAAGATGTTTAAGATGCTTACAATGTTCTGTGTCTTGTCCATTTTTTTGGTGATAGTGGTAGTAAGCATTTGATCTAAAGCTCGGGGGTAAAGGCTTATTAGGATCGGGTGTTTTGGAGGCAAGATAATCATTTTTTGTTCTAAAAGTTCGGACATTGTGTTATGAATGGTATCTGGTAAGGGACTGAATTATCATTTTGGGTCCCCATAACTAAAGGATGTCATGGCTCTAACAACAAGTAATTGGTTCTTGATATTTTGAGTTGTTTATTGTGGGGGATTAAATTGGAGGAACCCTTTATTTTGTTTTCTAAAAGGTTGGGAACTATTTTGGTTTGCGGGCTCAGATTTCTCAAATCAGCTAGAAGCGGGCTTTGTATCTCAACTACTAACCAAATTTTGATAATCATGGAGGGAAGTAAACAAGTGCATGAAGGATAAGAATTGAATCATGGTGAACTTGTCTTGGATCTTTGCAAATTTTCTATGAACATCTTTTGAAGGTGAGAGTCGGGGACCTTGACATCGATTTGGGAATAAAGCGATTGATAGTGTGAGATAAAGTCAATTATATTTTCTTCTTCCTTTTGCTTACATCTCATCAAATCGGCCAAGGTCATCTTAGGAGTTATATGTACTTGGAAATGGTTTACAAATGCATCAACAAGTTCATTGAATGAACTAATTGAGTTTTTCGGTAAAGAGGAGAACCATTCCAAGGTAGTATCTTTCAACGACCTAGGAAAAATCTTACCCAAGAGTTTATCATCAAGGAAAAAGTCACTACACAATGTTGTATAGGCATTAACATGGTTAGAAGGATCTTCCTTTCCTCCGTATTTCTAAAATCTAGGAACCTCTACACCTTGTGGCATCGGTGTTCGTAATATCTCCAAGGACAATGGACTGCTTCTGATATAATATGTAGGTGGGCCATTTTTGTTTTGGTTTATGGTGGAAATCTATTTTTGAAGGGATGAAATAGTTTGAAACTGTTGAGTTATGATAGGGTCATTGTTTGTATTATGAGATGGAAGTGAAAGGGGTGAAGGAGTCTATGTGTTTGAAGGACAAGTGAATGGAATGCTTATACAATAAGGTGGTAGGAGATATAATGTGTGATGCCACATAGGAAATAGGGATGGTAGTAGGAATACCCAAGGAAGGAATCACATTACTAGTTTGTTGCATTATTGTTGTGACTTGATGGTTGCTATAGGTAGGTATTGAGGCTATTATTGTGGGAGGAGGAATTTGAGTTCCTCCTTGGCTTGTGACATTGCTTGTTGGTAAAGGACCACTAGTGGTTGGGGGGAGGTTTTTTCCAAAGATTTGAACTATGTTTTTCACAAGGTCAAGCCCATCTTCACTTTCAAGCATGCGGTGAATGTTATCTATAGTGGGTATGGCAGTATGTGAAATATTGTCATTTTTCACTTATTGTTGTAAGTTTACTAGGTCCTCATGAATTTGAACTATGTTTTCTTGCAGGAAACTATCATTCCTTGTTTCAACTTGCATACTACTTGAAGGAAAAGAGTTGTTAAAGGTGTTGTCCATACCTAGTGCACTAGTGTCAATACTAGGAGTGAAAGAGCTAGACAACCCAAGATCTACGATGATTGTGCTATTGTGAGATGAAATGAGTCTTGAACTTCGTCTCACTACAGTATTAGCAATAGGACACCAAATACTCATGCAAGGGCTACTAAATGCAAGGTGAATGAAAATGCAATGTAAGCTAAGAACAATGAAATGCTTATAACATAAATTCTGGAAACTAAAACAAAAATGTTGTAACAACAAACAGAAACTCAGAAATTGAACTATAAATGCCAAAAAATGTAGTGCAAAATATGCAAAGGGACTGATTCACCTAGGGTGGTGAATGAGTCCCATTGAGGACTTTTTTCAAATTTTTAAGAAAATTTCAATGGAATTTTATGCTTTTTATGTTTTCTGATATGTATCTGAGATGTAAATGTAGATTTTGACTGATTTTCAATGAAATAAGATGCAAAAATGCAAGCTATGTGAGCTTTAACTAATGCAAAATTTGAAACCGTAAAATGCAAATTAACCAATGTAAATCCTTATGCAATGTTAATGCAAGCAAGATAATGCACTCCAAATCAGAATTATGGTGTTCTAAATGCAGGTTCACCAAAATGGAACCTATGAAAAATGGGGTGATGATAGATAGAGATTATGGATTAAGTGCTATCACACCCACTTTTAAGGCTTCCACTCGAGGATAACCCTAGAGATCTCAATGTAAAAGAGAAAGATATCTTGCAATAGGGCTATCCTAGGAGATGAATATGATCTAATGAGGGGTTCACCACCAAGTTTAGACTTAGAAAAGATGAGAAGATGCTAGATGAAATGAAAAACCCTAATTGAATGCAAACTAAGACTAAATGACGTAGAAAAGTGAATGAAACAACACATAAAACTACAAAACAAAATGTGTGCACTTGGAAACTCAGAGAAGGCTAGATGGAGATTTGAAACAGTGGAAAATCTGCTTTTACTACTAATTGAGACTCATTCACCAAGCTGGGTGAATCAGTCCTGTTTTTGGAAAATTGTGTTGGAATAGGTTTCAGATAAAAGGGTCTATGAATTTGCAAAAACCTAAAAACTGACTGGAACTGGGACTCATTTGCTAGAAGTGGCGAATCACTCTAGTTGGGATTTTATGGAACTTTGAAAGCTGATCTTGCTCTTCTCTATCTACTTTGTCCTTCCTAATTGGTTTTCGGATCCAAAACTACAATTTGTGACCTGTAGGTGATCTCCAACTCTCTCCAAGGCTTGTTGACAACTTTGAAAACTTTGGACTCTTGACAACTTTTCTCCAATCTTGCTCCTTAGGGAATCTATAACCTAGACCTACAAATAATACACAAAGGAGAGGGGAAAATGTTGTTGGTTTAGTGGCAAGGCAAACCCCATTTTGGAAATCAATCCATGAAATGTTATCAAATAAGAAGGGAGAATGATGAATGAACAAAAGCCAATATTGCAACTCACCAAACCCTAGCAATAAGGTGTTGCAAATATGCTTGAAATGGCTACAATGGATGTGGTTCTTGAATCTTGCTTGAATGATGCTGACCTTGAATGAAACACTTGCTTGGATCATAAAACCCTACATCACAATTGTTAGCACAATAACAAACATGACATATGGAATCCTTGACATGATGATTGATGCTTGAATACTACTCTAAAATGCTCGATAATCTACCCTTGAATGCTCTTGTGAATGCTCATTAGATTGCTAGATGATCTCTTGAATGCTAGGTGAGATTATGAGAGAAACAATCTAGTATTTATACTCAATTATGCAAGAATTCTCAAAATTACAACACTACAAGCTGATATCAGATCTAGGAGAATAAAATCCTACCAGAAATTTGAATTAATTTTGATTTTGGACCACACAAGACTCATTCGCCCAAGGTGGTGAATGAGTCCCATCAAACATAATGTATGGGACCAAAAACCAAAAGTGCTTAGAAATGTGTAAAATCTGGTTTGGGGCCAAAAGATCTAGGTGGGACCCATTTACCGAAGGTGGCGAATGAGTCCCAGATCCCTTAATCTGGGCCACAAAAGCTAGAAACACCTAAATTATGATTGGTTAATGATTTGTGTCAGGATTATCCTCAAAACAATGCAATATGTAGTGTCCCTCCACGAGTCGCCCTCTTCGTGATGTTTGGTAATTAGTGCTTTGGGTTGCTTGATTTAAATTTATTTTATTAATGTTGTTGGATTATTTGATGAATTAAATAAAATTATTAAGTAAAGGTATTTTATAAAAATAGATATAAAAAATATATGTTTATTAATGGTCAATAATAAATTTAACAGTGCAAATAATATTTAATGAAATAAAATAAATTAAAGTGTGAGAAAATATGATAACATAAAATAAAATATTATTATTTCTTTGGAATGTGGAATTATTAGAAGGTTGAAATATTATAAGAGATAGGGAACAATTTGTTAAATCAATTAAAAGATAGAAAGATTTTGCATGCAGAGCATGCATAACTTAGAACTAATCGTCGAAAAAGATAGGAAGATGATTATGAGATTATGAAACTTTATAGATGCCAATAGATCTCTTATTGAATTCATTGAAATTCAACATTTTATCATCCTTGTCGAACTTATGAATTTTGGATGGGAATTTAGATTATGACATTCGCCTATTAAATTCTCTTAGATGTAATCAAATGGCTCTTCCTCTTAATCCTTGAACTCTCCTTTCTGCGTGGCTTAGAAACCCACATTGTTGATCGTGTGTGTCCCTTGTACGTATTCTGTAATTTCACTCCATGGAATAAATGTCAAACAAATTCAGGTGGTCCAATTCATGTTTCCTCATCTTGCATAATTGCCTTCAGAGGCTGACAAAACACCCTTTACCTTTATGCTTGGTGCATGTTCATGGGCCATCCCAAAATCTCTTTTCTTTCACTCAGGTAGGTATATCTATTATCACAGTGGAAGTCAATCATCTTAGTTTTCCCCATCAGATTTATCTTCCTTATTGCATCATTGATTCGCCCTTGTTTAACCAATATATGGTCTTAACCCAGCGACACCCAGGTATCTTCTTAATTTCTCCAACTTTGATCTCTTCTGCTTGTGACTATGATCTTTCCCTCACTGAAAGCCTTAGTATTTGATGTTTGGTAATGTTGTTTGATGCTTGCTGGTGTGATCAAATTCTACGCTAAATAATTCTAATTCATATCCAATGTATGTTGAATACTTAGCATTCAATACATGTAATTTGATGATTCTGTATTAAGTTTGAACCTTCATTGTTTATGTAATTCGATGATATAAATGTTGTTTGGAATTTGAAGTATGCTAACCACGACGTCCTCTTATAGCTGTGTATCTTTTATAGTTCTCTTCACTTCATTCTTGCATTTTATGGAGCTTCACCTCGCTACGATAGCCTTGTCGTGTGCCTTCTCCCATTACGTCTGTCACCGTTCTTGTAGATTCTCTGTGTTGGAAATTTGTTTAATTAGTATTATATATATATATATTTGCTTATGAGATTGATTTTAGGAAAAGTGGGTTTTGTCTAGCAATTAATGGGTAATTTTAGTTCTATTTCAATATGCGGTATATTCATGCAATCTTGGTTTATCTATTAAATTAGATATTTTAGGTTGTTTGCAAAATTTTATATATATATATATATATATAAATTAATCTTTAATTTTCTGATTTAATTTAGAGATATAATTTTATTCTTTTTATATATATATCATATTAAAGGATGAGTTAATAGATTACAAGCACTATTTGATTTATGCATGTATTTGTGTTATAATGGTAGAAAAGGAACAATTAGGCCTTATTGATATTGGGCTATTTGGATAAAGATACTAGAAAGTAAATAATTAATTTTATTTAGAAATTGTGGGGAATTGATGATACATATTCAAAAATTAGGGGTTTGGTTTGAGTATATGAACTAGAGTATCTTTGGTTGGAAGATCATTTTCTCAATAACTTAGGGGATACAACAATAAGTAGTTTAGTATTGATTGGAATTGTTATTATAGCTTATATTAATTTAGTTGTGTAAACTTGGAAGGGAATTTCATGTTATCTAGTAGTAAAAGGGTGTTAGATATTTTTAGTTGACTGAAGTTGCTATGTGAGATAAGTAATTACGATATGGTCACTATAGCTTTACATTAAGTTGAAATTGTAATAATAGGGTTTCAAATTATCTAGCTCAGACCCGTTCACAAGAAAAAAAGCTAATGGCAGACCAACAAGCCCAAGGTTCCCAACCGAACATCCCACAAGATCCTAACAATGTTCCAAATATCCCACAAGATCCCCATAATGGTGCTTCATCGCAATCCAATACCGACATCCAAAATACCACACCACTCGGTGATGAAAACATGGCTACCCAACCTGAAGTCACTATTGATGAATACCTTAATGATCTTGTTAATGTTCAGATGACAGATCATCTCCTCAATGAATGTGGGGATAATATTATTGCCACTCTGCTCATGAGAGGAGTCAAACCACGATCCAATTTCGATGCATCACAATATGCCGGTACCCACACTCTTCCCGCACCTATCGATTCACAAACTTCACAAAACTTCCCAGGGAATTCATATGTCCCTGAAGGTGCACCCATGGAGAATTGGTATCATCATGAGTTTGGAAATGCTATGATACACCAAGTTGTTAGTTATCCTTGTCTCCCAACCAAAACCTCTACAACACAACCCGAGCATCACGACCCCTATGCCTACGACATGCCTCCATACATCCCATTCACTCCACCACTTCCAGCGCAACATCCTAGTCAAACACCCGCCAATGCTGGGGGCATAACTCTCCTTGCACTAATGCCACCTTTAAGATCTGCATCTGCTAGCAACTTACCACCACTTGCATTTCAGCAACCTCCCCCTAATGCTCACCAATCCACTTCATTGCCAAAACCACCACAACACACTGCTACTACTGTTGCTTCATCCCTACCACCTCATCTGCAACCTCTGCAACACAACATCCCCATCCCACAATAAAATGTCTCGATTCCTACGCAGCCACCACATCAGGTGACACAAACAACACCCCAACAGCCGCAACTGCCACAGGTCGCTTCTGCAGCAGTCCCACAACAACACATTCCATCTCGCCCATCTTACCAACAACAACCACAACAACAACCTCCATTGCAGCATATACATATTCCTACGCAAATGAAAAATGGTCCTCTTAAAAAATATCTTTATCATCCTTCCAGCACATACACTGCTCCATCCCATCTCAATTCAAATCCTCATCAGGCTATTCAGAATCAAGCGTGGATCCAATCACCACTTTATGCCAATCCCCCACAGTCACATACCAATCCCTATCAACAACCATCTATCACATTCCGTTCTTTCCACTCAATTAAAATATTGAATTAATAGAAAAATTAAACCTTGTATTTGGATTTAAAATAAATAAATAGATAAGGAAGTTCTATTTATTTATATTATATATAAATATATATTTTGTTGGAAGTATATTTTATTTATTAATAGTAATTGAATGTCATTGCAAAATTATTTGTTTTGAATAAATATTTAATTTCAATTAGAATGGCTTATTTAAATATTTTTGGGGGAAAAAAGATCAATTATAATTAAATAGGAATTACTTGGTAATATTAATATGAATAAATATAGAGCATGAAATAAATTTCATTTTGTTTTTATTAATTTGAAGATTAGGTTTTTGAGGGGAAATTGAAAAAGAATTTAGGTTTTTAGATCTACTCCTTTTTCTTTTCTTTCTATGAAAATGTCAATTGCAAATTTGGCTGAATATTTTTTTTTTAAAACCTTGCTTATTGTTTGTGAAACAGTGTTTTAGCTGTGTAGTTTGTATTTTAATTAAGCTGTGAGTGAAATGAAATTAATTCCATGTGAATGCTTTGAGAAAAATAAAAACCCCATCTCAGATTTCTTATTGCAATTAATCAATTGTGTGCTTTCTATTATTTCATTATAACATATTGGAAAACTTAGCCCTCTTTTTCCTGTGCAAAATTTTGGAAGAAAATTTATGGCTATAGAAAACTTTATACCCTGGTATATTCTCCATTTATACATAAATATATACAAATATATAAATAGATATATATATATATATAGAGAGAGAGAGAGAGAGAGAGAGCAGAAGGTTGAAGGAGGTTTATCGGGTATGCCTTGAGTATTCCACTTCAAAGTAGATGTTGGGATTCTTTGCTTATCTTTAAATGAATAGTGATTATTGATCTATCAATGATATCAATCCTATAGCCTTGTTCGAGTTTACCCTGTATTATGAATCACAGTAAATACAAATGTATAGCTCTGTAGTAGAAATTTATCATTTCAGCTTTTGTACTCGATGCTTAGTCCAAGCCTTATGTCATTTTGTCACAGGGCTTAGATAAGCTGATCTACTTTTCTTTTATCTCGTCGTACCTCCTCTTTCTATTGAAACTTAACAGCATACCTTTAAGTCACATCATTTTCAAAATTATTACTCCGTTCATAGGCTGGCTTCGGCCTCTCTGTTGAAAAGTGTATGCCAGACTTGATTGCATTTGTGCTTTTATTTATTGTGAATTCCGCATTGCCATCTCCATTACTTACTTTACCAAATGGATACTTTTGTCTTTCCATTCTGTATCATACCTCAGAACAATTGATCTTTTGTGATCTTGAAAAGCGAATACTTAGTTGTAACTAACTAGTAATATTTATTATAGCTGGAAATGCATATGACTGCATGGTATATATGTATATGTGTGTAACTGTTGTTTACCATGTTGTTGAGGAACACTACAAGTCCACCCAGGCTTGTGTATCTCTTTCTCAAGGACCGTAGAGTGGCATGATATCTTTGAAAGGTCTTCAAACATTATTCTTTATATTGTGAGCTATTATAACATTCTGGAAACTCTTCTCAATTGACACATCCTACCCCTGAAGTTGCAATACAGTTTGTCAACATCTTCCAACCATTCTTGGATTGTTTGCTTGAGGTGATCTCTCAACTAATTATGTGTTTAGGAATGCTCAATTTCAAGTTATGTGAAGAATAAATATTTATTTTTCTTAAAATTTTTATGATCTACTTCTAAACAACTTGTACTGTGTTGTTGTTCGTGCTTCCTTAAAACAGTGGTCCGAACCAGTCATCATAAATTTTTCATTTTAAATCTAAACAACTAGAAAATTGGACCATAAGGAGAAAACATAATTTTCCAGATGGGTTTTTAATGGTTTCTCCTCATTGTGAGTATTTCATGAATTATGATGAATTTCCCCAGCTAGACTGTGAATGCATGCAAATTGTTCATCAAAATGTGTCTGGTGATGTGATGATAACTCCCGTGTTTTGAAGATTTAAGTCCTAAAAGTTTTAGGTAATAATTTTGAAACAATTATGCAGATGGGTTTTTAACAGTTTTTATATTAGACTTTTCCATCAAAAGATATAGTAAAATCTCAGTCGGGTTGTTATTATGCTGGATAAGATCCTCTTTTGTAGAGGGTAGGTGTAGTTGGTTATTTGAAAATCATCTCTATTAGTTAAATGATATGGTTGTTTGGAATCCCTCTGCATCATAACTCAGCATAAGTATGTTGTATTTTAGGGTAAATACACTATAATCCATTGGTATAACTAATAGGTGTTCTTCCATGGGTATCATTATATTTATATTATGACAATTTTATCAATACCTTTATTTATTATTATTGCTTTCCAAATTTCTCAGTAAAGGACTATTTGGAGTTTTTATTGGTTTTGTACATTATCTATTTCTATCTTTAAATGTTTTCAAAGCTTTCTGATTTTAGTGGATGTATGCATAGAGAAGGCTTGCTATTTTATCAATTCAATGCATGTAATAAGGATTTCATGCTAAACATATTACTTATTGGTGCTGATATTGTTTGTATGTTAACTTCGGACTTTATAAGAATGTATACTCATATATTATCAATAGCTTATATATGTATTCTCATACATACATGAGCTATACCTTCTTAACTCTTTTATAGATTTATTCTCTTATTATTGAACCCTCTAAGAATCAATGAGTTTAGAAGTAATCATTCTGGTTATAATTGTATAGGCAGGTGTGTGTATTCTAGCAATGTTATAATTATTATCATTCATGAAGCTTCATGTGATTGGCCTATGGTTTTTAGTGTACTTGTGTGATATTTGGGAGAATATTGGAGATAGAATTGGATTTTCCTTCCTAATTGCTTGGGAGCAATTCATAATAGAATTGGCATTACCTTATTTTCCTATGCATAATTGATGTAGTGGTGAAGCTTGGAAATGTCGCTTATAAACTTATGTTACTTGTAGAAGAACTTCGGTATGCTCCTTTTTATATGAGATAATTTATGATATCTAGATGATGTTTGGATGATTCATTAGCCTTATATAAATTTTCATCAATGCTATGAGGAATAACAAAGCGAATCTCTGAAGTTGATGACTCTATGAGTCAGAATTGTGTATTGACATTGTAAATGGTCATGTTGTGAGACAACTTGAACATTGCCAGTGAGGCATCCTGTAACTTGTAAAGCTTTTCATTAAGCCGATGAGGCACTTTTGCAAGTGGTTTTTCATCCCTATGAGGGTTTTCCACTCATGAAAATTATGGTGTTATGGTTCTTGTGGATACATTTATGATCTTGTTGTTTGCTTGATTTGCATTTCAGTTTATGAACCTACGTGTATTGTGTTATATGGTGTAAGCCTATTTGGCTAACTTATGTAATGGTGACACTTGTGATGGTATACTTTGACTTATTAAGGAACATAATTTCATTTGAATATGGTGATGAAAGGTATTCAATTATTCCTCTTTTCTACAATATCATGCCAATGTGATAAATTATTTTGGATTTTGTGCTATTCTAATAAGTGAAGTTACCGGACCTTACACCATCAAACCCACAACTACCCCCATACATCACGCAACAACCCACCGTTGCGCATCAATACCAATCTTATCCATCCTATCTCCAACAACAACAATCCTACCAACAGGGTGCCCCTTTCATCTCTTACTACCAACAACCATCATCATATCAATAAAGGGGTTCTACCACTTTGTATTATCAAAATCCTACACAACAATAAGGTGCTTCATCCACTTCTTATTGCCAACAAAAACCACCCTACCAACAAGCGGCTCCCGCTCATCACAATCTGTCATCCTCCTATCCCCACACATCAATTCCCAATCCGCTTACCCCAATCAGAGTCAACATACGCATCATTATGCCCCTCAATCTACTTATGATCCAACTGTTGTAGTACCATCCTCATCCTACGAACAATACCATCTGTACAATTAGCCTACTCCAACCCTTGCAACACCAATCAACAAAGACTTGGAAAAAGTCAAAGCTGCTTTGAAGGACTTACAAGCTAGGATGGGCAAATAATCATTCAAATTTGAGGACGTTTGTTCCTATCCATTTGATCCCTCCATTTCCTTGGTTCCCTTCCCTAAACACTTTGAAATACCAAAATTCTATAAGTACAAGGGAACCAAAGATCCCAAATCTCATCTACAAGAGTTTTATGCCCAATGCCAAGAAGTCATGCATAATGACAACTACCTCATATGACTGTTCCCTAAGAGCTTAGAGGGGGTCACTCTTAACTGGTTCATGGGTCTTGAAAAGGGATCCATCAAATCCTTTGCGCAACTATCAGAACAATTTGTCTCCCACTTCTCCTTTAATCTAGAGAAGGATATTGACACACTTGATCTCCTCAAAGAAAAACAACGTGATGGAGAGACCTTTGCAAGCTATCTGCAAAGATGGAGAGCCTTAGCCAACCGGATGAAATCCCCACTACAGAAAAAAGACATGGTTACATTGTTTATCAAAAATTCCCATCCGGACATGGCTCACAACTTTTGAATCCACTGCATCACCACATTTGTGGCACTAGTGGAGAAGGGTCCTATCCTGGAAAGAGCCCTTGTTGCTAAAGGACAGGTCAAAATTTTCAATTCTGATAAAGAGAGATCCTCTGGGGATAAACCTCATTATTGAAATAAGAATAAAAATGTTGTCAATGATGGTGTCACTGACACCAAACATGTCTAGGTGGCTACCACCTCACAAAATATCCTCCTCAACAGTAGCAGTCAATCCCAAATGCCATATCCGTGCCACAAGGAGCACCCCATCAATAGTCAAATCAAAACAACCAAGGGGGAAATAAATGTTAGTTTACTGAGTTGGGATAACCTCTTAACATCGTGTTTAACAAACTCCTCCAAGCTAACTACCCCATCACTTATCCTGTAACCAAGACCCTTGACGAGTCCAAGCGCAAGATGACTTGGTTCAAAGAAAATGAGTATTATGAATTTCACAAGATTAAAGGACACAAATTGGATAAGTGCCAAAATCTGAAAACATACGTCCACAATCTCATAGATCAGGGTGAAATCCATGTGGATGCTAACACACCAACCTCGTCCAATGCTCAACTTCAAATATATCAGAATGCTTTTCCCAAGCATAATCAGGGTCCTAGTATATCCAATTCCAATCCTGGCCCTAGCAACAACAACAACAACCAAAATAACAACACTAATAACATCAGTTATAAAAATGTGCCATACAATTACCAAGGTATTGTCACATACGTAGAACAAGTGGATCCACATGTATCCATGATACTCATCAAGGGTAAAGACCCACAATGTGTTGTTACCACCTATCACACCCGCATCACGGTCCCAACAGCCTCCGCTTCTAGCTAGCTGCCATCTATCAGTTCATAGTACAACATCCTTGATCACTTAGGCAAGACCTCGACTTAGATTTCTATCCTGGATCTGCTTAAGTCTTCCCCTGTGCATCAAGATATCCTAAATAAGGCATTACAAAGCACTCAAGTCCCTAATGACATAGATCCCACACAATTCCAATCATTGGTAGGAAATCTTTTAGCAACCTACTAATTAGGTTTTAGCTAGAAAGATATGCCATGCCTTGACTCAAGTCATAACTATCCCCTTCACCTTGAGGTTGGGGTGAATTTTCATAAGGTAAAAAGGGTACCGGTAGATAATGGTTCTACCCTAAATCTTTGTACATTAAAGTTTATACAACAGGTGGGATACACCCAAGTTTATACTATTTGTCTTCCTATTCAGGTGGGCCCCATTGTCCAGTACACTATGTGTCATGTTCTGGACCTTGAACTTTCATATAACATCCTTCTTGGCCACCCATGGATTCACTCTATGCAAGCTGTCCCATCAACCTTTCACCAATGTCTAAAATTGCCATTTCAAGGAATGGAAGTAACTATACAAGCTAACCCTCAGCCATTTGAATATTATCGTGCTCTAGAGACTTCCTTTCCACATTCTCATTATTTCCCTAGGGTAGAAATGGGGGCATCTCATACATCAAATTCTCATCCATCCACCAACACATTAAACACCACTTCATCCACACCATCATCCACACCATCATCCACACATGATTCCACCATCACTAAGGTCCAGATCATTAACAAGGGATGTGGTGAGTATGAAATGTACACATCATTGAATGTGGAAACCATGCCACCCTCACCATGTACATATGGTCAACCATCTCAATCTATTCCAAAAGACGAAGATAATACAATCACCCTCAATGCTCCAAATGTGGGGTCTAACACTTTCTGCTCTCCTGGATTACAAAAAGATACACCCGAAGATGACATAAGCCAGTGGGTGTATCGTGAGGAACCTGAACCATCTCCCCCCAGAATACTTCCAAGAGGCCTATTCCTGGCCTTCCAAGTTTGTGTAAAAAACATAACTATTAGGGGGGAGGCCTTGGTGTAACAGAACAAGGTAGACAACAACCAATAGAAGCTTCTATTCATCCAAAGAAGATGGGCTTAGGCTATGATACTAAACAAAAGGGTCTTGTGGCATCCTCTAGTACCTCTAAAAATGTTAGTGTAGATGACGGTTCCCTTGAAGATATACCAGAGGAGGAATCCATCATACATGCATACGATGACATTGATCACATCGACCTCCCTTCCATGTTCGAATGCCTATCCATTTGCACCATCACCTTATCCATCAAACACCCCGAGCTTATAGACTATGACCTACATTGTACCGCACCTCCAAATGCCTTTCCCTCAGTGGAACAATATGTGCATGTCATGGGATTGGGGGAAGATGAACGCCCCAACCACAAAAATAAAAAGAAAAAAAATCAAAATGGGTCACCTAGTGAAAACCTCCTTGAGGCACTTTGTGACTTTGAAAAAGTAAAAACAAAGGGCGTATCTACTAGTGAAAACCTCAATGAGGTGCTAGAAGATGGGGACGTTCATCTTCCCCTTGTACGGACTCAGTTATTCAGTTGATCGTCCATCTTGATCGAAGAAAGACAAGCAGTAAACTTGGGAACCAAAGAGAACCCCAAGATCACCTATGTGGCTAAGGCACTATCAGCAGAAGAAAAATCTACCATCACCAAGCTCCTCAAAGAAGGAATCATCAACTTCACCTGGATATACTTAGACATGCCTGGCCTTGATCCTTCTTTGGTGGTACATCACCTAGACATCCATCTCGATGCAAAACCTGTTAAGCAGAAACTCAAAAAAATGCACCCTCAAGTGGCTCTACTAGTTAAAAAAGAATTGGAAAATTTGTTGGAGGCATGATTCATCTGACCAATTGACTACTCCAACTGGATTGCCAATATTGTTCCAATTGCTAAACCCAATGGAGATATTAGAATCTATACAGATTTCTGAGACCTTAACAAAGCTTGTCCCAAAGATGACTTCCCTCTGCCAAATATTGATATGCTGGTCGATCTTACCACATGACATGAGATGTTGTCCCTTATGGATGGTTTCTCCAGATACAACCGGATTAAGATTGCCTTTGAGGATCAACACTAAAATGCCTTCACTACACCTTGGGGTATATTTTGTTATAATGTCATGCCTTTTGGCCTGAAAAATGCGAGGGCAATATATCAACATGCTATGACAGTTATCTTTCATGAACTCATCCACATAATAATGGAAGACTATGTTGATGACCTATTAGGAAAACCATGAATGAGGGAAGAACACCCTAAAATTCTTAGAAAGATCTTTGAATGCCTGGAATTGTACAAGCTACACCTCAATCCGAAGAAATGTGTCTTTGATGTCACATCTGGAAAACTCTTAGGATTCATTGTCTCCCATAGAGGAATTGAGGTCAATCCTGCTAAGGTCAAGGCAATCATAGAAATGCCTCTACCCCGCAATCTGAAATAGCTAAGAAGTCTACAAGGTAAGCTCCAATCCATCCGAAGGTTCATTGCTCAATTAGCCGACAAGTGTCAGTTGTTCACGCATCTCCTCAAGAAAGATATTGCATTTAAGTGGAACCAACAATGTTAGCTCAGTTTTGATCAGATTAAAGAATATTTGGCTCACCCACCTATTCTCATGCCACCTATTCTGGGAAAACCGCTCCTCCTTTATATTTCAGCTACTTTCGTGGCACTGGGGGCATTGTTAGCACAACACGATAAGTCATCCAAAGAAAGAGTGATTTACTACATCAACCAGACCTTAGTAGGTTATGAGCTTAACTATTCCCCAATGGAGAAGGCCTACCTTGCCGTAGTCTTCAGCTCACAGAAACTCAGACACTACATGCTTAGTCATCTAGTCAAGCTCACCTCTAAGGTTGATCCACTAAAATATCTTTTATCAAGAACAACACTGACTGACTGCATGGCTAAATGGGTCATGTTGCTAAGTGAATATGACATAGAGTATGTGGATCGTAAAGTAATCAAAGAACAAGTAATTGCGGATCAACTAGCGGATGCTCCATTAGTAGATGCTTATCATTTAGAAACAAAGTTTCTTGATGAAGGGGTCTTTGCAGTTTTAGAAGCCACCACATGGACACTATACTTTGATGGATCATACACTAACAATGGATCAAGAGTAGGATTCTTTCTCGTCACCCCCCAAGGTGACTACATACCAAAGTCATTCTGATTAGCCTTTCCTTGTACCAACAACATTGCTGAATATGAAGCTCTTCTTATAGGCCTTAAGATTGCAATCCAATAGCATATCTCTCACTTGCACGTCTTTGGTGACTCCCAACTAGTTATCAAGTAGGTCAATGATGAGTTCCTAACAAAATATGACAAGCTGTTACCCTAAAAATGAATGGTAGATGATTTCAAGAAGTATTTCTCCTCCATCCAATTTGATCAAATCCCTCGAATACATAATAAAGCAGCTGACGCCATGGCCACCATTGGTTCCCTCCTGGACATGCCCAGAGTTCGTATTGAATGTGAGTTCCTCATGGAGCAACTGTTAATCCCTGCATATGACATCCCTGAGAGTGAAATGGTATGCGACATTGTAGGTCTTGAATCCCCCTAGTACCAAGACATCTACATTTATCTTCATGACAATACCTTACCCTCTGACCTCACATGTAACCAACGAAAGTTCTTTATCCAACGCACAACCCACTACACCATCATAGGTGATATGCTTTATCGATGTGGGAATGATGGAACCCTCCTCCAGTGTTTAAATGAGACCGAAGCCTACACCACATTGGTAGAAGTACATAGTGGTATATGTGGGGCCCATTCTAGTGGTATGGCCCTAGCCAAGAGGATTCTTAGAGCGGGATATTACTGGCCTACTATGGAACATGATTCCTGTGAGTTTTTCAAGAGGTGTCTTCCCTGTCAGCAACATGCAGATCTGATTCATGTTCTTGCACAAGAGTTACAACCCATCACAACACCATGGCCATTTTCACAATGCGGTCTTGATTTGGTCGGCAAGATTTACCCTCCATCCTCTGATGGTCATACTTTCATCATCACAGCCACTGAATACTTTACTAAGTGGGTGGAAGCCATACCACTCACCCAAATTACTAGTGTTCAGATATCCAAATTCATCCTTTACCATATCCTCTGTAGGTATGGAATCCCCTCCACCATCATTACTGACAATGGAAAGCCATTAAAAAATAAGTGCATGAAATTAATCTGCAAAACGTATCATATCCAACATTGTTGGTCTACCCCTATTACCCCCAGGGTAATGGTCAAGAAGAAGCAACCAACAAAACCTTGATTAAAATAATTAAAAAGATGGTTAACAACACTGGTTGAGATTGGCATCTCCACCTCCATCCTGCCCTTTGGTCCTACCACACTTCCATCTGCACCCCCACCAGTGCCACTCCATACTCACTAGTTTATGGTGTCGAAGCTATCTTTTCGATTGAAGTCGAAATCCCATCACTTCACATATCTCTAAAGAATATAATTAGTGATGAAGACACCTGGGTTGCATGACTTGCTCAATTAGAACTCCTGGATGAAAAATGGATCAAAGCCTACAACCATCTACAAGCCTATCAATATCGGCTCAAGAGAAGCTACAATAAGAAGGTCCACTCTCTCCAGTTCAATGTTGGCGACTTAGTCCTTGAAAAAAATCAGCGGAATCAACAAGATTGGGATAAGAAAGGCAAGTTCGAAGCAAATTGGTTAGGCCCCTATGTCATCACCTCAAAATATGGTTATGGAGCATATAGGTTGTCTACCCTTGAAGGAAAGCCCCTGGAAGAACCTACCAATATCATGCATTTGAAGAAGTTTTATAGTTAGGTCAGCTGGGATATCCTTCCAGTTAAATCTCAAAAATACAAAAAAAGTAAAAAATTATCAAAATACAAAAAATCAAAAAAATCAAAAAAATCAAAAATAGTAAAGAGAAATAATTCGTCCTATGGTGAAAACCACCCCTGCGTGGCACCTTGGATATGTACGATTGGTGAAAACCTAGAAATAGGTGCCATTCATATAGGGCTTAATCATTATCTACCTTGCGTCCTAGATACTTTATGATTTATCCATCTAGATCTCATATCCTCAATCTTATCCTTCCATCCGCTTGCATCACCTAGTCGCTTGGTATATTTTGGTTGAGCATTGAACGGACATTATCCGCTATGTGACATCTTGAGCTTTTATCCCAATCTGAGCTTGTGTCATCTCGTCATTTTGGTCATCTCCATCTAGGATCATTCATCGTGTTGGTCTCCATCTAGATTCCATCTCATCTCTGGTGAACTACGTTGCCCCTGTGCTTTCATGTAGGCAAGGCCACTCATTTGATCCACTCTCAAGTCTTTGTTTTTTGTCATCTCCCTCTATCTGTGCCCTTCTCCTTGTCAAACTAATTTGCCCCTATTCTTGCACATAGGCAAGGCTGATCATTTGATCCACCCCTAGGGCATTTTTTTCCATCGGTTTTTTCCTTCATCATTTGTCCCCATTCTCCTCTTTTTGCTCTTATCCATCATAGGTCTTCCATCCTTTTCGAACTACGTTGCCCCTGCACTTGCAAGTAGGCAAGGTTGATCATTTGTTCCACCCCCAAGGCTTTGCTTCCCTTTTCTTTTCTTTTGTGGTCGATCTGTCTGATCATTATCTTTCATCATCTGTCTTCATCGTCCTCTTTTCGCTTTTATCCATCATCTTTTCTTGAACTACGAGGGCTCTGTGCTTTCACATAGGCAAGGCTTATATTTGATCAACCCCCGATCCCCTAGGTCTTTAGGGTGTATTAGTCTTGTGTCTTGTGACGTGTTGTCAAGGTATGTACTTATCTAGCCAATTCTTCACAAAAAGAATCCATTTGTGTCATAAGATTTAATCGGTTTTAGAATATCCTACTTTATTATTGATATTTTATCTTAGCATCCATCTTTGGTCTCAATAGGATGTATCCTTCCTAACAGATCGCATCAACCCCATCGATCATCTTGATCCTATGGAAAAGGATGTTTTGAAATTGATTGCAATCTTTTGATGCTTTTGGCTTCTATTTATCATTTAAGCTCCCTATCATCACTCATCAAGGACGCCATGATCTATCATATTATGGTGTGTTTTGACTAGTTTACATAGGGGAATATCTTGATTTTTCTTTTGTTTGCTATTTTCCTAGTTGTCCCATGTAGTACCAGCCAAGACCCCTGCAGTCTTGTGTTATGCTGGGACATCCTTCTGTGCTTGTGGTTATCCCAATACTTGACCCGACCGAAGTTATCACAACTTTGGGGTGTTGGGATAGCCTTCTTGTTTGTTGTGTTTGTTTATGCATTAGAAACTAATCCGCCTTGGTCCACATACCATGATACCTGGTGTCTTATTCTATGGCAAAAATCAATGCTCCAAAGATGGCAAATTGCATTAGGATTACACTTCATTTTCTTCTCCATTGCATTGCATTGCATGAATCATTCATCCATATTTCTTCCAACTCATGACTTAGGATTTTGGTTGTACAAATGTTGATTTCTTCCATCTTCCCCTTTCTCCTCAGATTCTCCTATGGTTCTTGATAGGTGCAGTTGCACACCCACCATCTCTTTCACTTCCATCATTGTGCATGCCCTTATTTACACATTGCATTTCATTTACTATTTTAGGTTCACTAAATTGCATTTCATTCCATGTGCATTATCATATCATACTCATTTTTAAGTTGTGTAGATTAAATTTAATTAATTATTCTATACATCTTAAAATTCATTTCATTATTAATCCATTGCATTAGCATATTCACTTTAGTTCATATCATTAACATCTCCTATGCATTCTTGCTTGCATCACACATTAGATAAAATCATAACCCATCCATCACATCCTGCATCATAGGTGTTAGACATCATACATATCATAATAATCGCCCACATAGAAATAATCATAAACCATCCATCACATCCTGCATCATAAACGTTAGGCATCTTGCATATCATAATCATACATCCATATAGGCATAAACATAAATCATTATAGACATATTCACACATCACATTATAATAATCATCCATCATAAAACCATAAACATACACATGCATAAATAAATCATCCATCACATGCACATCATACAGTGTCAATAAGGGCTCTCGCATATCATATCAAAAATATCAAAAATATAATATCCATCACAACATCCATAATAATGTCCATCATATACATCACAATACATATCCATCATCTGTCATCAAAAATAAAGTATGAGTATAGAGCTATGGCTCCACTCTGATCTTTGCTGCTCGGTACTATATCTGTCCTGTACCTGTCAATAATTGGGATCCTATCCCTCTGATCCTCTAAACCATGAGCTACCTGCATCTGAGCTCTATGGTGACTTTGGCATTGGCCCTCTACATGGAGGTGTCTCTCTAATGCTACTATATCCCTGGGTATGCTTCCCTATTGACTGGGATGGCGCTGGCATCTGTGGTGGCACTCGAACATAGGCGGGTACCCATTGTGCTAGATCTGGCACTATCGAGTAATATGCACACATATAGTAGCTCACCTCTCTCATATACTCCTCCCGATCTCCCACCTGTTGTCTAGCTGAGTCTCGCTCTACCCTGTACGTATCCCGATATCCACAAATGGACCTCCTCTCTTGTGCCCATGCACCCCACACTAACTGTAGCTGCTCAATCTCTAATCCCATCCATGAAACCTGCTCCAGGGCTCTGTCGCTCTCGTCCTGCATAGCTTGTACCTGCGCCTGTAGTATCTGCCCCCCTCCCTTGTCTCACCACCCTGTGCTACCTATGCCTACCCCTGCACTACATATCTCTCTATAGCTTGTACATGTGCCACTGCTGCATCCCTCTCCCCTTGCAGGACCTGCATCTGTGTCTTTAAAAACTTCCCTAATTTTCCCCTTTTTAAAATAGAGGGTATTTTCCCCCTTTATTTAACTTTTTCTCCTCCGATTAATCCTCCCACTTCTTGGGGCCGTCATTTGCACCCCGTGTGTCCATTTGACTCCGTTCAAAAGCCATTCTTCATGGATTTTTGAGCTCTATCCAACGATACCTTTCATTTATTCATATCAAAAAGTCTCTCAAGGCCCCTTTTGCTTCCCCTACCGCCCTCTTGAGGAGGCATACCCTACCATATCCATCCATACCCCCTTCTTGGTCATTTTCTGTGTGATTGGGGCATCTTCTTTCACTCCCCTCCATTTGGGAAGCTCACATAACCTCTCCCGTGTTGGGGCATCGTTTTTCTAGTCGCTTCCTCTATAGAGTCTTCTGCATTTTATTTTTCTTTGAAACATTGTTATTCTAACAATATTTCAAAGAGGGGCAAAATGTAGACATCCAAATTTGATAAAACTCCCATATGGTCAAAATCCTATTATTTACTTATCTAATTCATCTATATTAATTAAATGACATATTTAATTAATATTATCCCATTTTCTAAGGTTCCTAAAAGTATTTAATTAAATACTTTATCCTTTAACATTTCCTCTCTAAATTAAACAAATGCATCAATTTATTTAATTGTCAATTATCCTCTTCAATTTTAAATTCTTTCTTTCTATCTCCTTGTCCCATCCTCCATAACCTTTTCATTAATCTGGGTTAATCTAATTAATCCTTCATTAGTATGTGCATATCCTTAATCAGGATTAATGTCACATCCTCCATATTTATCCACTTTCTTCTAATCCTCATTAATTTGCTTAATCACCTGTTTGCACAACCTTAACCTAATCACTTACCTCTTCTAGCATGTCCTTAAGTCAACCCTTCATGGTACTTAACTTATTTGGTTTGACCTCTTCCCCATGTGAATTAAAAACTCACACTTATTCCCCCCATGCATTTCTCTTCCCCATGACCTCTCAAAGGTCACATCAAGTACATGGGAGAAGGACCTCCTTTTGGAAGACCTTGTCTTATCCATGGGTTTTTTCCAAGATTGTGAATTTTAAATTCACTTTTATTCCTCCAATGCCCTCTCCAATCCCCATGGTGACAAGAGTGTACTTTCTAAAAGTCCTCACTTATCACTTTCAACCCCACTTGGTGGCAAGGAATCCATTTTTAAGGAAATCCTCTTCAATCCCAAGGTACTTGCAAGTACCTTGGGACCACATGGCCTTTTCCATGTCTCCTTATACTTCTTCCATCTCACCCTCCACATGGCAAGATGTGAGGGCTTGTGAATCCTCAACTCACCACAACCCTTCATCTTTTCTATGGTGGATCGATCTCAGCCGTCCATTTTTTTTTAAATGTAGGGCCTTGGCCTTAAGTTAAAGGTTAAGTGTTGTTAGAATTTGGAGATTTAGCATACAAGCCATTATTGCTTTCAAGCCATCCAAGCCATTATTGCAACATTTGCATTCAAAGCCATTTTGCATTCCCACCTACCATCTTCCATCATTCACCCACCTCCATTATTGCAAGTTTGCCATCAAGGAGCATACATCAAGAGCATCTTCAAGGGCCAACCACTTGATCAAGCTAAAAAAAAAAAGGTATAATACTTTTTGTTGGTTTTGTCATTGTTTGTTTAGTTTCAACTAGGCCTAATCATTGAGGTGTTCTATTTCCTTTTTATTGCATTCATTTAGTTTTGCATTTTAGATAAGGATTTTCACTACACACAATAGTTAATCTCATTTTTAAAAGTTTTAAAAAAATTATGAAAAAATATATGTGCCCTAGATATATGTGTTATAAATATATCCTTAAAAATTTATAATTTTATCGTTTCTACAAATAAAATTATACTTTACCGAAGTAATGCCACTTTTTTAAAATATTGTTAACTATAAAAATAAGTTATTAAAAGTTACGTAAAAAAACTCACAAATTATTTCTTAATTTTTTAAAAACATATGTACTTATAATATATAGATAAAATCTCAAAAATCACTAGTTCGTATCATCTTTAAATTCTTGAAGGTTTAGTTGTTATAAGTGTTATGAAGTTAATTTTGTGGTGAAAAATGTTGATTTCAATGTCCTACTTTGGCAAGAAAGTGGGACACAATATTGTGGGCTGACCTAAATCCATGGTAAAATTCATTCACACATGTGTCTCTTGAAATTTAAAACTATCTTACGTACTTTCCCAAAATAGATAATCCAAGATGCCTTTTCCAACTCCCCTTTGTAACATCCATCTTACAATGTCATGGATGCTCTTACACATCTTACAATGACATATATTCTCTAATTAATATATTGCACCTTTTAAACTAGTTAATAATAGTAAATTCCCTACGAAATTTTGTTCTATGTGGATTGGGGCATCCCACCCCCTTTCATTTTTTTTGACATTCCAAATTTTCATATAATATAGAGTGACACCTCAAATTGGATGTTCATATTTACATATGGCCCCATTTAAATACATATTTAATAAATATAAATATTATATATATACAAAGTGTACAATAATATCTAGTCCTAATAATCTCACACTTGTATACATTGTATAAAATTAAAGAAGACTAGGGGAAAACACACACATAGCCAACTTGCACTATGTAAACTAGTTTGTTCTCACTAGATTAGTGATACAATCAACAAAATTCTCCAAAGTGTCAACCTTATAAATTGGTACTTTTCCATCCTCCACCATATTCCCAAAAAAACTACTCTACATCAATATAATTTGCGCAAGCATGAAAAGTAGGATTCTTTAACAAACTAATTGCATTCTAACTATCACAATGATCATTGTTGCCCTATTTTTAAAAATAATATTCAAGCACAACCCCTATAACAAAACCAATTATTTAAAATAAAATAATGAAGCCATATACTTTTCCTTAGTATTGGAAAGAGTAATATTTTTTCCTCTTAATAATGTGGCTAGCATATTATTTGAACATAGAGAATAAATAGCTACTAATAGACCTTTTGATGTCTAATTCATTTTCCCATCATGCATCTAAATAACCCTATATTTCTAATACACTAATTTAATCACCAATATGTTTATAGAAATTATAGTAATATTTAGTTATTCATAGATAATTGAACACTCTCTTCACTCAATTTCAATTTTTCTTTACTAGGTGAGACATAAACCTACTCAATACTCCCACTATATGGGTAATAACTAGTCTTTTTCAAACCATTTCATACATAAGCTTCCCAAAAAAATAGTATATGGAACTTTACATATGTCCTCAAGGCATTGATCTATTTTAGGACATTCTATAATATGTGTAACACTCTCTATGTAGAGTCATATGGAAGAGTAATTTGAATCACTCAACATTGAGCCACCACTATAAATGTTATTAGAAGTTATAAAAGAATCACCGCTAAAATTATCATCATCATCAAAGGATGTATCTATAGGGGAATATTTAGTTTCATTATTTTTATGGTCCTATACATGAACCTATTTTCTAGAATTCCAAAATAATATTAATTTAGAATTTCCTAGAGCTTTAGACATACTATTTGAATTAGATTTATTTTTATCCCTTAATTTATTTTGAACCCTTCTTTCTTTAGAGCGATCTATAGTTATAAATAGAGAATAATTAGAGGATTCATCCATGAGTTTTCTCCATAGCTCTTCACTTATTAAAGTCAATACAAATTCAATTTTTAACTTAAGGAAGATTTACTACTATTAGCCACAATGGAATTATCCCATGAATTGGGTAATAAACAAAGTAAAATGAAACATTTGTCACCTTCTTATATTTTTACATCTAGAAAAGCTAGTTGAGACACTACCAAATTAAATACATTCAAATGATTAGTTATCAAATTTTCTTCATGCATATTTGAGGAATATAATTTTTTTTTAAAAATAATGTATTAACAAGACTCTTAGTTTGATATAGTGCAATAATATTTATCCCATCTAACTTTTTCACCTAAAATATTCATCAATACTAAATAAGAACAACTTGATAATGTTGCTCTCCTTTCTATCAACTTTATCCCATGAATCTTGATCTATTCTAGTAGGTATATTGCTAGGTATAACATTTTTTACAATACTTGGTCTTGAATGCCACTTTAGGTAGTTAAGGTCATCTGTTCAACTCCCTATTTTATTGTGTTGTGGATGATGGTCCATTACACATTGATCATGAGGTTATAAGGGTTATTTCCCTATAAAGAGCTAAACTCTCAATTCATCTCAGTTAAAAAATATTTATTACAATACACCAATATCTTTCCAATAAGAGATCTTTGATCTCTAGTTTCAACAAGTCAATTTTTTTCCCATTAAATATCTCAATCTTAACTGTCAAGGTGTTTGGTGTGATTTCTATTTTTTAGGTTGTCTTTAAACCAACACAAATGCTCCCACTAGAAACAAAGAAAACAACATAAGAAATGTATCCCCTGCTTGATAAAATTGATTTGAACAAAAAAATATCAAATATTGATTCTAACTTCTTTATTCTCTAATTAGGAACATAAAAAATATATTGTCACTCTTTGATCTAAACAAAAAGTCAAACTTAAAATAACTAAAATTAATAATAGTATAAGAAATAAGATCAAACATGTTGATAATCAAATTCAAACTTTTTTTATGGTTCTAAATTATGCTATCTATTCTTTTGTATAGCTTTTTGATTCATCTTATCCATATCCCTAATAAAATTTCCATCATTATTTTTCTTGGCCAAATTCTTCATTAAGCTTCTATGGTAGATTTTTTTTTTTTTTGCAATTTTTTTTATCATTCAAAGGTGATTGGTTGTTGGGACTGACATGTATTTTAAGTAGTGTTTTCCTCTTTAAGAAGTGACTAGTTGATGCAGAGCAAGGTGGAGGATTTCAACCTAACTCAATCAAACAACCCTTGTAAATATAGAACCCTAATTTGGTGGGTTTTTCTCACAATCTTACCATTCTCCTAGTAGTACTCCATAAGTGGTTTTCCCAACACAAATTTCATGAAGAAACTCAAACCTAGAATCTGATCACCATTCAAGATACCCTTTTTTTCCATTTGAAAACATACCAATTTTTCAGATAGGGTTGCTTTAGAACAAAACCCTCAAATTTGGTCTACTACGCTGCAATTAGGCCTAATTAGACTAGTTTAGAATGGGTCACAACAAGGTATTCAATGCCAGACCTCAAACCTTCATTCCAGGTATCCAAACATGTTAAATAGCATCTGCTCCAAAATTTCCAACCACTACAAACAGTTTCTCAAGAGCTTTTCTACAAACCCGAACTCCTATGCAACTTTTATGCCAAAATCACTGGGTTTTCTGCCTAGGGCATCGACAAATTGGCACCAACCTTCATGCCATACTTATACAACATTGAGAACACATAAAAAACCATACCTAAATCCATTCCACCGAGTTGGAGGCCATTTCACCAATGGAATGGAGAGAAATGCATTATTTTCTGTTAAGGCTCACCCTAGTGAGGGTTTTTAAACCACCTTCAGTAAATGTACTCTAACTTGCTTTAAACTAAATGAAATTAGATGAAAAAAAAGTAAAAGAACCAAGATTTAGAGCACCATCAATCCCAAACAAATTTTATTCACCTTTAGGCTATACGGGGTCGTACATAATAGTTTAGCAGCAAAACTTTTCTCCAAAACGTAGAAAGCAAAGAATTTTATTATTTCAAATTTAAATTTCCAACAACTGAACCTTCAATCAACATTCACCTATCCATTTTAAAAATTTAAAAATATTTTCCAACCATTTTCCCACCAAAACTAAACCCCCAACCATTCAACTTCCCAAAAATGCAAAAATGCAAAGTTGCTTTGACAACTTTTGCAACTTTTTGCAACATTTACAAAAAGGACTCACCAACCTACCTAGCAACCCAAAATTGACTCAAGCACACATGACATGGTATTAAATGACGTTATTACAAACAAAATTACTTCACCATACCAAAATAATAACACTTAGCAACTTCTTACATTAAGACCTATGGTGTCCTGCACCATACTCCATGGGAAAAATAGACTCAAGTCCCCTTGAGGACATTGCTACAATAATAGATTCAGGCTTGATCATGTCATTCTCTGACCCACAAGTGACATATCCATTTGGAAAACCTTTCCAATGGACCAAATACTGGAAACAAGCACTATCCCTTATCTTTTTGAATGCTTTGGCACCTAGGATATACTTCAACTGTAGAGACCTGTTTGTTGGATGATCTTTGGCTCCTTCTTCACTTGAGAATGTTGTTGAACCTGCATCAATATCTACAACCATACCTTCCCCTACCTTGTAATGAACCTCCTTCTTCTTCACTTTAATTGTGTGCTTGGACTTGTCCACATTCCTTTGTAGTTTCTCTTTAACCTCTTCACCTTTTCTTCCCATCTCTTCCATCTACTGTTGTATCCCTATAACTGCTACTTGATCAGATCCATTAACCTCTTAAATGAAAGGAATGAAATGACCAATATCCCCTTGTGAAAGCAATTAATAGAACAATCCTATCATCATATAAACATACTTTTTAAGCCAATATTGAATCTCCAAAATCAATTCATCCTTGACCTTCAACGCAGTAGACTTTGACACTAACTCAGTATCATTTCCCTCCAAAATCAAGTCATTCTTCATGTCTGCTATCATAATGTCTCCAAGTTTAAGAGTGGCTGCAAGGTCCATGTCCTCCTTTTCTTCTATTTTTATGAACTCCTTCCTACCTACCATCATCACATTAGCTCCCTTAGTTTGTCCTTTGTCCTCCTCTTTCAATGGTGTCAAGGTATAGGAGACCCCATCTTTTTCTCTCATAAGCATTCCTCCTTCCTTCATACATCACATGCCTATCAAATTGCCAAGGCCTCCCTAGCAGCAAATGACATACATCCATGGGTAGTATTTCACATAAAATTTTGTCCTTATACCCTCCTATTTAAATTCCACCCAACTTTGTTCATTCACCAAAACATATTGACCCTCATTCAACCAAGAGACTTTGTAAGGGGTAGTATGTGGTATTCTTGGTAACTTAAGCTTATCAACCATCTCAACTGAAAGCATATTATCTGTGCTACCTAAATCAATTACAAGTTTACAAACCTTAACCAAGCACTTATAAGTTGTCTTGAAGAGAGTATTCCTTTGTGGTGGCTCCTTCTCTACTGATGCTTTGATGAGATTTCTTCTTACCATGAGTGATTCACCTACTTCTAGAGTAGCATGCTATGATGGAGAGTTTACACTCTCATTGTCCTCTTCTTGCACCAATTGAGCTCTCCTTTCTCATCCATGTGAAGTAGAGGCCTGACCTTTATTACATTGTCATGCTTGATGTCCAAAATTGTTGCATTGATAACACCTCCCTATGAACCCACTAGATCCTCTTCCTTGAACTCCAAATTTGCCTCTAAAACCTGATCTACATCCTCTAAATCCACCTCCTACATAAAAAAATTGGTCTTGGACTTTGCTTGTATCTTCTTGCTCTGATGTGACTTCCTTGCATTAGAAAATGACCCTCTTCCTCTGGAATTGCTGTCTCTTCCCTTGTTTGACTTGTATTGCCTTCTCTTTAGCTTTTCTTCAGGCCTAATTGCCAATTGAAAGCATTCCTCAATTGTTCTTGGGTTTTCCAAACTCAACTCATCTTAAATGTTAAATCCTAACCCACTAAGATACCTAGCCACCTTCTCCACATCATCCTCCATGTGACCTTCTCTTATACTCAGCCTATAAAACTCATCAGTATAGGCTTTGACATCCATTTCTCTTTGTTTCAAACCTTGAAGTTTCTTATACAATTGAATTGCATAATCAACCGGTAAGCACTTACCCTTAACGTTGGCCACCATTTTGTCCCAAGAGATAATTTTTGACTTTCCTTTCTTCCTCCTTTTATTTTGCTCATAATCCCACCATAGTAGGGCATGACCCTTCAATTTTGTTTTTTCCAGCTTGACCTTTTGTTCCTCAGGTATATCTTCACATTCACAGTAATTATCAAGTGCTGCAATCCAATCTAAAAGCTCTTACTCATTCAAGTTCCCTCCATACATAGGTAAATCAATATTTATCTCGTGTTTATCTGCCTTAACTTCTCTCAGTAGCTTGGCCATCTTTTGCTCATCAAGATCCAATTCCTCTTCTTCTTCTTCTTCATTATCCTCTTCCCCTTCTTCTTTGGGGTCACTCACATCACCCATGACCATACCTCTTCTCTGAATAGTTTTAACAGCCTCAAGCCTTGCTACCACCATATCTTTTAGTTCCTTCAACCTTCTAATCTCTTTTGTAGTCTTCTCTTTCATCTCATTCATTTCCCTAGCCATAGGGTTACCCTTTGGAGGCATCTTGTTCTCTTTTCAATTCAACCTTTCTCTCTTATTTCACACTTTCCCTTTTTACACACTTACCTATGATTTGATACCAATTTTATGTAGAGTAGGGTGGAGGACTTCAACCTAACTCAATCAAACAACCCTTGTAAATATAGAACCCTAATTTGGTGAGTTTCACTTACAATCTTACCATTCTCCTAGTAGTACTCCATAAGTGGTTCTCCCAATACAAATTTCATGAAGGACCTCAAACCCAGAATCTGATCACCATTCAAGATACCCTTTTTTTCCATTTGAAAACATACCAATTTTTCAAATAGGGCTGCTTTGGAACAAAACCCTAAAATTTGGTCTGCTATGTTGCAATTAGGCCTAATTAGACTAGTTTAGAAAGGGTCACAACAAGGTCTTCAAGGCTAGACCTCAAACCTTCATTCCAAGTCTCCAAACATGTTAAATAGGGTCTGCTCCAACATTTCCAACCACTACAAATAGTTTCTCAAGAGCTTTTCTACAAACACTAACTCCTATGCAACTTTTATGCCAAAATCATGGGGTTTTCTGCCTAGGGAATCAACAAATTGGCACCAACCTTCATCCCCCGCTCCTGAAACATTGAGAACACATAACACACCCTACCTACATCCATTCCACTGAGATGGAGGCCATTTCACTAGTGGAATGGAGAGAAATCCATTATTTTCTGTCAAGGCTCACCCTAGTGAGGGTTTTTAAACCACCTTAAGTAAATCTACTCTAACTTGCTTTAAACTAAATTAAATCAGATGAAAAAAATGTAAAAGAACCAAGATTCAGAGAACCATCAATCCCAAACAAATTTTATTCACCTTTAGATTGTACAGGGCCGTACATAATAGTTTAGTAGAATATTTTTTCTCCAAAACGTAGAAAACAAAGCATTTTATTATTTCAAATACAAATTTTCAACAACATAACCTTTAACCAATGTTCACCTATCCTTTTTAAAACACTACAAAGCTTTTCCAACTATTTTCCCACCAAAACTAAACCCCCAACTGTTCAACTTCCCAAAAATTGAAAAATGCAAAGTTGCTTTGACAACTTTTGCAACTTTTTGCAACATTTACAAAATGGTCTCACCAACCTACCTAGCAACCCAAAATTGACTCAAACACACATGACATGGTCTTAAATGACCTTATTACAAAAAAAATGACTTCACCTTGATGTACCAAAATATTAACACTTAGCAACTTTTTACATTAAGACCTATGGTGCCCTGCACCACTAGTTACCATTATTTATCTTAGGATAACATGATATTAACCTGACAATCCTATATACTAATGTTAAATTTTTTAGAACTTCATAATTGGTACTTGGATTCCTATTTAGGTGGTTGAGAGATATTATTATTTTATTAATTCACATTGTAACTTGGAATATTAGTTATAGTGGCATTAAGAGGGGAGACTAATTGTAATAGTGGTATTTAAAAAGTTATTTGACTATAGTTATACCATTTTCTCACTCATAGGTGTTGAACATATGATGTCATCGATATCCAAGGAGCTCATTGATGTAGGAGCTCATTGTTTTCAAAGGAGCTCATTATTTTTAAAGGAACTCACTGATGTCAAAGGAGTGATTTCAACAAATCAATGAGAATTAAATGTAATTACGAATGTCATGTCAGATATTTTGAGATTAAGAGGTATTTTGATTAGGTGTAGAATGTTAATGTTATAATTTCTATGAAGGAGGCTACCTGTAGTATGCTTGAAATATTATCTTGTATCTATCCCAATTTTTTGAGGTGGTATGAAAGTGTTTACGAAAGTTTTTGTGGTTTGCTATACTCATGCATTGTATTATACTGTCATAGTTTTTTGCTCTGCATTCTACTGAAATTGATTGTTATGGCTTGTGGTTTGGACCTAAAGTAATGTTATTCATGTTGTATTAGATTCCAAATTTTTTAGAGGTTGAGCTTCAATAGACAAAAATTTATAAGTAACAAAGTGTGGTCTATGTTGGTTGGCTGACTATGAATAATATTTGTGTGTTTGTGCTAGAAAAGGGAAGCATGCACCAGCTGGAGGAAGCATGTGAAGGCACATAGGACTAGTTTAAGATTTGTGAAGGAAGCAAATAACATCATCTATTTTTTTGCAGAAATAAAATTGGTTTAGGATTGAACCGACTACATGTTTTCATATCAATTTGAATTTAGGTCTACTCTTAGTCAACATGGATAATTGTAGATGGTGTTTAAGGACTCTTGGTTGAACTGAGATGCTTTGAGAGTCTATGGTGGATAACCCATAGTGTGCCCCTTCTTTTATAATAACGTGTGGGCTTCTAGATTTGGCCTACTGCACATTTTGTTAGGGAATTTGTTTGAGGCCAACTTACAGATGGTGCAAATATGTTCTTAGCCGAAATGTGATATGCTAGATTGTATATATTTATGTCTAGGATTCATTCAAAGTATGTAAGCGTGTGTGTAAGGAATGTTGTGTAATTAGTACTTCAATGTGAATATCAAAGTGATGTAATGTGAGTTGCATTCTAATCACTGCATGCCATTATCAAAAGATCATATGTTGTGTAGTCGAGTGTCTGAAGGTTGGTCAAATCAAGTATAGGCTATGTTATTAGTGTTGAAGGTCTACAAATAATATCTCCATAATTTGGTAGGATTGGTGTCTTGCTTATTGAGTTGGTGCTCGAATCTTTATGTTGGGGATTGATGTCTTCAGTAGATTGTTTCCTAAAAATAGAATTGGGGATTGATGTCTCTGTTAGGTTGGTGCCTAATTCATGATTGTAAGTGATTTATTATTGTATGAGGTTGGATTTGGATAGTAGCTCCAAGCAGCTCTTCTTACCATGTTTTTTCTATTCTAGGTTTCCATGTATATTTGGTGTTCTTTGTGTGAATGTGTGCATTTGTGTTGCTTAATGGTTAAGAAAATTAATACTTACTACTTTGATGTTTTGAGATTCATGTTTGGATAAGTTACTAATGGAAATTCACATTGAATTAAAGAGTTTTGTATATACCGATTTACCCCCCTCTTAGTATATTTTGTGCCCTTCAATTGGTATCAGAGCCAAGTTCCTTTGAATTTTTTTAAAAACTTGAGGTAGATTCGGGATGGAACTTAGTGGCTCAAGAAGGTTTATCTTCAAATAAAGCACCTCTTTTTGATGGATCCAATTATTCCTTTTGGAGTGTAAGGATGGAAGAATCTTTGATGGCCCTAGGATTTGAGGTTTGTAAATTGGTTGTGGATGGATATGAAATCCTTGATAGTCCCCTAAGAGATCAGATTGGAAAGAAGGCTTGTGAGAATAATTCTAATGAAAGAAATACTATTTTTTGGTTTATCTAACTATGAGTTTGTGAAATTATGCACTGTAGGAAAGTGAAGGAAGTATGGATTAAGGTACACAACATATATGAAGGAGATGACAAGGTCAAACAAGCAAATCTTTAGACCTATCAAGGTCAATTTGAGAGTGAAAATAAAGGAAGAAGAAAATATTGCTACATTCTTGCTCTGGGTTGATGAGGTTGTCAACTCCATCAGAGGTCTTGGTGAAGAGATGAAGGAAGGTATGATTCTAAAAAAGGTATTTAAATCCCTTCCACAAAAGTTTGATGAAATTTTTTCTAATGTTGAAGAAGCTAAATATTTGAATACTCTAACTATAGATGAGTTACATGGAATTATGACTGACTATGAGATGAGAATTGACAATGACAAATTTGTAAGGAAAGAAGTGGCATTCAAAGTGTCTAAGAAGCAAGATGATTCTAATTCAGAAGATGGATCAGATCTGGATGAAGCAAACTTTATCAAGAATTTATAGAGGGGTTCTAGAAATTATAAAGGTAAGTTTCCTTTCAAATGTTTCAAGTGTCGTGGATTAGGAAATTTCATGGCTGTGTCCATATAAAGATTCTAGAAATGATGAGAAGAGGTCACTTTCAAAGGGAAAAAGCTTTTAAAAAATTAGAAGAGTTTCTTTATCAATAAGGAAGGCTACTCATCTAATGATGATGACCAAGACACTTCCAAGAATGAAGGAGAAAAGGCTCTATTCATGAATATGGAAACTTCTAAAGGTGATGCAGAAATAAAGTCTGGAAATGATGATGATGTCAAAGTAGATCTTGTGGAAGAATTGCTTTGCACTGGCAAATAGATTAAAAGAATGAAGAAAAGAATTGCTGAATAAGTAAGATTTAAAGACAAATTATTTTATAATCTTGAAAAGATGAAGAATATATTTATTGAATTAAAGATTCAAGTGGAAGAAGTAAAGAAGATTGAAGAATTTATGTCATCCCTAATTTCCAACCCCTTAAAATTATCCAAAAAGGTGTTTGAATGTAGAAAAAATCATGCTTTGAACTTATCCACCAACCAAGAATCCTTGAACAAATCCTAGATGGTTGGAGGTGCTTCAAACTAGGTCAAACTTCCCTATATTCTTTCCATCTATTTTGCACAACTCACCAAACTATCCCTAGATGTTTGCAACTATCCATAACTTCTCCAAACTTCCGTGACTAACCTCTCCCTTCTTTTAGGTCATGTGACTTTAATATTTTTGAATTAAAGAGATCTCTATGATGTCATACATTAAGGACTCTTTTCAATGCATCTTCAAAAGTTTCTTTATTAGCATTAACCAATGCATGAGTAGCGTTCCATATGGAATAAGATTATTTTTAGCATATTAAATACATGGAGAGAATAATATCAATTTACTTATTTTTTATTCTATGCTTTACAATTATTCTTTCAACAACCATCTTGGTAGTTCTCTTATATGTCATACTTACTTATTTTTAGCGTGGTCCTCCATTGTTCCTTGACCAGTGGTGATCACCCTGTCATACCTATTTGGGCATCACTACCAACATTATATTTTGACAATTTGCAATTAGACTATCCTTTGAGGTTTTGGTTTTTTTTCGCATTGTCATTATAATGATCATTATCACAAAGATTGTCATTCTTTATTCATAAGGAATGCATAAAGCATCTTCTAAGGTCTGTCTTTTATCATGAACTATCCTTTCTTCTTTGTGACTATCCTCTTGGAATTTCATTTAAAAGCCTGTCATTAACCCTTTTGAAAGACTTGTAAAGGTGTATTTGACCAAAAATATTTAGCCCCCATCTCTAAGATGTTATTTATGCTAGATTTTGTATGATAAATTGTCCTTTCACTTATGGAATTCTCATTAGTGTGTGCATGCCATTTTTTGTTGATAAAAAATTAAACTCTAAAGTGATTAGGATTCAAGATTTTAACAAGTAGTACATCCCATCTTGAAATGAAATAGACCTTACTTGGTGGTCTTGGTTGAATCAAAGGTCCATTTTGTCAAATACTAAGCTTTTGGTGTAATCTCTACCAATGATCAAATTCCTTCTTTTCAAAATTTCATCTATGAAGAAAAATACTAAACTATGCCCTTTACATTTTTCCATTCAATATCTAAAATATTTGCTTCTATCCATGAAAAATATGATCATTCCTCCCACTTTCATATTAGGTTTATGAAAGATCAATGAGCCATTGACACTAATTGGAAGGTTTTTAAAATGTCACACATCACTGTCATCTACCAATGAATGCCCCACTATCTACCTTCATTTTTCATGGAAGGCTCCACACTATTATTTCCATTGCCACTTAGTAAAACTATGACTGTATTGTAATGGGTTGCCTTTGTAATATAGAGATCAAAAGAGATAAATATTCATACTTTGTATACTTCTCTCTCATGTTGGAATTCATTTAGATATATAAATTTCATGAAACTTTGTTGTGGTATAACTCTATCATGAGAGTTTCTATGCTCATGGGAGACTTGTCACATAATGATAGATATCATTGAAACTTCATTGTTATCACATCCATCTATAGATCATCTCACTATTGTATTCTATTTTCAATCTACACCAAGCTCAAAAATATATTTTTATTGGTCATCATACCTATGGGAAAATTTGAACAATCACTTCTTTATCTTAGATATTTCAGCTTGCTCATCTTGGACAGAGGCACAATATCACAATGGCACAAGCTCGTTGATATTTTAACTACTCTAAAATACGTAATACCCATGAAAATTGTAATACATGCTCTTTTCCATCATAAAACAATAGAAATCACCCCAAAAATATTTCTTCTATGAAAAATATGGCATCCTTAATGAAAATGATGATAATGCAAGGGTTTCAAAATGACAAACCTCCCACATTCTTATTAAGATGTAAGCTAATATGCGAGGATTTTGAGACTCATTTGGTGTACCTATCAAAATTCTAAAGATAAGATGAAGGGTTTTCTATGTGGGTGAAGTAAATAACTTTGATAAAGCCTTTAATTCCCTCTTATTGTGGCAAAAAATTCCTTGCATACCTTTGCAATGTGGTAAGCCTTTCAAGAAAAATTTGCAACATTCCATAAATAAGGCAACAACATGGCATCCCTTCTCTACATGTAAGAGACCTATTCATCTTCAAAATTAACCCTAAAGTGTTTTAAAGAACTTGAAATTTTCAAAGAAAATGATCCTCTCCTAAGAGGTGTGTGGGTTTGCGAGACATTAAGAGTTTATTTCCCTTTTTTCTTCCTTTTGTCATTGGAAACTAATAAAACTTAAATTTCCTTCCTTTTTGGTAAACTAGTGCTAAACTATAGACCAAGGGTGAAAAAATATCAATAGGAACTTTAGATTTAAGGGGTAAGGTAACTTGATTTTGATTGATCAAGGTCTAGGATACATGATCAATACTTGATGATTAGATGCATTACATTGCTTAAATAAAGGTCAAGGATGCATGAAACTTGATTTTGGATTGATTGGACTAATTTTTGGTTTGGTTAAGCTTTTTTATGTGTAAATGCCACAAAATATTTTTGATATGTTGAAGGAGCACAAATGCACTAAATAAGTAGAAAATATAGTAATCTAAAAAAAAATACCTCCACAAAAATGTTGAAGGATTGTAAAAAGGTTGAATCATATAATAGATGTACCAATTTTTGGTTTCAAAAGGTACTTTGGTCATTTTTAGTGGATTATGATTTAGATTTGTATGTATTTTAGCCTAGGACCTTTATGTGAAGGTTTGTGATTTTGGATGTGAATTAAGAATCAAGACCTTTGATAATGATTTCATTTGGATTTTATTTCTATAATTACTAGGATAGACTAAGTTCCTAAGAAATAATCATTTGAATACCCATTTGAGATAGGATAGGTTCTTAGATAAGCATCAATTTTTATGAGGATTTGAATGAGGTCTTGATAAATGATGGGTGTTGATTTTTTAAGATGTCTATGATTGGATTAAAGTGATTACATTGATGCGTAGGATTTAAGATTAGATATGTAGATGGTTAAATGGATTTCATTAGATTTGTATAAGATAAAATATAAGGGTTTTGGATTAAATTTTATTGAAATTTGGATGATATGGTTGAGTAGATGAGGGATGATTAAGGTGATAATGAATTTTGGTGAAGTTAGGGTCCTTTCAAAGCTCAACGATGGGATTGATTAGGATTATGATATAATTATGGAGATGATTATGATGAATTAGAGGGATGACTAGATGGATGTGGTTATAGATACTTTATTGGGTTTGATGATTGGACTGGGTGGATTAGCTTAAGGATTAGACATAAATGTTAGATTAATGGAATTATTAGATAATTGATTTAATTACTTAAGAAATGTGAAGGATGACGTGGATGATGATTTGGATTATTATTATGAAGTGGATTTGGAATATTATTTATTATATTGGGTGCATGACCTTTAGCAATGTTTCAATATTTGAAAATAATCAATTTCAACTAATTTTTAAAATTTTGCAATTGTTTTCTTTTATTTTAAGGATTTTGGATTAAAGGGATTGCATAGGTATAAAAAATGAAGACACTTAAAGCTTGATAATAACCTATATTTAATGAAATGGGTGTATCAATCCTTGTAGGATCACATATATACCACCTTTGAGGAGTGGGTATCCTTGGCCCCATTTAAGGACCTCAAGGTGTAGGGATAAAAGCCTTTCCTACAATCTAGCACATGGGAGGACCACACATTCATTTCCATGGACTACCACCAACACTTCCTTTGGGTGTGATGTGAGTGGATTCTTTGGGATAACTGCTTATCGATGCGCTACAAGAAAATATGGTTGAAATGCCTTAGACTAGGATAAATAAGGTTGCTAAGGGAATCCTTGATATACCACAAGGGTACATGAGGCTCGAATCCATAAAAATGAAAGGGAAATATGTCAAAAATTTGAGAGGAGAGGGTAACCCACTCTTCTCCTTCACTTCCCCAAGGCATAATTTTTTTGGGGGCTTAGCTTAGAATGACAAGTTTTGACTTTCAAGTGGTGTGTATTTTGATTCACATCTTTATATTTATACAATCCATTCATCTCATTTAACCTCTTAATCCTAGCCATTTCCATAAGGATTTTTGTCCTTATCCCTACCCTAAACCTAGATCATATCTATCATTTGACACTTTTCATATGATTGTATCCTTGATCCAAACCCTAATCCTCCTTCAATCTTAGCTAGCCATTAATTTGCATCTTCAAGATTCTATATCTAGAGGATCTCATCCTTCATTTTTACCTAAGAATATCTTACATCCTAAAACCTCAAACCTACATGCTATCATTTTGATCACTCATCTATCAAATCATATGACGGTTATGCTACACAATTTATCAATCCACATATCAACATCAAGAGAAAATCAAATGGAATAAGGGTGCATTCCATTTCTTCTCATCAAGGACAAAAGAAAAGATTCAAGGTGAAGGTATATGTAATTTTGTATTTATTTTATCTTCCTTTATTTTCCTTTAATATTTCTACCCTCTTCATTTTTGCAAGCCTGATGGGACTCTCCATCCCTTTTCTAACATTTTTGTGAAGTTTTTGTAAGTTTTGGTGATGCACTTGTGTCATTTTTTGGAATCAGACTGTGAAGTGGTGCCTCTATTGCACAAAGTGATACCTCTATCTCATAGATTGAAACCTCTATCTCATATATATGCACCTCTATAGTCTGAAGTGGCACCTATGCTTCAGGAACCTCCATCACCCATAACTATGATGTCACTTTTCCTCCTAAAGTAGTTTAAATATTAGCAGCAATTTAATAGATTAAATGTTAGAGTTTAAGATAACTCACAAGATGTAATGTTACTAAAATCACACATCTATATAATTCATATAGATTTACACTAAAATCATTTATATAATATTCTTAATATATTTTAGAATAAATGGTTTTAATACTTATCTGAATAATACAACTTGGAAAATCCACTCTCACCCTAGGAAGATGTCAGTGGTACTGGATCTTTCTATGGATCAATATAGGAGGAATAAGCATAATTTTCCACTCTACACGAGTGTTGGTTCCAATGGAACAATGCTCAACACCCGTGCAATACCCAAGCCCTAGGAAAGATGGTCCTGAGTGCACTTTCGTACCCCAGGTTGGACACACACATATGGTGTGCCCCCTTCTCCAATTTTCCATATCTCACCAACCACTCTCCTCTTCCTTGAATGTTCTCCATCACTTTCCAAGTCTCACATAAATGATTAAATAAGCCTTAAGGTGTGGTTTCCAAACCATCACACCCTTTCACAAAGGTTTCCTTTTAATATTATTTAAATAAATAATTGTTCTCCCATTTTTAAAGAGTTTTTATACATATTCTTTATTAATATCTCTTTTAACCAAAAGGATCATAATATCCTTTATTTTTCTATCTCCATTTTAATTTTAAAGGGATTTCATAGCTTTCTCTTCTCTTGGGGAAAAATTCACATAACAATTCTTCCCTTGTAAATTAGTTGTTGTCCTCAACAACATGAGAGGCATCTGCATCGCAACTCAAAAAAACATAATAAATAATTGAAGAAATTTGCATTAAATATATTAATTATTCATAATATTTCTATACATTCTTTCTCTTCTATAGATCTCTCTCCTTTTAATTTTTAATTTTAAATTAATGAGTAATTTCAAGAGAATCATTTTTTTGGTCAAAATTCTGACAAGAAATACATACATATCAAGAATTTATGATAAAAGAACTAATGCTATTCTACATTTTAATCACATATATTTCAAATTTATCAATTTTCCTCTCATGTAACCCATTATCTTTAATATAGATGTTTTTTAAAATTACTTACGTGAATCTTCAACAGTAAATTTACAAAACTATTATCATGTGTTGACATAACATTTACCTAGTGAATGACATGCATAACCCATACTATGTAGTTACTCATTATTGAACTATATATAATCTATATACTCAAAATATATTCTAAGATGATAATCATGCATTCTAGACTACATGAGTATCCTCTTTTCCTATATGTCAAGTACAATAGAATAGAAAACAAGTAAAAATTCACCCTAAAAAGAGGCCATATCTTTCAACATATGTACAAATTTATTGGGTTGATCAAGTCCAATAACAAGGTACAATAGAATAAAGCATGGTACTCTTACTAGGTATCTTAACAATGATAATAAACTATTAACATGCATTGAGTACTTTGTAGAGAAACATTAAGTTTGATATTTCTTTGATTCAACCCAAGAGTAAGGATTGGTTAAAATGATTATTTGACTAGAACAATGCTGATTTGCATAGACTCATGTCCTATTGAGTCAATTATTCAACAATTTATTCCATTGAGGTTCATCGCAAGCAAGCTCTATAGTAGTGATCCCAAGAGACCATAGAGAATCCCTTTGTTGAGATTCCCATTTTTATTCACAAAAATGTTGTCCAATATTTGTCAATTTGACTATGACACCATTATCTACCAAAATGTGAATAGGCTTAAGATTCAAAGTTGTTATCTCTTAATCGAGATCTTACTATCCATAAATCAACCTGTATACACCTAAAGATGGTGAAATTATAATAAGTCTGGTAATTAATTAAATACAACTTATTTAATTAATCTTCTAATTCAATCTACATATAAATAAATTTAATTATTTATTTATATTGTTCATTTTCTAATTCTTCTATTCTAATTAAATAAATAAGTTTATTTAATTATTATCACTTTTCTATTTCTTCTTAATTAATTAAATAAATTTTACAATTTATTTAATTATCACATTGCTTTATTTTGAATAAAGTAAATATTCTTCTTTTTCCAAATCATAAAATCACTCTCAAATCATTCTAAATACTCTTCTTTTTCCAAATAATAAAATCATCTTTAAATCTTCTAAAAAGCCATCTCACATTTAATTAAATATTTTAATATTTAATTAGAAACTTCTTATCCATATTCCACACATAATTAAATATTTTTCAATATTTAATTAGAAGCTTCCAAATCCACATGTCACATGAAATTAAATAATTTTATTATTTAATTATTGAATTATCTTCAACCAACAAAACTAACTCATAACTAAACTTGACAAATGGCAAGTTTCCTCTATTTTTGAGTGAAATGTTTTTGTGGGAAGGAAACATCTTCCTTCTTTTTCTCTATCTTCCATCTTTCTCTCCAACTTCTCCATCTCTCACCATTCATCTTACCAGACTAAATCTCAACCGTTGATCTTTGGTAACTAATATTTTGCCTTCGAAAATCTATAAATAAGACCTCTTAGATCTTTCAAAATCCTAGAACTATGTGCATAATGTGAGAACTATAGCACAACATTCTAGCATTCAAGAATCAAAGCATAGCATCTTAGTTTTTATCATCAAAGCATAAATAATCATGGTAGAATAGCTTGCATAATCTGTGTTTAGTTTCATTATCTTAGCATCATATCTTAGCATAGCTTTATCTCATATCATTTAGCATAAGAATGCATTTTTCATATCATCTCATTCTCTAGGTTGTCATTCTATTGAGCTTCTTCTTACACAATCTGAGAGCAAATAGCTTAAAAATGAATCCTTGGAGATAAAGGATGATGAAACGGTTTTGAAGAATTTGTTAGGTTTGAAGTTTGTTTAGCTTAATTAGATTCTTTGATATAATGTTTCATATGTGTGTTGTTTAACTCATTTGTTGTTTCCACATATTTAAACACATTTTTGGTGCCCACCGTGGGGCCCTTGCCCCATTTTTAATATTTTATTGCAGGTTTTTTGGTAGGTCACGACTAGAGACGCGAATTAGCACATAGAACACTCATTCCAGCACATTTGAATACTGTTCCAACGCATATGATTGATTTTCCAACGCATTTGAAGACTGTTCCAACGCATATGATAGATTCTCCAATGCATCTGATAGATTCTCCAGCACATCTGACTAATTCTATAGTGCATCTGACTTATTCCCTAGTGCATATGACCTCTTTTCTAGATATTTGACTAATTCTATAGTGCATTTGACTGATTCTATAGTGCATATGAGCTTTGTTCTAGCACATTTGTAATTTGTCTAATTTGTTGTCTGGATTCGACATGACCATGACCAGTGGTTTTATTGCTGATTTTGGATTAAAATGAACCAATCCTAGAGTAGCCATTTGAATTAAAATACACCAATCCTAGGGTAGTCATCATACATTGCTATCTCGGTTAAAATGAACATCATGTCTTTTGTGAAGCAATATCTTCACGTAGAATAGTAAATTGTCATTTGGAATTTAAAATTGAACATTGTTTGCTTTGATTGGATGGTGATAGGCCTATGCTCTCCCCTTAACTGGGTGATCAAAATGCCAAACTCATCTTTTAACTTCATGCACTTTATGCTTTGTTAAAACCTTTAGCGGGCCTGCTCTTGTGGGAAAAAGTACTCACCCAAGAGGAATGACCTAAGTGGGAATGCCTAAAGCCAAGGATTCCAACCCACTATAATCAAAAGTGAGTTGTTGATGAAAATCCACTCGACGATAGTGTGCAAGATAACTATCCCCAAAGCCTTTGTTCTAAAGGTTGGGAGGCCTCTTGAGGGAGTTTATCATTTTCCGCACTGAACATAAACCCTTATTATGAACCTTAGTGTAGAAGCTAACCGAGTCAGTAGCCATTAATACTCATAGTGCCAGGGGAGGGAAGAATCTTCCCCCAAGATACTCACCATATAATTTACAAGGACCATTTTCTCAAGGGATCGAGAAATCTAACTTTGAGTATACGCTTAGAAAAGACAAAAACACGGGCACCCTTTAGGGGGTGACATGGCTGTCTGAGTTGACACAATTTTAAGATGTGGGCTGTGATTATTATAATGACCGTTTTGACCATTAAGAGTGAGTCTACTTGAAGCATTTGTTTTTTTCAAATACCAGTGGCAATTTCAGAGAACATACACTTATTGTTTAGATTCTAGGACTTAAAAACAACTATTTTACAAATGCTTGCTATTTTTTCAAAACATTAATTCAGATAAGATCATCTAGAAAACATAAGAATTTGACAAATCCAACTGCAACATTTATGTTAAGGGATTGAAAATCAACAACCTTTGTTAAGAAATCCCTTGCTAAAAGAATCAAGAAACTGAAGAAGCAACTTAACTACAAGAAACTTTTGAAAAGGAGACGCTTCTTGTACCAAAGTAGGAAAGTCTTGCTTGAACATCAAAATTTCATCCATAGATATCATGACTTTGATAGAGGATTTACTGATGATTTTGCTTTAGAGCCTTTATATTCACAAGCTTATTTCCAATGAAGAGCTCTTTCACAAAGTAATAATCATAGTCAACCCATTCATCATTCTTACATTCCACAACCAACAATACAATACTCCAACCATCCAAATCAGTTGCTACAATAGAGCAAAACTTGGAAACATTAGGCTCTTTGGGTAATTCCACCAAGATGGTTCCCAAAAAGGGGACTTAAGTGGATAGCTTTTTTCTGAAATCAGGAAATACTGACCTTGGACATGAAATTGAGGATACTTAGACTCAAAATTTTGACATGGAACAAAAAGAAGGATTCAAGTGCTCTGAGTCTACTTTCTAAACTACTAATTTATTTTGAAAATTATTGAGATTAAGGGGTTCAAACGAGGGACGTACACAAATTGGTGTTGTTTTTGTCAGAAAAACATAACATAGCAACTCTTGTACGACCCTCGTACGGTGAAATTTTTTTTAGTATTTTTAAAATCACAATGATCAGAAGTTAGCTAACAGTATGTAGTTGATGCACGATTTTTCTGATAATTTTTTAATGAATATTTGATTTTTTACTAATTTGTGAAGTGGACTTATCCTAAAAATAGAATTTTGGCCGTGCTACCCCTACAAATTTTGGAAACTAATTGATTTGTTTTCTTTTTTAATTTTTTTTTATTTTTAGAACGGAGTCTAGTTTCTAAAAATGTAATTTATTTGAAAAATTGATGAACGGTTAATTTATAACGAAAAAAATACCAAACACTGCTTTTTGGAAAAAAAAAAGACATACAAATAAAATAAATTATGGATGAAAGACTTAACATTTTCAGAAAGTGAAAAAAATTACATCGTTAGATACCTAAGAGATAACCCAACATTACCCATGTGCTCGATTTTTTCGATATTGAACCACGTGCAATCCTGATGGTGAGCACGAACTCGATTATGAGAAATATGGTGGAATTTTTAAAAACATGTCTCTGGTCGTTGGGAATGCCCTCCAAGCCTTTGGTTGGTATTCCAAGGCAAATACCAAGCTTAAAGTTCAATAATTCCCAAAGCAAGATATAATGCGAGCGCGTTATATCTCACTTTTGACATGGTTTTTGCTTCTGCGGGGAACATGTCTACTAGCACATAACACGCTCGCATTATGTCTTACTTTATGTTAAATGCTAATATATTAATGTATGTTGATATATTTTTATGTACATGTATGTATGTATGCTTGTATGGATGTAAGATTATATGTACATATGTATTATGCTTGTATGTATGCATTTATGTATGTCTTTAGACGAAGGGAGAATTTAGAGAGAGTCTAGAGAGATGGAGAGGGGGTCGAAGTGAGAGTTTAAGAGAGAGGGAGTGGGAGAGAAGGGGTTGGATTGAGGGGGACTTAGCTAGGTAGGGTGGGAGGGAGAGAGAGAGAGGGGGGGTCAGAGAGAGAATTGAGGGAGAGGGAGAGAGAGAGAGGGGTGGGAGAGAGAGAATTGAGGGAGAGGGAGAGAGAGAGAGACAAAGAGAAAGAGAGGGTTATGTAGGTAGGGTGCGAAAGGGAGACTTGAGAGTGTGAGAGGGAGAGACTTGAGAGATAGGTAGTGAGAGGGAGTGTGAGAGAGAGGGAGTGTGAGAGAGATGGAGTGTGAGATGGTGGTAGGGATTGATTGAACGAGAGGTACACAGAAAGAGGGAGACGGTAGATAGAGACAATTAGAGAGGGTGGGAGGAAGGGAAGGAGGGAGAGGTGAGATGTATAGATAGAGATAAAGTGATAGGGGTTGAGGGATTAGGGTGGAGGACCTATAAGGTTGATGGTTTCTAGGGTATTAGGGTTTAAGGTTTGAGGGTTGATGGAATAGGTTTGCTGGTAGAGGGTATTTGGTTGAGGGTATAGGGTAGAAGGTTTAAGGTTTAAGCGTTTAGGGTTGAAGGGTTTGGGGTTAAGGGTTTACTTGGTTGAGGGTTGAGGGAATAGGGTTTGAGGGTTGAGGGATCAAGAGGGTATAGGGGTTGAGGGATTAGGGTTTAAGGGTTGAGGGTTGAGGGTTGAGGGTTGAGGGTTGAGGGTTGAGGGCTGAGGGTTGAGGGATTAAGAGGGTATAGGGATTGAGGGATTAAGAGGGTATAGGGGTTGAGGGATTAGGTTTAGTGGGTTGAGGCTGAGGATTAAGAGGCATAGTGGGTTGAGGATTAGGGCTTAAGGCTGAGGCTGAGGGTTCAAGGACAAGAGGCATAGGATTGAGGAGATTAGGTGGCGGGAAGGGCTGAGGTTGAGGGTTGAGGATTAGGGTTTGAGGGTTGAGGGATTATGAGGGTATAGGGTTGAGGATTAAGGTTTAAGGGTTGAGGGTTGAGGGTTGAGGGTTGAAGGTTGATGGAATATGAGGGTATAGGGGTTGAGGGATTAGGGTTTAAGGGTTCAGGGTTCAAGGTTGAGGGATTAAGAGGGTATAGGGGTTGAGGGATTAGGGTTTAAAAGTTGAGGGATTAAGAGGGTCTAGGGGTTGAGGGATTAGGGTTTAAGGGTTGAGGGTTGAGGGATTAAGAGGGTATAGGGATTGAGGGATTAGGATTTAAGGGTTGAGGGTCAAGGGTTCAAGGATTAAGAGGGTATAGGGGTTGAGGGATTACAGTTTAAGGGTTGAGAGTTGAGGGATTAAGAGGGTATAGGGGTTGAGGGATTAGGGTTTAAGGGTTGAGGGATTAAGAGGGTATAGGGGTTGAGGGATTAGTGTTGAAGGGTTGAGGGATTAA